>CM053148.1:119138451-119485845 GCA_028571685.1 Heterohyrax brucei | reverse complement strand
TTGATAGATTTGGGAGTACTTAGCATTGTGAAAACATCACTTTCGTACAAAGAAATCTACTTCTCTAAGACAGCGAAACAGTGAACAGAGAATGTGTGAGTTTCTCAAGATTGGTAACAGATAGAAACAAGGGAACCTACACAGTGATTCATCTACCTAGAGAAGTTACAGAGGTTTACACAGAGAATTCCAAGTGTAACTCAGAGAAAATAAGAGACACTTAGAAAACTGGTAAAACCTACATTGTTTATAGATTTGGGAGTACTTAGCACTGTGAAAACAGCACTTTCGAAAAAGAAATCTCCTTGTCTAAGACCGGGAAACAGGGAACAGAGAATGTATGAGTTTCTCAAGATTGGTAACAGATAGAAACAAGAGAAAGTACACAGTGATTCATCTACCTAGAGAAGTCACAGAGGTTTATACAAAGAAATCCAAGTACAAGTAAAAGAAAATAAGAGAGACTTAGAAAACTGGTAAAACCTACATTGCTGATAGAGTTGGGAGTACTTAGCACTGTTAAAGCAGCACTTTCGCAGAATGAAATCTACTTGTCTCAGACTGGGAAAGAGTGAACAGAGAATGTATGAATTTCTCAAGATTGGTAACAGATAGAAACAATAGAAAGTACACATTGATTCATATACCTAGAGAAGTTACAAAGGTTTAAACAGAGAATTCCCAATCTAAGTACAAGAAAAAAAGAGAGACTTATAAAACTGGTAAAACCTACATTGTTGATAGAGTTGGCAGTACTTAGCATTGTGAAAACAGCACTTTCGCAGAAAGAAATCTACTTCTCTAAGATCGCGAAACACTGAACAGAGAATGTGTGAGTTTCTCAAGATTGGTAACAGGTAGAAACAAGAGAAAGTACACAGTGATTCACCTACCTAGAGAAGTTACAGAGGTTTACACAGAGAATTCCAAGTGTAACTCCTGGAAAATAAGAGAGACTTAGAATACTGGTAAAAACTACATTGTTGATAGAGTTGGGAGTACTTAGCACTGTGAAAACAGCACTTTCGCAGAAAGAAATCTACTTGTCTAAGACCGGGAAACAGTGAACAGAGAATGTATGAATTTCTCAAGATTTTTAACAGATAGAAACAAGAGAAAGTACACAGTGATTCATCTACCTAGAGAAGTTACAGAGGTTTATACAAAGAAATCCAAGGATAAGTACAAGAAAATAAGAGAGACTTAGAAAACTGGTAAAACCTACAATGTTGATAGAGTTGGGAGTACTTAGCATTGTGAAAACATCACTTTCGCACAAAGAAATCTACTTGTCTAAGAACGCGAAACAGTGAACAGAGAATGTATGAGTTTCTCAAGGTTGGTAACAGATAGAAATAAGAGAAAGTACACAGTGATTCATCTACCTAGAGAAGTTACAGAGGTTTACACACTGAATTCCAAGTATAAGTACAAGAAAATAAGAGAAACTTAGAAAATTGGTAAAACCTACATTGTTGATACAGTTGGGAGTACTTAGCATTCTGAAAACACCACTTTCGCAGAAAGAAACCTACTTCTCTAAGACCGCGAAACAGTGAACAGAGAATGTATGAGTTTCTCAAGATTGGTAACAGATAGAAACAAGAGAAAGTACACAGTGATTCATCTACCTAGAGAAGTTAAAGAGGTTTATACAAAGAAATCCAAGTATAAATACAAGAAAATTAGAGAGACTTAGAAAACTAGTAAAACCTACATTGTTGATAGAGTTGGGAGTACTTAGTATTGTGAAAACATCACTTTCGCACAAAGAAATTTACTTCTCTAAGACCGCGAAACAGTGAACAGAGAATGTATGAGATTCTCAAGATTGGTAACAGATAGAAATAAGAGAAAGTACACAGTGATTCATCTACCTAGAGAAGATACAGAGGTTTACACAGACAATTTCAAGTATAACTCTAAGAAAATGGGAGAAAGCTATAAAACTGGTTAAACCTATGTTGTTGATAGAGTTGAGATTGCTTAACATTGTGAAAACATCACTTTCGCAGAGAGAAATCTACTTCTCTAAGACCGCGAAATGGTGACCAGAGAATGTATGAGTTTCTCAAGATTGGTAACAGATAGAAACAAGAGAAATTACACAGTGATTCATCTACCTAGAGAAGTTACAGAGGTTTATACAAATAAATCCAAGTATAAGTACAAGTAAATAAGAGAGACTTAGAAAACTGGTAAAAACTACATTGTTAATAGAGTAGGGAGTACTTAGCACTGTGAAAACAGCACTTTCGCAGAAAGAAATCTACTTGTTCAAGACCGCGAAACAGTGAACAGAGAATGTATGAGTTTCTCAAGATTGGTAACAGATAGATACAAGAGAAAGTACACAGTGATTTGTCTACCTAGAGAAGTTACAGAGGTTTACACAGAGAATTCCAAGTATAAGTACAAGAAAATAAGAGAGACTTAGAAAAGTGGTAAAACCTACGTTGTTTATAGAGTTGAGAGTATTTAGCAGTGTGAAAACAGCACTTTCGCGCAAAGAAATCTACTTGTCTAAGACCTGGAAACAGTGAACAGTGAATGTATGAGTTTCCCAAGATTGGAAACAGATAGAAACAAGAGAAAGTACACAGTGATTCATCTACCTACAGAAGTTACAGAGGTTTACACAGAGAATTCCAAGTGTAAGTACAAGAAAACAAGAGAGACTTAGAAAACTGGTAAAACCTACATTGTTGATAGAGTTGGGACTACTTAGCACTGTGAAAACAGCACTTTCGCAGAAAAAAATCTACTTGTCTAAGACCGCGTAACAGTGAACAGAGAATGTATGAGTTTCTCAAGATTGGTACCAGATAGAAACAAGAGAAACTACACAATGATTCATCTACCTAGAGAAGTTACAGAGGTTTACACAAAGAATTTCAAGTGTAACTCCAAGAAAATAAGAGAGACTTAGAAAACTGGTAAAACCTACATTGTTGATAGAGTTGGGAATACTTAGCACTGTGAAAACAGCACTTTCGCCGAAAGAAATTTAGTTCTCTAAGTCCGTGAAACAGTGAACAGAGAATGTATGAGTTTCTCAAGATTGGTAAGAGATAATAACAAGAGAAAGTACACAGTGATTAATCTACCTAGAGAAGTTACAGAGGTTTACACAGAGAATTCCAAGTATAAGTACAAGAAAATAAGAGAGCCTTAGAAAACTGGTAAAACTTACATTGTTGATAGAATTGGGAGTACTTAGCACTGTGAAAACAGCACTTTCGCAGAAAAAATCTTCTTGTCTAAGACATGGAAACAGTGAACAGAGAATGTATGAGTTTCTCAAGATAGGTAACAGATAGAAAGAAGAGAAAGTACAGAATGATTCGTCTCCCTAGAGAGGTTACAGACGTTTACACAGAGAATTCCAAGTATAAGTACAAGAAAATAAGAGAGACTTAGAAAACTGGTAAAACCTACATTGTTGATACAGTTGGCAGTACTTACCACTGTGAAAACAGCACTTTCGCAGAAAGAAGTCTACTTCTCTAAGATCGCGAAACAGTGAACAGAGAAAATATGAGTTTCTCAAGATTGGTAACAGATAGAAACAAGAGAAAGTACACAGTGATTCATTTATCTAGAGAAGTTACAGATGTTTACACAGAGAATTCCAAGTTTAACTCCAAGAACATAAGAGAAACTTAAAAAACTGTTAAAACCTAAATTGTTGATAGATTTGGGAGTAGTTAGCATTGTGAAAACATCACTTTAGTACAAAGAAATCTACTTCTCTAAGACAGCGAAACAGTGAACAGAGAATGTATGATTTTCTCATGATTGGTAACAGACAGAAACAAGAGAAAGTACACAGTGATTCATCTACCTAGAGAATTTACAGAGGATTACACAGAGAATTCCAAGTATAAGTACAAGAAAATAAGAGAGCCTTAGAAAACTGGTAAAACCTACATTGTTGATAGAGTTGGGAGTACTTAGCACTGTGAAAACAGCACTATCGCAGAAACAAATCTACTTGTCTAAGACCTGGAAACAGTGAACAGAGAATTTATGAGTTTCTCAAGATTGGTAACAGATAGAAACAAGCGAAAGTACACAGTGATTCGCCTACCTAGAGAAGTTACAGAGGTTTACACAGAGAATTCCAGGTGTAAGTACAAGAAAATAAGAGAGACTTAGAAAACTGGTAAAACCTACATTGTTGATAGAGTTGGGAGTACTTAGCACTGTGAAAACAGCACTTTCACAGAAAGAAATCTACTTCTCTAAGACCGCGAAACAGTGACAAGAGAATGTATGATTTTCTCATGATTGGTAACAGACAGAAACAAGAGAAAGTACACAGTGATTCATCTATCTAGACAAGTTACAGAGGTTTACACAGAGAATTCCAAGTATAAGTAGAAGAAAATAAGAGAGACTTAGAAAACTGGTAAAACCTACATGGTTGATAGAGTTGGAAGTACTTAGCACTGTGAAAACAGGACCTTTGCAGAAAGTAATCTACTTGTCTAAGACCTTGAAACAGTGAACAGAGAATGTGTGAGTTTTTCAAGAATGGTAACAGATAGAAACAAGAGAAGGTACACAGTGATTCATCTACCTAGAGAAGGTACAGAGGTTTATACAAAGAAATCCAAGTATAAGTACAATAAAATAATAGAGACTTAGAAACTGGTAAAAGCTACATTGTTGATAGAGTTGGAAGTACTTAGCACTGTGAAAGCAGCACCTTTGCAGAAAGAAATCTACTTGTGTAAGACCGGGAAATAGTGAACAGAGAATGTATGTGTTTCTCAAGATTGGTGACAAATAGAAACAAGATAAAGTACACAGTAATTCATCTACCTAGAGAAGTTACAGAGATTTATACAAAGAAATCCAAGTATAAGTACCAGAAAATAAGAGAGACTTAGAAACCTGGTAAAATCTACATTGTTGATAGAGTTGGGAGTACTTAGCACT
The DNA here is from genome assembly GCA_028571685.1 of Heterohyrax brucei. Taxonomy (NCBI): domain Eukaryota; kingdom Metazoa; phylum Chordata; class Mammalia; order Hyracoidea; family Procaviidae; genus Heterohyrax; species Heterohyrax brucei. Next base: position 119,480,901 of record CM053148.1, on the reverse strand, counting down.
GTGAAAACAGCACTTTCGCAGAAAGAAATCTACTTCTTTAAGACCTCGAAACAGTGAAAAGAGAATGTATGAGTTTCTCAAGATTGGTAACAGACAGAATCAAGAGAAAGTACACAGTGATTCATCTAGCTAGAGAAGTTACAGAGGGTTATACAGACAATTCCAAGTATAAGTACAAGAAAATAAGAGAGACTTAGAAAAGTGGTAAAACCTACATTGTTGATATAGTTGGGAGTACTTAGCACTGTGAAAACAGCACATTCGCAGGAAGAAATCTACTTGTCTAAGACCTTGAAACAGTGAAAAGAGAATGTATGAGTTTCTCAAGAATGGTAACAGATAGAAACAAGAGAAGGTACATAGTGATTCATCTACCTAGAGAAGGTACAGAGGTTTATACAAAGAAATCCAAGTCTAAGTACAAGAAAATAAGAGAGACTTAGAAAACTGGTAAAATCTACATTGTTGATAGATTTGGAAGTATATAGCACTGTGAAAACAGCACTTTCGCAGAAAGAAATCTACTTGTCTAAGACCAGGAAACAGTGAACAGAGAATGTATGAGTTTCTCAAGATTAGTAAGAGATAGAAAGAAGAGAAAGTACACAACGATTCACCTACCTAGAGAAGTTACAGAGGTTTACACAGAGAATTCCCGGTATAAGTACAAGAAAATAAGAGAGCCATAAACCTGGTAAAACCTACATTGTTGATAGAGTTGGGAGTACTTAGCAATGTGAAAACAGCACTTTCGCAGAACAAAATCTACTTCCCTAAGACAGCGAAACAGTGAACAAAGAATGTATGAGTTTCTCAAGATTGGTAGCAGATAGAAACAAGAGAAAGTACACAGTGATTCATCTATCTAGAGAAGTTACAGAGGATTACGCAGAGAATTCCAAGTGTAACTCCAAGAAAATAACAGAAACATAGAAAACGGGTAAAACCTAAATTGTTGATAGAGTTGGGAGTACTTAGCACTGTGAAAACAGCACTTTCGCAGAACAAAATCTACTTCTCTAAGACCGCGAAACAGTGAACAGAGAATGTATGAGTTTCTCAAGATTGGTAACAGATAGAAACAAGAGAAAGTACTCAGTGATTCATCTATCTAGAGAAGTTACAGAGGTTTACCCAGAGAATTCCAAGTGTAACTCCAAGAAAATAACAGAAACTTAGAAAACGGGTAAAACCTACATTGTTGATAGAGTTGGGAGTACTTAGCACTGTGAAAACAGCACTTTCGCAGAAAGAAATTTACTGGTCTAAGACATGGAAACATGAACAGAGAATGTATGAGTTTCTCAAGATTGGTAACAGATAGAAACAAGAGAAAGTACACAGTCATTCATCTACCGAGAAAAGTTACAGAGGTTTACAAAGAGAATTTCAAGTATAAGTACAAGAAAATAAGAGAGACTTAGAAAACTGGTAAAACCTACATTGTTGATAGAGTTGGGAGTACTTAGCACTGTGAAAACAGCACTTTCGCAGAACGAAATCTACTTCTCTAAGACTGGGAAACAGTGAACAGAAAATGTATGAGTTTCTCAAGATTGGTAACAGATAGAAACAAGAGAAAGTACACAGTGAATCATCTACCTAGAAAAGTTACAGAGGTTAACACAGAGAATTCCAGGTATAAGTACAAGAAAATAAGAGAGACTTAGAAAACTGGTAAAACCTACATTGTTGACAGAGTTGGGAGTACTTAGAACTGTGAAAACAGCCCTTTCGCCGAAAGAAATTTAGTTCTCTAAGTCCGTGAAACAGTGAACAGAGAATGTATGAGTTTCTCAAGATTGGTAACAGATAGAAACAAGAGAAAGTACACAGTCATTCATCTACCTAGAAAAGTTACAGAGGTTTACACAGAGAATTCCAAGTATAAGTACAAGAAAATAAGAGAGACTTAGAAAACTGGCAAAACCTACATTGTTGATAGAGTTGGGAGTACTTAGCACTGTGAAAACAGCAGTTTCGCAGAAAGAAATCTACTTCTGTAATACTGGGAAACAGTGAACAGAGAATGTATGAGTTTCTCAAGATTGGTAACAGATAGAAACAAGAGAAAGTTCACAGTGATTCATCTACCTAGAAAAGTTACAGAGGTTTAGACAGAGAATTCCAAGTATAAGTACAAGAATATAAGAGAGACTTAGAAAACTGGTAAAACCTACATTGTTGATAGAGTTGGGAGTACTTAGCACTGTGAAAACAGCACTTTCGCACAAAGAAATCTACTTCTCTAAGACTGGGAAACAGTGAACAGAGAATGTATGAGTTTCTCAAGTTTGGTAACAGATAGAAACAAGAGAAAGTACACAGTGATTCATCTACCTAGAGAAGTTGCAGAAGTTTACACAGAGAATTCCATGTATAAGTACAAGAAAATAAGAGAGACTTAGAAAACTGGTAAAACCTACATTGTGGATAGAGTTGGGAGTACTTAGCACTATGAAAACAGCACTTTCGCAGAAAGAAATCTACTTCTCTAAGACTGGGAGACAGTGAACAGAGAATGTATGAATTTCTCAAGATTGGTAACAGATAGAAAGAAGAGAAAGTACGCACTGATTCATGTACATGGAAAAGTTACAGAGGTTTACACAGAGAATTCCAAGTATAAGTACAGGAAAATAAGAGAGACTTAGAAAACTGGTAAAACCTACATTGTTGATTGAGTTGGGAGTACTTAGCACTGTGAAAACAGCACTTTCGCAGAAAGAAATCTACTTCTCTAACACTGGGAAACAGTGAACAGAGAATGTATGAGTTCCTCAAGATTGGTAACAGATAGAAACAAGAGAAAGTACACAGTGATTCATCTACCTAGAAAAGTTACAGAGGTTTTCACAGAGAATTCCAAGTATAAGTACAAGAAAATAAGAGAGACTTAGAAAACTGGTAAAACCTACATTGTTGATTGAGTTGGGAGTACTTAGCACTGTGAAAACAGCACTTTCGCAGAAAGAAATCTACTTCTCTAACACTGGGAAACAGTGAACAGAGAATGTATGAGTTCCTCAAGATTGGTAACAGATAGAAACAAGAGAAAGTACACAGTGATTCATCTACCTAGAAAAGTTACAAAGGTTTACACAGAGAATTCCAAGTATAAGTACAAGAAAATAAGAGAGACTTAGAAAACTGGTAAAACCTACATTGTTGATAGAGTTGGAAGTACTTAGCACTGTGAAAACAGCACTTTCGCAGAAAGAAGTCTACTTCTCTAACACTGGGAAACAGTGAACAGAGAATGTATGAGTCTCAAGATTGGTAACAGATAGAAAGAAGGGAAAGTACGCAGTGATTCATCTACATAGAAAAGTTACAGAGGTTTTCACAGAGAATTCCAACTATAAGTACAAGAAAATAAGAGAGACTTAGAAAACTGGTAAAACCTACATTGTTGATAGAGTTGGGAGTACTTAGCACTGTGAAAACAGCACTTTCCCCGAAAGAAATTTAGTTCTCTAAGTCCGTGAAACAGTGAACAGAGAATGTATGAGTTTCTCAAGATTGGTAACAGATAGAAACAAGAGAAAGTACACAGTGATTCATCTACCTAGAAAAGTTACAGAGGTTTACACAGAGAATTCCAAGTATAAGTACAAGAAAATAAGAGAGACTTAGAAAACTGGTAAAACCTACATTGTTGATTGAGTTGGGAGTACTTAGCACTGTGAGAACAGCACTTTCGCCGAAAGAAATTTAGTTCTCTAAGTCCGTGAAACAGTGAACAGAGAATGTATGAGTTTCTCAAGATTGGTAACAGATAGAAACAAGAGAAAGTACAAAGTGATTCATCTACCTAGAAAAGTTACAGAGGTTGACACAGAGAATTCCAAGTATAAGTACAAGAAAATAAGAGAGACTTAGAAAACTTGTAAAACCTACATTGTTGATAGAGTTGGGAGTACTTAGCACTGTGAAAACAGCACTTTCGCAGAAAGAAATCAACTTCTCTAACACCGGGAAACCGTGAACAGAGAACGTGTGACTTTCTCAAGATTGGTAACAGATAGAAACAAGCGAAAGTACACAGTAATTCATCTACCTAGAAAAGTTACAAAGGTTTACACAGAGAATTCCAAGTATAAGTACAAGAAAATAAGAGAGACTTGGAAAACTGGTAAAACCTACATTGTTGATAGAGTTGGGAGTACTTAGCACTGTGAAAACAGCACTTTCGCCGAAAAAAATTTAGTTCTCTAAGTCCGTGAAACAGTGAACAGAGAATGTATGAGTTTCTCAAGATTGGTAACAGATAGAAACAAGAGAAAGTACACAGTGATTCATCTACCTAGAAAACTTACAGAGGTTTACACAGAAAATTCCAAGTAGAAGTAAAAGAAGACAAGAGAGACTTACAAAACTGGTAAACCTTAAATTGTTGATTGAATGGGGAGTACTTAGCACTGTGAAAACAGCACTTTCGCAGAAAGAAATCTACTTCTCCAAGACCGGGAAACAGTGAAAAGAGAATGTATGAGTTTCTCAAGATTGGTAACAGATAGAAACAAGAGAAAGTACACAGTGATTCATCTACCTAGAGAAGTTACAGAGGTTTACACAGAGAATTCCAAGTATAAGTACAAGAAAATAAGAGAGATTTAGAAAACTGGTAAAACCTATATTGTTGATAGAGTTGGGAGTACTTAGCACTGTGAAAACAGCACTTTCGCAGAAAGAAATCTACTTCTCTAAGACTGGGAAACGGTGAACAGAGAATGTATGAGTTTCTCAAGATTGCTAACAGATAGAAAAAGAGAAAGTACACAGTGATTCATCTACCTAGAAAAGTTACAGAGGTTTACACAGAGAATTCCAAGTATAAGTACAAGAAAATAAGAGAGACATGGAAAACTGGTAAAACCGACATTTTTGATAGAGTTGGGAGTACTTAGCACTGTGAAAACAGCACTTTCGCCGAAAGAAATCTACTTCTCTAACACTGGGAAACAGTGAAGAGAGAATGTATGAGTTTCTCAAGATTGGTAACAGACAGAAACATGAGAAAGTACACAGTGATTCACCTACCTCGAGAAGTTACAGAAGTTTACACAGAGAATTCCATGTATAAGTACAAGAAAATAAGAGAGACTTAGAAAACTGGTAAAACCTACATTGTTGATAGAGTTGGGAATACTTAGCACTGTGAAAACAGCACTTTCGCAGAAAGAAATCTACTACTCTAAGTTGGGAAACAGTGACCAGAGAATGTATGAGTTTCTCAAGATTGGTAACAGATAGAAACAAGAGAAAGTACACAGTGATTCATCTATCTAGTGAAGTTACAGAGGTTTACACAGAGAATTCCAAGTATAAGTATAAGAAAATAAGAGAGACTTAGAAAACTGGTAAAACCTACATTGTGGATAGAGTTGGGGGTACTTAGCACTGTGAAAACAGCACTTTCGCCGAAAAAAATTTAGTTCTCTAAGTCCGTGAAACAGTGAACAGAGAATGTATGAGTTTCTCAAGACTGGTAACAGATAGAAACAAGAGAAAGTACAAAGTGATTCATCTACCTGGAAAAGTTACAGAGGTTTACACAGAGAATTCCAAGTATAAGTACAAGAAAATAAGAGAGACTTAGAAAACTTTAAAACCTACATTGTTGATAGAGTTGGGAGTACTTAGCACTGTGAAAACAGCACTTTCGCACAAAGAAATCTACTTCTCTAACACTGGGAAACAGTGAACAGAGAATGCATGAGTTTCTCAAGATTGGTAACAGATAGAAAGAAGAGAAAGTACACAGTGATTCACCTACCTAGAGAAGTTACAGAGGTTTACACAGAGAATTCCAAGTATAAGTACAAGAAAATAAGAGAGACTTAGAAAACTGGTAAAACCTACATTGTTGATAGAGTTTGGAGTACTTAGCACTGTGAAAACAGCACTTTCGCCGAAAGAAATTTAGTTCTCTAAGTCGGTGAAACAGTGAACAGAGAATGTATCAGTTTCTCAAGATTGGTAACAGATAGAAACAAGAGAAAGTACACAGTGATTCATCTACCTAGAAAAGTTACAGAGGTTTACACAGAGAATTCCAAGTATAAGTACAAGAATATAAGAGAGACTTAGAAAACTGGTAAAACCTACATTGTGGATAGAGTTGGGAGCACATAGCACTGTGAAAACAGCACTTTCGCCGAAAAAGTTTAGTTCTCTAAGTCCGTGTAACAGTGAACAGAGAATGTGTGAGTTTCTCAAGATTGGTAACAGATAGAAAGAAGAGAAAGTACGCAGTGATTCATGTACATAGAAAAGTTACAGAGGTTTACACAGAGAATTCCAAGTATAAGTACCATAAAATAAGAGACTTAGAAAACTGGTAAAACCTACATTGTTGATAGAGTTGGGAGTACTTAGCACTGTGAAAACAGCACTTTCGCACAAAGAAATCTACTTCTCTAACACTGGGGAACAGTGAACAGAGAATGTATGAGTTTCTCAAAATTGGTAACAGATAGAAACAAGAGAAAGTACACAGACATTCATCTACCTAGAGAAGTTACAGAGGATTACACATAAAATTCCAAGTATAAGTAAAAGAAGATAAGAGAGACTTACAAAACTGGTAAACCTTACATTGTTGATTGAGTGGGGAGTACTTAGCACAGTGAAAAGAGCACTTTCGCAGAAAGAAATCTACTTCTCTAAGACCGGGAAACTGTGAAAAGAGAATGTATGAGTTTCTCAAGATTGGTAACAGATAGAAACAAGAGAAAGTACACAGTGATTCATCTACCTACAGAAGTTACAGAAGTTTACAAGGAGAATTCCATGTATAAGTACAAGAAAGTAAGAGAAACTTAGAAAACTGGTAAAACGTACATTGTGGATAGAGTTGGGAGTACTTAGCATTGTGAAAACAGCACTTTCGCAAAAAGAAATCTACTTCTCTAAGACTGGGAAACACTGAACAGAGAATGTATGAGTTTCTGAAGATTGGTAACAGATAGAAAGAAGAGAAAGTACGCAGTGATTCATCTACATAGAAAAGTTACAGAGGTTTACACAGAGAATTCCAAGTATAAGTACAAGAAAATAAGAGAGACTTAGAAAACTGGTAAAACCTACATTGTTGTTAGAGTTGGGAGTACTTAACACTGTGAAAACAGCACTTTCGCCGAAAGAAATTTAGTTCTCTAAGTCCGTGAAACAGTGAACAGAGAATGTATGAGTTTCTCAAGATTGGTAAAAGATAGAAGCAAGAGAAAGTACAAAGTGATTCATCTACCTAGAAAAGTTACAGAGGTTTACACAGAGAATTCCAAGTATAAGTACAAGAAAAGAAGAGAGACTTACAAAACTGGTAAAACCTACATTGTGGATAGAGTTGGGAGTACTTAGCACTATGAAAGCAGCACTTTCGCAGAAAGAAATCTACTTCTCTAAGACTGGGATACAGTGAACAGAGAATGTATGAGTTTCTCAAGATTAGTAACAGATAGAAAGAGGAGAAAGTACGCAGTGATTCATGTACATAGAAGAGTTACAGAGGTTTACACAGAGAATTCCAAGTATAAGTACAAGAAAATAAGAGAGACGTAGAAAACTGGTAAAACCTACATTGTTGATAGAGTTGGGAGTACTTAGCACTGTGAAAACAGCACTTTCGCCGAAAGAAATTTAGTTCTCTAAGTCCGTGAAACAGTGAACAGAGAATGTATGAGTTTCTCAAGATTGGTAACAGATAGAAACAAGAGAAAGTACACAGTCATTCATCTACCTAGAGAAGTTACAGAGGTTTACACAGAAAATTCCAAGTATAAGTAAAAGAAGACAAGAGAGACTTACAAAACTGGTAAACCTTAAATTGTTGATTGAATGGGGAGTACTTAGCACTGTGAAAACAGCACTTTCGCAGAAAGAAATCTACTTCTCTAAGACCGGGAAACAGTGAAAAGAGAATGTATGAGTTTCTCAAGATTGGTAACAGATAGAAACAAGAGAAAGTGCACAGTGATTCATCTACCTAGAGAAGTTACAGAGGTTTACACAGAGAATTCCAAGTATAAGTACAAGAAAATAAGAGAGATTTAGAAAACTGGTAAAACCTACATTGTTGATAGAGTTGGGAGTACTTAGCACTGTGAAAACAGCACTTTCGCAGAAAGAAATCTACTTCTCTAAGACTGGGAAACGGTGAACAGAGAATGTATGAGTTTCTCAAGATTGGTAACAGATAGAAACAAGAGAAAGTACACAGTGATTCGTCTACCTAGATAAGTTAGTGAGGTTTACACAGAGAATTCCAAGTATAAGTACAAGAAAATAAGAGAGACTTAGAAACCTGGTAAAACCTACATTGTTGATAGAGTTGGGAGTAATAACACTGTGAAAACAGCACTTTCGGAGAAAGAAATCTACTTCTCTAACACTGGGAAACAGTGAACAGAGAATGTATGAGTTTCACAAGATTGCTAACAGATAGAAACAAGAGAAAGTACACAGTGATTCATCTACCTAGAAAAGTTACAGAGGTTTACACAGAGAATTCCAAGTATAAGTACAAGAAAATAAGAGAGACTTAGAAAACTGGTAAAACCTACATTGTTGATTGAGTTGGGAGTACTTAGCACTGTGAAAACAGCACTTTCGCCGAAAGAAATTTAGTTCTCTAAGTCCGTGAAACAGTGAACAGAGAATGTATGAGTTTCTCAAGATTGGTAACAGATAGAAACAAGAGAAAGTACAAAGTGATTCATCTACCTAGAAAAGTTACAGAGGTTGACACAGAGAATTCCAAGTATAAGTACAAGAAAATAAGAGAGACTTAGAAAACTTGTAAAACCTACATTGTTGATAGAGTTGGGAGTACTTAGCACTGTGAAAACAGCACTTTCGCAGAAAGAAATCAACTTCTCTAACACCGGGAAACCGTGAACAGAGAACGTGTGACTTTCTCAAGATTGGTAACAGATAGAAACAAGCGAAAGTACACAGTAATTCATCTACCTAGAAAAGTTACAAAGGTTTACACAGAGAATTCCAAGTATAAGTACAAGAAAATAAGAGAGACTTAGAAATCCGGTGAAACCTACATTGTTGATAGAGTTGGGAGTACGTAGCACTGTGAAAACAGCACTTTCGCCGAAAAAAATTTAGTTCTCTAAGTCCGTGAAACAGTGAACAGAGAATGTATGAGTTTCTCAAGATTGGTAACAGATAGAAACAAGAGAAAGTACACAGTGATTCATCTACCTAGAAAACTTACAGAGGTTTACACAGAAAATTCCAAGTAGAAGTAAAAGAAGACAAGAGAGACTTACAAAACTGGTAAACCTTAAATTGTTGATTGAATGGGGAGTACTTAGCACTGTGAAAACAGCACTTTCGCAGAAAGAAATCTACTTCTCTAAGACCGGGAAACAGTGAAAAGAGAATGTATGAGTTTCTCAAGATTGGTAACAGATAGAAACAAGAGAAAGTACACAGTGATTCATCTACCTAGAGAAGTTACAGAGGTTTACACAGAGAATTCCAAGTATAAGTACAAGAAAATAAGAGAGATTTAGAAAACTGGTAAAACCTACATTGTTGATAGAGTTGGGAGTACTTAGCACTGTGAAAACAGCACTTTCGCAGAAAGAAATCTACTTCTCTAAGACTGGGAAACGGTGAACAGAGAATGTATGAGTTTCTCAAGATTGCTAACAGATAGAAAAAGAGAAAGTACACAGTGATTCATCTACCTAGAAAAGTTACAGAGGTTTACACAGAGAATTCCAAGTATAAGTACAAGAAAATAAGAGAGACATGGAAAACTGGTAAAACCGACATTTTTGATAGAGTTGGGAGTACTTAGCACTGTGAAAACAGCACTTTCGCAGAAAGAAATCTACTTCTCTAACACTGGGAAACAGTGAAGAGAGAATGTATGAGTTTCTCAAGATTGGTAACAGACAGAAACATGAGAAAGTACACAGTGATTCACCTACCTCGAGAAGTTACAGAAGTTTACACAGAGAATTCCATGTATAAGTACAAGAAAATAAGAGAGACTTAGAAAACTGGTAAAACCTACACTGTGGATAGAGTTGGGAATACTTTGCACTGTGAAAACAGCACTTTCGCAGAAAGAAATCTACTACTCTAAGTTGGGAAACAGTGAACAGAGAATGTATGAGTTTCTCAAGATTGGTAACAGATAGAAACAAGAGAAAGTACACAGTGATTCATCTATCTAGTGAAGTTACAGAGGTTTACACAGAGAATTCCAAGTATAAGTATAAGAAAATAAGAGAGACTTAGAAAACTGGTAAAACCTACATTGTGGATAGAGTTGGGGGTACTTAGCACTGTGAAAACAGCACTTTCGCCGAAAAAAATTTAGTTCTCTAAGTCCGTGAAACAGTGAACAGAGAATGTATGAGTTTCTCAAGATTGGTAACAGATAGAAACAAGAGAAAGTACAAAGTGATTCATCTACCTGGAAAAGTTACAGACGTTTACACAGAGAATTCCAAGTATAAGTACAAGAAAATAAGAGAGACTTAGAAAACTTGTAAAACCTACATTGTTGATAGAGTTGGGAGTACTTAGCACTGTGAAAACAGCACTTTCGCACAAAGAAATCTACTTCTCTAACACTGTGAAACAGTGAACAGAGAATGTATGAGTTTCTCAAGATTGGTAACAGATAGAAAGAAGAGAAAGTACACAGTGATTCATCTACCTAGAGAAGTTACAGAGGTTTACACAGAGAATTCCAAGTATAAGTACAAGAAAATAAGAGAGACTTAGAAAACTGGTAAAACCTACATTGTGGATAGAGTTGGGAGTACTTAGCACTATGAAAGCAGCACTTTCGCCGAAAGAAATTTAGTTCTCTAAGTCGGTGAAACAGTGAACAGAGAATGTATCAGTTTCTCAAGATTGGTAACAGATAGAAACAAGAGAAAGTACACAGTGATTCATCTACCTAGAAAAGTTACAGAGGTTTACACAGAGAATTCCAAGTATAAGTACAAGAATATAAGAGAGACTTAGAAAACTGGTAAAACCTACATTGTGGATAGAGTTGGGAGTACATAGCACTGTGAAAACAGCACTTTCGCCGAAAAAGTTTAGTTCTCTAAGTCCGTGTAACAGTGAACAGAGAATGTGTGAGTTTCTCAAGATTGGTAACAGATAGAAAGAAGAGAAAGTACGCAGTGATTCATGTACATAGAAAAGTTACAGAGGTTTACACAGAGAATTCCAAGTATAAGTACCACAAAATAAGAGACTTAGAAAACTGGTAAAACCTACATTGTTGATAGAGTTGGGACTACTTAGCACAGTGAAAAGAGCACTTTCGCAGAAAGAAATCTACTTCTCTAAGACCGGGAAACTGTGAAAAGAGAATGTATGAGTTTCTCAAGATTGGTAACAGATAGAAACAAGAGAAAGTACACAGTGATTCATCTACCTACAGAAGTTACAGAAGTTTACAAGGAGAATTCCATGTATAAGTACAAGAAAGTAAGAGAAACTTAGAAAACTGGTAAAACGTACATTGTGGATAGAGTTGGGAGTACTTAGCATTGTGAAAACAGCACTTTCGCAAAAAGAAATCTACTTCTCTAAGACTGGGAAACACTGAACAGAGAATGTATGAGTTTCTGAAGATTGGTAACAGATAGAAAGAAGAGAAAGTACGCAGTGATTCATCTACATAGAAAAGTTACAGAGGTTTACACAGAGAATTCCAAGTATAAGTACAAGAAAATAAGAGAGACTTAGAAAACTGGTAAAACCTACATTGTTGATAGAGTTGGGAGTACTTAGCACTGTGAAAACAGCACTTTCGCCGAAAGAAATTTAGTTCTCTAAGTCCGTGAAACAGTGAACAGAGAATGTATGAGTTTCTCAAGATTGGTAAAAGATAGAAGCAAGAGAAAGTACAAAGTGATTCATCTACCTAGAAAAGTTACAGAGGTTTACACAGAGAATTCCAAGTATAAGTACAAGAAAAGAAGAGAGACTTACAAAACTGGTAAAACCTACATTGTGGATAGAGTTGGGAGTACTTAGCACTATGAAAACAGCACTTTCGCAGAAAGAAATCTACTTCTCTAACACTGGGAAACAGTGAACAGAGAATGTATGAGTTTCTCAAAATTGGTAACAGATAGAAATAAGAGAAAGTACACAGTCATTCATCTACCTAGAGAAGTTACAGAGGTTTACACAGAAAATTCCAAGTATAAGTAAAAGAAGACAAGAGAGACTTACAAAACTGGTAAACCTTAAATTGTTGATTGAATGGGGAGTACTTAGCACTGTGAAAACAGCACTTTCGCAGAAAGAAATCTACTTCTCTAAGACCGGGAAACAGTGAAAAGAGAATGTATGAGTTTCTCAAGATTGGTAACAGATAGAAACAAGAGAAAGTACACAGTGATTCATCTACCTAGAGAAGTTACAGAGGTTTACACAGAGAATTCCAAGTATAAGTACAAGAAAATAAGAGAGATTTAGAAAACTGGTAAAACCTACATTGTTGATAGAGTTGGGAGTACTTAGCACTGTGAAAACAGCACTTTCGCAGAAAGAAATCTACTTCTCTAACACTGGGAAACAGTGAACAGAGAATGTATGAGTTTCACAAGATTGCTAACAGATAGAAACAAGAGAAAGTACACAGTGATTCATCTACCTAGAAAAGTTACAGAGGTTTACACAGAGAATTCCAAGTATAAGTACAAGAAAATAAGAGAGACTTAGAAAACTGGTAAAACCGACATTTTTGATAGAGTTGGGAGTACTTAGCACTGTGAAAACAGCACTTTCGCCGAAAGCAATCTAGTTCTCTAAGTCCGTGTAACAGTGAACAGAGAATGTATGAGTTTCTCAAGATAGGTAACAGATAGAAACAAGAGAAAGTACACTGAGATTCATCTACCTAGAAAAGTTACAGAAGTTTACACAGAGAATTCCAAGTATAACCACAAGAAAAAAAGAGAGACTTAGAAAACTGGTAAAACCTACATTGGTGATAGAGTTGGGAGTACTTAGCACTGTGAAAACAGCACTTTCGGAGAAAGAAATCTACTTCTCTAACACTGGGAAACAGTGAACAGAGAATGTATGAGTTTCTCAAGATTCGTAACAGATAGAAACAAGAGAAAGTACACAGTGATTCATCTACCTAGAAAAGTTACCGAAGTTACACAGAGAATTCCTAGTATAAGTACAAGAAAATAAGAGATACTTAGAAAACTGGTAAAACCTACATTGTTGATAGAGTTGGGAGTACTTAGCACTGTGAAAACAGCACTTTCGCCGAAAGAAATTTAGTTCTCTAAGTCCGTGAAACAGTGAACAGAGAATGTATGAGTTTCTCAAGATTGGTAACAGATAGAAACAAGAGAAAGTACACAGTGATTCATCTACCTAGAAAAGTTACAGAGGTTTACACAGAGAATTCCATGTATAAGTACAAGAAAATAAGAGAGACTTAGAAAACTGGTAAAACCTACATTGTCGGTAGAGTTGGGAGTACTTAGCACTGTGAAAACACCACTTTCGCCGAAAGAAATTTAGTTCTCTAAGTCCGTGAAACAGTGAATAGAGAATGTATGAGTTTCTCAAGATTGGTAACAGATAGAAACAAGAGAAAGTAAACAGTGATTCATCTACCTAGAAAAGTTACATAGGTTTACGCAGAGAATTCCAAGTATAAGTACAAGAAAATCAGAGAGACTTAGAAAACTGGTAAAACCTACATTGTTGATAGAGTTGGGAGTACTTGGAACTGTGAAAACAGCACTTTCGCCGAAAGAAATCTACTTCTCTAACACTGGGAAACAGTGAACACAGAACGTATGAGTTTCTCAAGATTAGTAACAGAAACAAGAGAAAGTACACAGTGATTCATCTGCCTAGAAAAGTTACAGAGGTTTACACAGAGAATTCCAACTATAAGTACAAGAAAATAAGAGAGACTTAGCAAACTGCTAAAACCTACAGTGTAGATACAGGTGGGAGTACTTAGCACTGTGAAAACAGCACTTTCGCAGAAAGAAATCTACTTCTCTAAGACTGGGAAACAGTGAACAGAGAATGTATGAGTTTCTCAAGATTGGTAACAGATAGAAACAAGAGAAAGTACACAGTGATTCATCTACCTAGAGAAGTTACAGAAGTTTACACAGAGAATTCCATGTATAAGTACAAGAAAATAAGAGAGACTTAGAAAACTGGTAAAACCTACATTGTTGATAGAGTTGGGAGTACTTAGCACTGTGAAAACAGCACTTTCGCCGAAAGAAATTTAGTTCTCTAAGTCCGTGAAACAGTGAACAGAGAATGTACGGGTTTCTCAAGATTGGTAACAGATAGAAAGAAGAGAAAGTACACAGTGAATCATCTACCTAGAAAAGTTATAGAGGTTTACACAGAGAATTCCAAGTATAAGTACAAGAAAATAAGAGAGACTTAGAAAACTGGTAAAACCTACATTGTGGATTGAGTTCGGAGTACTTAGCACTGTATAAACAGCACTTTCGCAGAAAGAAATCTACTTTTCTAAGACTAGGAAACAGTGAACAGAGAATGTATGCGTTTCCCAAGATTGGTAACAGATAGAAAGAAGAGAAAGTACGTAGTGATTCATCTACATAGAAAAGTTACAGAGGATTACACAGAGAATTCCAAGAATAAGTACCAGAAAATAAGAGAGACTTAGAAAACGGGTAAAACCTACATTGTTCATAGAGTTGGGAGTACTTAGCACTGTGAGAACAGCACTTTCGCCGAAAGAAATTTAGTTCTCTAAGTCCGTGAAACAGTGAACAGAGAATGTATCAGTTTCTCAAGATTTGTAACAGGTAGAAACAAGAGAAAGTACACAGTGATTCATCTACCTGGAAAAGTTACAGAGGTTTACAAAGAGAATTCCAAGTATAAGTACAAGAAAATGAGAGAGACTTAGAAAACTGGTAAAACTTACATTGTTGATAGAGTTGGGAGTACTTAGCACTGTGAAAACAGCACTTTCACAGAAAGAAATCTACTTCTCTAAGACTGGGAAACATTGAACAGGGAACGTATGAGTTTCTCAAGATTGGTAACAGATAGAAAGAAGAGAAAGTACGCAGTGATTCTTGTAAAAAGAAAAGTTACAGAGGTTTACACAGAGAATTCCAAGTATAAGTAGAAGAAAATTAGAGAGACTTAGAAAACTGGGAAAACCTACATTGTTGATAGAGTTGGGAGTACTTAGCACTTTGAAAACAGCACTTTCGCAGAAAGAAATCTACTTCTCTAAGTTGGGAAACAGTGAACAGAGAATGTATGAGTTTCTCAAGATTGGTAACAGATAGAAACAAGAATAAGTACACAGGGAATCATCAACCTAGTGAAGTTACAGAGGTTTACACAGAGAATTCCAAGTATAAGTACAAGACAATAAGAGAGACTTAGAAAACTGGTAAAACCTACATTGTTGATAGAATTGGGAGTACTTAGCACTGTGAAAACAGCACTTTCGCCCAAAAAAATTTAGTTCTCTAAGTCCGTGAAACAGTGAACAGAGAATGTATGAGTTTCTCAAGATTGGTAACAGATAGAAACATGAGAAAGTACACAGTGATTCATCTACCTAGAAAAGTTACAGAGGTTTACACAGAGAATTCCAAGTATAAGTACAAGAACATAAGAGAGACTTAGGAAACTGGTAAAACCTACATTGTTGATAGTGTTGGGAGTACTTAGCACTATGAAAACAGCACTTTCACAGAAAGAAATCTACTTCTCTAAGACTGGGATACAGTGAACAGAGAATGTATGAGTTTCTCAAGATTAGTAACAGATAGAAAGAGGAGAAAGTACGCAGTGATTCATGTACATAGAAGAGTTACAGAGGTTTACACAGAGAATTCCAAGTATAAGTACAAGAAAATAAGAGAGACGTAGAAAACTGGTAAAACCTACATTGTTGATAGAGTTGGGAGTACTTAGCACTGTGAAAACAGCACTTTCGCCGAAAGAAATTTAGTTCTCTAAGTCCGTGAAACAGTGAACAGAGAATGTATGAGTTTCTCAAGATTGGTAACAGATAGAAACAAGAGAAAGTACACAGTCATTCATCTACCTAGAGAAGTTACAGAGGTTTACACAGAAAATTCCAAGTATAAGTAAAAGAAGACAAGAGAGACTTACAAAACTGGTAAACCTTAAATTGTTGTTTGAATGGGGAGTACTTAGCACTGTGAAAACAGCACTTTCGCAGAAAGAAATCTACTTCTCTAAGACCGGGAAACAGTGAAAAGAGAATGTATGAGTTTCTCAAGATTGGTAACAGATAGAAACAAGAGAAAGTGCACAGTGATTCATCTACCTAGAGAAGTTACAGAGGTTTACACAGAGAATTCCAAGTATAAGTACAAGAAAATAAGAGAGATTTAGAAAACTGGTAAAACCTACATTGTTGATAGAGTTGGGAGTACTTAGCACTGTGAAAACAGCACTTTCGCAGAAAGAAATCTACTTCTCTAAGACTGGGAAACGGTGAACAGAGAATGTATGAGTTTCTCAAGATTGGTAACAGATAGAAACAAGAGAAAGTACACAGTGATTCGTCTACCTAGATAAGTTAGTGAGGTTTACACAGAGAATTCCAAGTATAAGTACAAGAAAATAAGAGAGACTTAGAAACCTGGTAAAACCTACATTGTTGATAGAGTTGGGAGTAATAACACTGTGAAAACAGCACTTTCGGAGAAAGAAATCTACTTCTCTAACACTGGGAAACAGTGAACAGAGAATGTATGAGTTTCACAAGATTGCTAACAGATAGAAACAAGAGAAAGTACACAGTGATTCATCTACCTAGAAAAGTTACAGAGGTTTACACAGAGAATTCCAAGTATAAGTACAAGAAAATAAGAGAGACATGGAAAACTGGTAAAACCGACATTTTTGATAGAGTTGGGAGTACTTATCACTGTGAAAACAGCACTTTCGCCAAAAGAAATCTACTTCTCTAACACTGGGAAACAGTGAAGAGAGAATGTATGAGTTTCTCAAGATTGGTAACAGACAGAAACATGAGAAAGTACACAGTGATTCACCTACCTCGACAAGTTACAGAAGTTTACACAGAGAATTCCATGTATAAGTACAAGAAAATAAGAGAGACTTAGAAAACTGGTAAAACCTACACTGTGGATAGAGTTGGGAATACTTAGCACTGTGAAAACAGCACTTTCGCAGAAAGAAATCTACTACTCTAAGTTGGGAAACAGTGAACAGAGAATGTATGAGTTTCTCAAGATTGGTAACAGATAGAAACAAGAGAAAGTACACAGTGATTCATCTATCTAGTGAAGTTACAGAGGTTTACACAGAGAATTCCAAGTATAAGTATAAGAAAATAAGAGAGACTTAGAAAACTGGTAAAACCTACATTGTGGATAGAGTTGGGGGTACTTAGCACTGTGAAAACAGCACTTTCGCCGAAAAAAATTTAGTTCTCTAAGTCCGTGAAACAGTGAACAGAGAATGTATGAGTTTCTCAAGATTGGTAACAGATAGAAACAAGAGAAAGTACAAAGTGATTCATCTACCTGGAAAAGTTACAGAGGTTTACACAGAGAATTCCAAGTATAAGTACAAGAAAATAAGAGAGACTTAGAAAACTTGTAAAACCTACATTGTTGATAGAGTTGGGAGTACTTAGCACTGTGAAAACAGCACTTTCGCACAAAGAAATCTACTTCTCTAACACTGGGAAACAGTGAACAGAGAATGTATGAGTTTCTCAAGATTGGTAACAGATAGAAAGAAGAGAAAGTACACAGTGATTCATCTACCTAGAGAAGTTACAGAGGTTTACACAGAGAATTCCAAGTATAAGTACAAGAAAATAAGAGAGACTTAGAAAACTGGTAAAACCCACATTGTTGATAGAGTTTGGAGTACTTAGCACTGTGAAAACAGCACTTTCGCCGAAAGAAATTTAGTTCTCTAAGTCGGTGAAACAGTGAACAGAGAATGTATCAGTTTCTCAAGATTGGTAACAGATAGAAACAAGAGAAAGTACACAGTGATTCATCTACCTAGAAAAGTTACAGAGGTTTACACAGAGAATTCCAAGTATAAGTACAAGAATATAAGAGAGACTTAGAAAACTGGTAAAACCTACATTGTGGATAGAGTTGGGAGTACATAGCACTGTGAAAACAGCACTTTCGCCGAAAAAGTTTAGTTCTCTAAGTCCGTGTAACAGTGAACAGAGAATGTGTGAGTTTCTCAAGATTGGTAACAGATAGACAGAAGAGAAAGTACGCAGTGATTCATGTACATAGAAAAGTTACAGAGGTTTACACAGAGAATTCCAAGTATAAGTACCATAAAATAAGAGACTTAGAAAACTGGTAAAACCTACATTGTTGATAGAGTTGGGAGTACTTAGCACTGTGAAAACAGCACTTTTGCACAAAGAAATCTACTTCTCTAACACTGGGAAACAGTGAACAGAGAATGTATGAGTTTCTCAAAATTGGTAACAGATAGAAACAAGAGAAAGTACACAGTCATTCATCTACCTAGAGAAGTTACAGAGGATTACACATAAAATTCCAAGTATAAGTAAAAGAAGATAAGAGAGACTTACAAAACTGGTAAACCTTACATTGTTGATTGAGTGGGGACTACTTAGCACAGTGAAAAGAGCACTTTCGCAGAAAGAAATCTACTTCTCTAAGACCGGGAAACTGTGAAAAGAGAATGTATGAGTTTCTCAAGATTGGTAACAGATAGAAACAAGAGAAAGTACACAGTGATTCATCTACCTACAGAAGTTACAGAAGTTTACAAGGAGAATTCCATGTATAAGTACAAGAAAGTAAGAGAAACTTAGAAAACTGGTAAAACGTACATTGTGGATAGAGTTGGGAGTACTTAGCATTGTGAAAACAGCACTTTCGCAAAAAGAAATCTACTTCTCTAAGACTGGGAAACACTGAACAGAGAATGTATGAGTTTCTGAAGATTGGTAACAGATAGAAAGAAGAGAAAGTACGCAGTGATTCATCTACATAGAAAAGTTACAGAGGTTTACACAGAGAATTCCAAGTATAAGTACAAGAAAATAAGAGAGACTTAGAAAACTGGTAAAACCTACATTGTTGATAGAGTTGGGAGTACTTAGCACTGTGAAAACAGCACTTTCGCCGAAAGAAATTTAGTTCTCTAAGTCCGTGAAACAGGGAACAGAGAATGTATGAGTTTCTCAAGATTGGTAAAAGATAGAAGCAAGAGAAAGTACAAAGTGATTCATCTACCTAGAAAAGTTACAGAGGTTTACACAGAGAATTCCAAGTATAAGTACAAGAAAAGAAGAGAGACTTACAAAACTGGTAAAACCTACATTGTGGATAGAGTTGGGAGTACTTAGCACTATGAAAACAGCACTTTCGCAGAAAGAAATCTACTTCTCTAAGACTGGGATACAGTGAACAGAGAATGTATGAGTTTCTCAAGATTAGTAACAGATAGAAAGAGGAGAAAGTACGCAGTGATTCATGTACATAGAAGAGTTACAGAGGTTTACACAGAGAATTCCAAGTATAAGTACAAGAAAATAAGAGAGACTTAGAAAACTGGTAAAACCTACATTGTTGATTGAGTTGGGAGTACGTAGCACTGTGAAAACAGCACTTTCGCCGAAAAAAATTTAGTTCTCTAAGTCCGTGAAACAGTGAACAGAGAATGTATGAGTTTCTCAAGATTGGTAACAGATAGAAACAAGAGAAAGTACACAGTGATTCATCTACCTAGAAAACTTACAGAGGTTTACACAGAAAATTCCAAGTAGAAGTAAAAGAAGACAAGAGAGACTTACAAAACTGGTAAACCTTAAATTGTTGATTGAATGGGGAGTACTTAGCACTGTGAAAACAGCACTTTCGCAGAAAGAAATCTACTTCTCTAAGACCGGGAAACAGTGAAAAGAGAATGTATGAGTTTCTCAAGATTGGTAACAGATAGAAACAAGAGAAAGTACACAGTGATTCATCTACCTAGAGAAGTTACAGAGGTTTACACAGAGAATTCCAAGTATAAGTACAAGAAAATAAGAGAGATTTAGAAAACTGGTAAAACCTACATTGTTGATAGAGTTGGGAGTACTTAGCACTGTGAAAACAGCACTTTCGCAGAAAGAAATCTACTTCTCTAAGACTGGGAAACGGTGAACAGAGAATGTATGAGTTTCTCAAGATTGCTAACAGATAGAAAAAGAGAAAGTACACAGTGATTCATCTACCTAGAAAAGTTACAGAGGTTTACACAGAGAATTCCAAGTATAAGTACAAGAAAATAAGAGAGACATGGAAAACTGGTAAAACCGACATTTTTGATAGAGTTGGGAGTACTTAGCACTGTGAAAACAGCACTTTCGCAGAAAGAAATCTACTTCTCTAACACTGGGAAACAGTGAAGAGAGAATGTATGAGTTTCTCAAGATTGGTAACAGATAGAAACAAGAGAAAGTACACAGTGATTCATGTACATAGAAAAGTTACAGAGGTTTACACAGAGAATTCCAAGTATAAGTACCACAAAATAAGAGACTTAGAAAACTGGTAAAACCTACATTGTTGATAGAGTTGGGACTACTTAGCACAGTGAAAAGAGCACTTTCGCAGAAAGAAATCTACTTCTCTAAGACCGGGAAACTGTGAAAAGAGAATGTATGAGTTTCTCAAGATTGGTAACAGATAGAAACAAGAGAAAGTACACAGTGATTCATCTACCTACAGAAGTTACAGAAGTTTACAAGGAGAATTCCATGTATAAGTACAAGAAAGTAAGAGAAACTTAGAAAACTGGTAAAACGTACATTGTGGATAGAGTTGGGAGTACTTAGCATTCTGAAAACAGCACTTTCGCAAAAAGAAATCTACTTCTCTAAGACTGGGAAACACTGAACAGAGAATGTATGAGTTTCTGAAGATTGGTAACAGATAGAAAGAAGAGAAAGTACGCAGTGATTCATCTACATAGAAAAGTTACAGAGGTTTACACAGAGAATTCCAAGTATAAGTACAAGAAAATAAGAGAGACTTAGAAAACTGGTAAAACCTACATTGTTGATAGAGTTGGGAGTACTTAGCACTGTGAAAACAGCACTTTCGCCGAAAGAAATTTAGTTCTCTAAGTCCGTGAAACAGTGAACAGAGAATGTATGAGTTTCTCAAGATTGGTAAAAGATAGAAGCAAGAGAAAGTACAAAGTGATTCATCTACCTAGATAAGTTACAGAGGTTTACACAGAGAATTCCAAGTATAAGTACAAGAAAAGAAGAGAGACTTACAAAACTGGTAAAACCTACATTGTGGATAGAGTTGGGAGTACTTAGCACTATGAAAACAGCACTTTCGCAGAAAGAAATCTACTTCTCTAACACTGGGAAACAGTGAACAGAGAATGTATGAGTTTCTCAAAATTGGTAACAGATAGAAATAAGAGAAAGTACACAGTCATTCATCTACCTAGAGAAGTTACAGAGGTTTACACAGAAAATTCCAAGTATAAGTAAAAGAAGACAAGAGAGACTTACAAAACTGGTAAACCTTAAATTGTTGATTGAATGGGGAGTACTTAGCACTGTGAAAACAGCACTTTCGCAGAAAGAAATCTACTTCTCTAAGACCGGGAAACAGTGAAAAGAGAATGTATGAGTTTCTCAAGATTGGTAACAGATAGAAACAAGAGAAAGTACACAGTGATTCATCTACCTAGAGAAGTTACAGAGGTTTACACAGAGAATTCCAAGTATAAGTACAAGAAAATAAGAGAGATTTAGAAAACTGGTAAAACCTACATTGTTGATAGAGTTGGGAGTACTTAGCACTGTGAAAACAGCACTTTCGCAGAAAGAAATCTACTTCTCTAACACTGGGAAACAGTGAACAGAGAATGTATGAGTTTCACAAGATTGCTAACAGATAGAAACAAGAGAAAGTACACAGTGATTCATCTACCTAGAAAAGTTACAGAGGTTTACACAGAGAATTCCAAGTATAAGTACAAGAAAATAAGAGAGACTTAGAAAACTGGTAAAACCGACATTTTTGATAGAGTTGGGAGTACTTAGCACTATGAAAACAGCACTTTCGCCGAAAGCAATCTAGTTCTCTAAGTCCGTGTAACAGTGAACAGAGAATGTATGAGTTTCTCAAGATAGGTAACAGATAGAAACAAGAGAAAGTACACTGAGATTCATCTACCTAGAAAAGTTACAGAAGTTTACACAGAGAATTCCAAGTATAACCACAAGAAAAAAAGAGAGACTTAGAAAACTGGTAAAACCTACATTGTTGATAGAGTTGGGAGTACTTAGCACTGTGAAAACAGCACTTTCGGAGAAAGAAATCTACTTCTCTAACACTGGGAAACAGTGAACAGAGAATGTATGAGTTTCTCAATATTGGTAACAGACACAAAGAAGAGAAAGTACGCAGTGATTCATCTACCTAGAAAAGTTACAGAGGTTTACACAGGGAACTCCAAGTATAAGTACAAGAAAATAAGAGAGACTTAGAAAACTGGTAAAACCTACATTGTAGATAGAGTTGGGAGTACTTAGCACTGTGAAAACAGCACTTTCGCAGAAAGAAATCTACTTCTCTAAGACCGGGAAACAGTGAAAAGAGAATGTATGAGTTTCTCAAGATTGGTAACAGATAGAAAGAAGAGAAAGTACACAGTGATTCATCTACCTAGAGAAGTTACAGAAGTTTACACAGACAATTCTATGTATAAGTACAAGAAAATAAGAGAGACTTAGAAAACTGGTAAAACCTATATCGTGGATAGAGTTGGGAGTACTTAGCACTGTGAAAACAGCACTTTCGCCGAAAGAAATTTAGTTCTCTAAGTCCGTGTAACAGTGAACAGAGAATGTATGAGTTTCTCAAGATTCGTAACAGATAGAAACAAGAGAAAGTACACAGTGATTCATCTACCTAGAAAAGTTACCGAAGTTACACAGAGAATTCCTAGTATAAGTACAAGAAAATAAGAGATACTTAGAAAACTGGTAAAACCTACATTGTTGATAGAGTTGGGAGTACTTAGCACTGTGAAAACAGCACTTTCGCCGAAAGAAATTTAGTTCTCTAAGTCCGTGAAACAGTGAACAGAGAATGTATGAGTTTCTCAAGATTGGTAACAGATAGAAACAAGAGAAAGTACACAGTGATTCATCTACCTAGAAAAGTTACAGAGGTTTACACAGAGAATTCCATGTATAAGTACAAGAAAATAAGAGAGACTTAGAAAACTGGTAAAACCTACATTGTGGGTAGAGTTGGGAGTACTTAGCACTGTGAAAACACCACTTTCGCCGAAAGAAATTTAGTTCTCTAAGTCCGTGAAACAGTGAATAGAGAATGTATGAGTTTCTCAAGATTGGTAACAGATAGAAACAAGAGAAAGTAAACAGTGATTCATCTACCTAGAAAAGTTACATAGGTTTACGCAGAGAATTCCAAGTATAAGTACAAGAAAATCAGAGAGACTTAGAAAACTGGTAAAACCTACATTGTTGATAGAGTTGGGAGTACTTGGAACTGTGAAAACAGCACTTTCGCCGAAAGAAATCTACTTCTCTAACACTGGGAAACAGTGAACACAGAACGTATGAGTTTCTCAAGATTAGTAACAGAAACAAGAGAAAGTACACAGTGATTCATCTGCCTAGAAAAGTTACAGAGGTTTACACAGAGAATTCCAACTATAAGTACAAGAAAATAAGAGAGACTTAGAAAACTGCTAAAACCTACAGTGTAGATACAGGTGGGAGTACTTAGCACTGTGAAAACAGCACTTTCGCAGAAAGAAATCTACTTCTCTAAGACTGGGAAACAGTGAACAGAGAATGTATGAGTTTCTGAAGATTGGTAACAGATAGAAACAAGAGAAAGTACACAGTGATTCATCTACCTAGAGAAGTTACAGAAGTTTACACAGAGAATTCCATGTATAAGTACAAGAAAATAAGAGAGACTTAGAAAACTGGTAAAACCTACATTGTTGATAGAGTTGGGAGTACTTAGCACTGTGAAAACAGCACTTTCGCCGAAAGAAATTTAGTTCTCTAAGTCCGTGAAACAGTGAACAGAGAATGTATGGGTTTCTCAAGATTGGTAACAGATAGAAAGAAGAGAAAGTACACAGTGAATCATCTACCTAGAAAAGTTATAGAGGTTTACACAGAGAATTCCAAGTATAAGTACAAGAAAATAAGAGAGACTTAGAAAACTGGTAAAACCTACATTGTGGATTGAGTTCGGAGTACTTAGCACTGTATAAACAGCACTTTCGCAGAAAGAAATCTACTTTTCTAAGACTAGGAAACAGTGAACAGAGAATGTATGCGTTTCTCAAGATTGGTAACAGATAGAAAGAAGAGAAAGTACGTAGTGATTCATCTACATAGAAAAGTTACAGAGGATTACACAGAGAATTCCAAGAATAAGTACCAGAAAATAAGAGAGACTTAGAAAACGGGTAAAACCTACATTGTTCATAGAGTTGGGAGTACTTAGCACTGTGAGAACAGCACTTTCGCCGAAAGAAATTTAGTTCTCTAAGTCCGTGAAACAGTGAACAGAGAATGTATCAGTTTCTCAAGATTTGTAACAGGTAGAAACAAGAGAAAGTACACAGTGATTCATCTACCTGGAAAAGTTACAGAGGTTTACAAAGAGAAATCCAAGTATAAGTACAAGAAAATGAGAGAGACTTAGAAAACTGGTAAAACTTACATTGTTGATAGAGTTGGGAGTACTTAGCACTG
This sequence comes from Heterohyrax brucei, assembly GCA_028571685.1. Lineage (NCBI taxonomy): Eukaryota > Metazoa > Chordata > Mammalia > Hyracoidea > Procaviidae > Heterohyrax > Heterohyrax brucei. Next base: position 119,456,090 of record CM053148.1, on the reverse strand, counting down.
TGAAAACAGCACTTTCACAGAAAGAAATCTACTTCTCTAAGACTGGGAAACATTGAACAGGGAACGTATGAGTTTCTCAAGATTGGTAACAGATAGAAAGAAGAGAAAGTACGCAGTGATTCTTGTAAAAAGAAAAGTTACAGAGGTTTACACAGAGAATTCCAAGTATAAGTAGAAGAAAATTAGAGAGACTTAGAAAACTGGGAAAACCTACATTGTTGATAGAGTTGGGAGTACTTAGCACTGTGAAAACAGCACTTTCGGAGAAAGAAATCTACTTCTCTAACACTGGGAAACAGTGAACAGAGACTGTATGAGTTTCTCAAGATTGGTAACAGATTGAAACAAGAGAAAGTACACAGTGATTCATCTACCGAGAAAAGTTACAGAGGTTTACACAGAGAATTCCAAGTATAAGTACAAGAAAATAAGAGAGACTTAGAAAAGTCGTAAAACCTACATTGTTGATAGAGTTGGGAGTACTTAGCACTTTGAAAACAGCACTTTCGCAGAAAGAAATCTACTTCTCTAAGTTGGGAAACAGTGAACAGAGAATGTATGAGTTTCTCAAGATTGGTAACAGATAGAAACAAGAATAAGTACACAGGGAATCATCAACCTAGTGAAGTTACAGAGGTTTACACAGAGAATTCCAAGTATAAGTACAAGACAATAAGAGAGACTTAGAAAACTGGTAAAACCTACATTGTTGATAGAATTGGGAGTACTTAGCACTGTGAAAACAGCACTTTCGCCCAAAAAAATTTAGTTCTCTAAGTCCGTGAAACAGTGAACAGAGAATGTATGAGTTTCTCAAGATTGGTAACAGATAGAAACAAGAGAAAGTACACAGTGATTCATCTACCTAGAAAAGTTACAGAGGTTTACACAGAGAATTCCAAGTATAAGTACAAGAACATAAGAGAGACTTAGGAAACTGGTAAAACCTACATTGTTGATAGTGTTGGGAGTACTTAGCAGTGTGAAAACAGCACTTTCGCAGAAAGAAATCTACCTCTCTAAGACTGGGAAATAGTGAACAGAGAAGGTATGAGTTTCTCAAGATTGGTAACAGATAGAAACAAGAGAAAGTACACAGTGATTCATCTACCTAGAGCAGTTACAGAAGTTTACACAGAGAATTCCACGTATAAGTACAAGAAAATGAGAGAGACTTAGAAAACTGGTAAAAGTTACATTGTTGATAAAGTTGGGAGTACTTAGCACTGTGAAAACAGCACTTTCCCAGAAAGAAATCTACTTCTATAAGACTGGTAAACATTGAACAGAGAATGTATGAGTTTCTCAAGATTGGTAACAGATAGAAACAAGAGAAAGTACACAGTGATTCATCTACCTAGAGAAGTTACAGAAGTTTACACAGAGAATTCCATGTATAAGTACAAGAAAATAAGAGAGACTTAGAAAACTGGTAAAACCTACATTGTGGATAGTTGGGAGTACTTAGCACTGTGAAAACACCACTTTCGCCGAAAGAAATTTAGTTCTCTAAGTCCGTGAAACAGTGAATAGAGAATGTATGAGTTTCTCAAGATTGGTAACAGATAGAAAGAAGAGAAAGTACACAGCGATTCATCTACCTAGAAAACTTACAGAGGTTTACACAGAGAATTCCAAGAATCAGTACAAGAAAATAAGAGAGACTTAGAAAACTGGTAAAACCTACATTGTGGATAGATTTGAGAGTACTTAGCACTGTGAAAACAGCACTTTCTCAGAAAGAAATCTACTTCTCTAAGACTGGGAAAAAGTGAACAGAGAATGTATGAGTTTCTCAAGATTGGTAACAGATAGAAAGAAGACAAAGTACACAGCGATTCATCTACCTAGAGAAGTTACAGAAGTTTACACAGAGAATTACAAGTATAAGTACAAGAAAATAAGCGAGACTTAGAAAACTGGTAAAACCTACATTGTTGATAGAGTTGGGAGTACTTAGCACTGTGAAAACAGCACTTTCGTCGAAAGAAATTTAGTTCTCTAAGTCCGTGAAACAGTGAACAGAGAATGTATGAGTTTCTCAAGATTGGTAACAGATAGAAACAAGAGAAATTACACAGTGATTCATCCACCTAGAAAAGTTACAGAGGTTTACACAGAGAATTTCAAGTATAAGTACAAGAAAATAAGAGAGACCTAGAAAAGTGGTAAAACCTACATTGTTGATAGAGTTGGGAGTACTTAGCACTGTGAAAACAGCACTTTCGCAGAAAGAAATCTACTTCTCTAATACTGGGAAACAGTGAACAGAGAATGTAAGAGTTTCTGAAGATTGGTAACAGATAGAAAGAAGAGAAAGTACGCAGTGATTCATCTACATAGAAAAGTTAAAGAGGATTACACAGAGAATTCCAAGTATAAGTGCAATAAAATAAGAGAGACTTAGAAACTGGTAAAACCTACATTGTGGATAGAGTTGGGAGTACTTAGAACTGTGAAAACAGCACTTTCGCCGAAAGCAATGCAGTTCTCTAAGTCCGTAAAACAGTGAACAGAGAAAGTATGAGTTTCTCAAGATTGATAACAGATGGAAACAAGAGAAAGTACACAGTGATTCATCTACCTAGAAAAGTTACAGAGGTTTACACAGAGAATTCCAAGTATAAGTACAAGAAAATAAGAGAGACTTAGAAAACTGGTAAAACCTACATTGTTGATAGAGTTGGGAGTACTTAGCACTGTGAAAACAGCACTTTGGCAGAAAGAAATCTACTTCTCTAAGACTGGGAAACAGTGAACAGAGAATGTATGAGTTTCTCAAAATTGGTAACAGATAGAAACAAGAGAAAGTACACAGTGATTCATCTACCTAGAGAAGGTACAGAAGTTTACACAGAGAATTCCATGTATATGTACAAGAAAATAAGAGAGACTTAGAAAAATGTTAAAACCTACATTGTGGATAGATTTGGGAGTACTTAGCACTGTGAAAACAGCACTTTCGCAGAAAGAAATCTACTTCTCTAAGAGTGAGAAACAGTGAACAGAGAATGTAAGAGTTTCTGAAGATTGGTAACAGATAGAAAGAAGAGAAAGTACGCAGTGATTCATCTACATAGAAAAGTTACAGAGGTTTACACAGAGAATTCCAAGTATAAGTACAAGAAAATAAGAGAGACTTAGAAAACTTTTAAAATCTACATTGTTGATAGATTTAGGAGTACTTAGCACTGTGAAAATAGCACTTTTGTCAAAAGACATCTAGTTCTTTAAGTCCGTGAAACAGTGAACAGAGAATGTATGAGTTTCTCAAGATTGGTAACAGATAGAAAGAAGAGAAAGTACGCAGTGATTCATGTACACAGAAAAGTTACAGAGGTTTACACAGAGAATTCCAAGTATCAGTATAAGAAAATAAGAGAGACTTAGAAAACTGGTAAAACCTACATTGTGGATAGATTTGAGAGTACTTAGCACTGTGAAAACAGCACTTTCGCAGAAAGAAATCTACTTCTCTAAGACTGGGAAACAGTGAACAGAGAATGTATGAGTTTCTCAAGATTGGTAACAGATAGAAACAAGAGAAAGTACACAGTGATTCATCTACCTAGAGAAGTTACAGAAGTTTACACAGAGAATTCCATGTATAAGTACAAGAAAATAAGAGAGACTTAGAAAACTGGTAAAACATACATTGTTAATAGAGTTGGGAGTACTTAGCACTGTGAAAACACCACTTTCGCCGAAAGAAATCTACTTCTCTAAGACTGGGAAACAGTGAACAGAGAATGTATGAGTTTCTCAAGATTGGTAACAGACAGAAAGAAGAGAAAGTACGCAGTGATTCATCTACATAGAAAAGTTACAGAGGTTTACACAGAGAATTCCAAGTATAAGTACAAGAAAATAAGAGAGACTTAGAAAACTGGTAAAACCTACATTGTGGATAGAGTTGGGAGTACTTAGCACTGTGAAAACAGCACCTTCGCAGAAAGAAATCTACTTCTCTAAGACTGGGAAAAAGTGAACAGAGAATGTATGAGTTTCTCAAGATTGGTAACAGATAGAAACAAGAGAAAGTACACAGTGATTCATCTACCTAGAGAAGTTACAGAAGTTTACACAGAGAATTCCATGTATAAGTACAAGAAAATAAGAGAGACTTAGAAAACTGGTAAAACCTACATTGTGGATAGAGTTGGGAGTACTTAGCACTGTGAAAACAGCACTTTCGCAGAAAGAAATCTACTACTCTAAGTTGGGAAACAGTGAACAGAGAATGTATGAGTTTCTCAAGATAGGTAACAGATAGAAACAAGAGAAAGTACACAGTGATTCATCTACCTAGTGAAGTTACAGAGGTTTACACAGAGAATTCCAAGTATAAGTACAAGAAAATAAGAGAGACTTAGAAAACTGGTAAAACCTACATTGTGGATAGAGATGGGAGTACTTAGCACTGTGAAAACAGCACTTTCGCCGAAGAAAATTTAGTTCTCTAAGTCCATGAAACAGTGAACAGAGAATGTATGAGTTTCTCAAGATTGGTAACAGGTAGAAACAAGAGAAAGTACACAGTGATTCATCTACCTAGAAAAGTTACAGAGGTTTACACAGAGAATTCCAAGTATAAGTACAAGAAAATAAGAGAGACTTAGAAAACGGGTAAAACCTACATTGTTGATAGAGTTTAGAGTACTTAGCATTGTGAAAACAGCACTTTCGCAGAAAGAAATCTACTTCTCTAACACTGGAAAACAGTGAACAGAGAATGTATGAGTTTCTCAAGATTGGTAACAGATAGAAACAAGAGAAAGTACACAGTGATTCATCTACCTAGAGAAGTTACAGAAGTTTACACAGAGAATTCCATGTATAAATACAAGAAAGTAAGAAAAACTTAGAAAAGTGGTAAAACGTATATTGTGGATAGAGTTGGGAGTACTTAGCACTGTGAAAACAGCACTTTCGCAGAAAGAAATCTACTTCTCTAAGACTGGGAAACAGTGAACAGAGAATGTATGAGTTTTTCAAGATTGGTAACAGACAGAAAGAAGAGAAAGTACGCAGTGATTCATCTACATAGAAAAGTTACAGAGGTTTACACAGAGAATTCCAAGTATAAGTACAAGAAAATAAGACAGACTTTGAAAACTGGTAAAACCTACATTGTTGATAGAGTTGGGAGTACTTAGCACTGTGAAAACAGCACTTTCGCAGAACGAAATCTACTTCTCTAAGTCCGTGTAACAGTGAACAGAGAAAGTATGTGTTTCTCAAGATTGGTAACAGATAGAAACAAGAGAAAGTACACAGTGATTCGTCTACCTAGAAATGTTACAGAGGTTTACACAGAGAATTCCAAGTATAAGTACAAGAAAATAAGAGAGACTTAGAAACTGGTAAAACCTACATTGTTGATAGAGTTGGGAGTACTTAGCACTGTGAAAACAGCACTTTCGCAGAAAGAAATCTACTTCTCTAAGACTGGGAAACAGTGAACAGAGAATGTATGAGTTTCCCAAGATTGATATCAGATAGAAACAAGAGAAAGTACACAGTGATTCATCTACCTAGAAAAGTTACAGAGGTTTACACAGAGAATTTCAGGTATAAGTACAAGAAAATAAGAGAGACTTAGAAAACTGGTAAAACCTACATTGTTGATAGAGTTGGGAGTACTTAGCACTGTGAAAACAGCACTTTCTCCGAAAGAAATTTAGTTCTCTAAGTCCGTGAAACAGTGAACAGAGAATGTATCAGTTTTTCAAGATTGGTAACAGATAGAAACAAGAGAAAGGACACAGTGATTCATCTACCTTAGAAAAGTTACAGAGGTTTACACAGAGAATTTCAAGTATAAGTACAAGAAAATAAGAGAGACTTAGAAAACTGGTAGAACCTACATTGTTGATAGAGTTGGGAGTACTTAGCACTTTGATAACAGCACTTTCGCCGAAAGAAATTTAGTTCTCTAAGTCCGTGAAACAGTGAACAGAGAATGTATGAGTTTCTCAAGATTGGTAACAGATAGAAACAAGAGAAAGTACACAGTGATTCATCTACCGAGAAAAGTTACAGAGGTTTACAAAGAGAATTTCAAGTATAAGTACAAGAAAATAAGAGAGACTTAGAAAACTGGTAAAACCTACATTGTTGATAGAGTTGGGAGTACTTAGCACTGTGAAAACAGCACTTTCGCAGAACGAAATCTGCTTCTCTAAGACTGGAAAACAGTGAACAGAGAATGTATGAGTTTCTCAAGATTGGTAGCAGATAGAAACAAGAGAAATTATACAGTGATTCATCTACCTAGAAAAGTTACAGAGGTTTACACAGAGAATTCCAAGTATAAGTACAAGAAAATAAGAGAGACTAAGAAAACTGGTAAAACCCACATTGTTGATAGAGTTGGGAGTACTTAGCACTGTGAAAACAGCACTTTCGCAGAAAGAAATCTACTTCTCTAACACTGGGAAACAATGAACAGAGAATGTCTGAGTTTCTCAAGATTGGTAACAGATAGAAACAAGAGAAAGTACACAGTGATTCATCTACCTAGAGAAGTTACAGAAGTTTACACAGAATATTCCATGTATAAGTACAAGACAGTAAGAGAGACTTAGAAAACTGGTAAACCCTACATTGTGGATAGAGTTGGGAGTACCTAGCACTGTGAAAACAGCACTTTCGCAGAAAGAATTCTACTTCTTTAAGTTGGGAAACAGTGAACAGAGAATGTATGAGTTTTTCAAGATTGGTAACAGATAGAAACAAGAGAAAGTACACAGTGAATCATCTACCTAGTGAAGTTACAGAGGTTTACACAGAGAATTCCAAGTATAAGTACAAGAAAATAAGAGAGACTTAGAAAACTGGTAAACCCTACACTGTGGAAAGAGTTCGCAGTACTTAGAACTGTGAAAACAGCACTTTCGCAGAAAGAAATCTACTTCTCTAACACTGGGAATCAGTGAACAGAGAACGTATGAGTTTCTCAAGATTGGTAACAGATAGAAAGAAGAGAAAGTACACAGTGAATCATCTACCTAGAAAAGTTACAGAGCTTTACACAGAGAATTCCAAGTATAAGTACAAGAAAATAAGAGCGACTTAGAAAACGGGTAAAACCTACATTGTTGATAGAGTTGGGAGTACTTAGCATTGTGAAAACAGCACTTTCGCAGACAGAAATCTACTTCTCTAAGACTGGGAAACAGTGAACAGAGAGTGTATGAGTTTCTCAAGATTGGTAACAGATAGAAAGAAGGGAAAGTACGCAGTGATTCATCTACCTAGAAAAGTTACAGAGGTTTACACAGAGAATTCCAAGTATAAGTACAAGAAAATAAGAGAGACTTAGAAAACTGGTAAAACCTACATTGTCGATAGAGTTGGGAGTACTTAGCACTGTGAAAACAGCACTTTCGCAGAAAGAAATCTACTTCTCTAAGACTGGGAAACAGTGAACAGAGAATGTATGAGTTTCTCAAGATTGGTAACAGATACAAAGAAGAGAAAGTCCGCAGTGATTCATCTACATAGAAATGTTACAGAGGTTTACAGAGAATTCCAAGTATAAGTACAAGAAAATAAGAGAGACGTAGAAAACTGTTCGAACCTACATTGTTGATAGAGTTGGGAGTACTTAGCACTGTGAAAACAGCACTTTAACCGAAAGAAATTTAGTTCTCTAAGTCCGTGAAACAGTGAACAGAGAATGTATCAGTTTCTCAAGATTGGTAACAGATAGAAACAAGAGAAAGTACACAGTGATTCATCTACCTAGAAAAGTTACATAGGTTTACACAGAGAATTCCAAGTATAAGTAAAAGAAAATAAGAGAGACTTAGAAACTGCTAAAACCTACATTGTTGATAGAGTTGGGAGTACTTAGCACCGCGAAAACAGCACTTTTGCAGAAAGAAATCTACTTCTCTAACACTGGGAAACATTGAACAGAGAATGTATGAGTTTCTCAAGATTGGTAACAGATAGAAACAAGAGAAAGTACACAGTTATTCATGTACCTAGAGAAGTTACAGAAGTTTACACAGAGAATTCCATCTATAAGTACAGGAAAATAAGAGAGACTTAGAAAACTGGTAAAACCTACATTGTGGATAGAGTTGGGAGTACTTAGCACTGTGAAAACAGCACTTTCGAGGAAAGAATTTTAGTTCTCTAAGTCCGTGTAACAGTGAACAGAGAATGTGTGAATTTCTCAAGATTGGTAACAGATAGAACGAAGAGAAAGTACGCAGTGATTCATCTACATAGAAAAGTTACAGAGGTTTACACAGAGAATTCCAAGTATAAGTACAAGAAAATAAGAGAGACTTAGAAAACTGGTCAAATCTAAATTGTTGATAGAGTTGGGAGTACGTAGCACTGTGAAAACAGCACTTTCGCCGAAAGAAATTTAGTTCTCTAAGTCCGTGAAACAGTGAACAGAGAATGTATGAGTTTCTCAAGATTGGTAACAGATAGAAACAAGAGAAGGTACACAGTGATTCATCTACCTAGAAAAGTTACAGAGGTTTACACAGAGAATTCCAAGTATAAGTACAAGAAAATAAGAGAGACTTAGAAAACGGGTAAAACCTGCATTGTTGATAGAGTTGGGAGTACTTAGCACTGTGAATACATCACTTTCGCAGAAAGAAATCTACTTCTCTAAGACTGGGAAACAGTGAACAGAAAATGTATGAGTTTCTCAACATTGGTAACAGATAGAAAGAAGAGAAAGTACGCAGTGATTCATCTACATAGAAAAGTTACAGAGGTTTACACAGAGAATTCCATGTATAAGTACCATAAAATAAGAGACTTAGAAAACTGGTAAAACCTACATTCTGGATAAAGTTGGGAGTACTTAGCACTGTAAAAACAGAACTTTCGCAGAAAGAAATCTTCTACTCTAAGTTGGGAAACAGTGAACAGAAAATGTATGAGTTTCTCAAGACTGGTAACAGATAGAAACAAGAGAAAGTACACAGTGATTCATCTACCTAGTGAATTTACAGAGGTTTACACAGAGAATTCCAAGTATAAGTACAAGAAAATAAGAGAGACTTAGAAAACGGGTAAAACCTACATTGTGGATAGAGTTGGGAGTACTTAGCACTGTGAAAACAGCACTTTCGCTGAAAGAAATCTACTTCTCTAAGACTGGGAAACAGTGAACAGAGAATGTATGAGTTTCTCAAGATTGGTAACAGATAGAAAAAAGAGAAAGTACGCAGTGATTCATCTACCTAGAAAAGTTACAGAGGTATACACAGAAAATTCCAAGTATAAGTACAAGAAAATAAGAGAGACTTAGAAAACTGGTAAAACCTACATTGTTGATAGAGTTGGTAGTACTTAGCACTGTGAAAACAGCACTTTCGCCGAAAGAAATTTAGTTCTCCAAGTCCATGAAACAGTGAACAGAGAATGTATGAGTTTCTCAAGATTGGTAGCAGATAGAAACAAGAGAAATTACACAGTGATTCATCTACGTAGTAAAGTTACAGAGGTTTACACAGAGAATTCCAAGTATAAGTACAAGAAAATAAGAGAGACTTAGAAAACTGGTAAAACCTACATTGTCGATAGAGTTGGGAGTACTTAGCACTGTGAAAACAGCACTTTCGCAGAAAGAAATCTACTTCTCTAAGACTGGGAAACAGTGAACAGAGAATGTATCAGTTTCTCAAGATTGCTAAGAGATAGAAAGAAGAGAACGTACGCTGTGATTTATCTGCATAGAAAAGTTACAGAGGTTTACACAGAGAATTTCAAGTACAAGTACAGGAAAATAAGAGAGACTTAGAAAACTGGTAAAACCTACACTGTTGATAGAGTTGGGAGTACTTAGCACCGTGAAAACAGCACTTTCGCAGAAAGAAATCTACTTCTCTAACACTGGGAAACAGTGAACAGAGAATGCATGAGTTTCTCAGGATTGGTAACAGATAGAAACAAGAGAAAGTACACAGTGATTCATCTGCCTAGAAAAGTTACAGAGGTTTACACAGAGAATTCCAAGTATAAGTACAAGAATATAATAGAGACTTAGAAAACTGGTAAAACCTACATTCTGGATAAAGTTGGGAGTACTTAGCAGTGTAAAAACAGCACTTTCGCAGAAAGAAATCTACTACTCTAAGTTGGGAAACAGTGAACAGAGAATGTATGAGTTTCTCAAGACTGGTAACAGACAGAAACAAGAGAAAGTACACAGTGATTCATCTACCTAGTGAATTTACAGAGGTTTACACAGAGATTTCCAAGTATAAGTACAAGAAAATAAGAGAGACTTAGAAAACTGGGAAAACCTACATTGTGGATAGAGTTGGGAGTACTTAGCACTGTGAAAACAGCACTGTCGCTGAAAGAAATCTACTTCTCTAAGACTGGGAAACAGTGAACAGAGAATGTATGAGTTTCTCAAGATTGGTAAAAGATAGAAATAAGAGAAAGTACACAGTGATTCATCTACCTAGAAAAGTTACAGAGGTTTACACAGAGAATTCCAAGTATAAGTACAAGAAAATGAGAGAGACTTAGAAAACGGGTAAAACCTGCATTGTTGATAGAGTTGGGAGTACTTAGCACTGTGAAAACAGCACTGTCGCTGAAGAAAATTTAGTTCTCTAAGTCCGTGAAACAGTGAAGAGAGAATGTATGAGTTTCTCAAGATTGGTAACAGATAGAAACAAGAGAAAGTACACAGTGATTCATCTACCTAGAGAAGTTACAGAAGTTTACACAGAGAATTTCATGTATAAGTACAAGAAAATAAGAGAGATTTAGAAAACTGGTAAAACCTACATTGTGGATACAATTGGGAGTACTTAGCGTTGTGAAAACAGCACTTTCGCCGAAAGAAATTTAGTTCTCTACGACCGTGAAACAGTGACAGAGAATGTATGAGTTTCTCAAGATTCGTAACAAATGGAAACAAGAGAAAGTACACAGTGATTCATCTACCTAGAAAAGTTACAGAGGTTTACACAGAGAATTCCAAGTATAAGTACAAGAAAAGAAGAGAGACTTAGAAAACTGGTAAAACCTACATTGTTGATAGAGTTGGGAGTACTTAGCACTGTGAAAACAGCACTTTCGCAGAAAGAAATCTACTTCTCTAACACTGGGAAACTGTGAACAGAGAATGTATGAGTTTCTCAAGATTGGTAACAGATAGAAACAAGAGAAAGTACACAGTGATTCATCTACCTAGAGAAGTTACGAAGGTTACACAGAGAATTCCATGTATAAGTACAAGAAAAGAAGAGAGACTTAGAAAACTGGTAAAACCTACATGTTGATAGAGTTGGGAGTACTTAGCACTGTGAAAACAGCACTTTCTCAAAAAGAAATCTACTTCTCTAAGACTGGGAAACAGTGAACGGAGAATGTATGAGTTTCTCAAGATTGGTAACAGATAGAAAGAAGAGAAAGTACGCAGTGATTCATGTACATGGGAAAGTTACAGAGCTTTACACAGAGAATTTCAAGTATAAGTACAAGAAAATAAGAAAGACTTAGAAAACTAGTAAAACCTACATTGTTGATAGAGTTGGGAGTACTTAGCACTGTGAAAACAGCACTTTCGACGAAAGAAATTTAGTTCCCTAAGTCCATGAAATAGTGAACAGAGAATGTATGAGTTTCTCAAGATTGGTAACAGATAGAAACAAGAGAAAGTACACAGTGATTCATCTACCTAGAGAAGTTACAGAAGTTCACACAGAGAATTCCATGTACAAGTACAAGAAAAGAAGAGAGACTTAGAAAACTGGTAAAACCTACATTGTGGATAGAGTTGGGAGTACTTAGCACTGTGAAAACAGCACTTTCGCAGTAAGAAATCTACTTCTCTAAGACTGGGAAACAGTGAACAGAGAGTGTATGAGTTTCTCAAGATTGGTAACAGATAGAAACAAGAGAAAGTACACAGTGATTCATCTACATAGAGAAGTTACAGAAGTTTACACAGAGAATTCCAAGTATAAGTACAAGAAAATAAGAGAGACTTACAAAACTGGTAAAACCTACATTGTTGATAGAGTTGGGAGTACTTAGCACTGTGAAAACAGCACTTTCGCAGAAAGAAATCTACTTCTCTAAGACTGGGAAACAGTGAACAGAGTGTATGAGTTTCTCAAAATTGGTACCAGATAGAAAGAAGAGAAAGTAAGCAGTGATTCATCTACCTAGAAAAGTTACAGAGGTTTACACAGAGAATTCCAAGTATAAGTAGAAGAAAATAAGAGAGACTTGGAAAACTGGTAAAACCTACATTGTTGATAGAGTTGGGAGTACTTAGCACTGTGAAAACAGCACTTTCGCCGAAAGAAATTTAGTTCTCTATGTCCGTGAAATTGTGAACAGAGAATGTATGAGTTTTTCAAGATTGGTAACAGATAGAATGAAGAGAAAGTACGCAGTGATTCATCTACCTAGAAAAGTTACAGAGGTTTACACAGAGAATTCCAAGTGTAAGTACAAGAAAATAAGGGAGACTTAGAAAACTGTTAAAACCTACATTGTTGATAGAGTTGGGAGTACTTAACACCGTGAAAACAGCACTTTCGCCGAAAGAAATTTAGTTCTCTGAGTCTGGGAAACAGTGAACAGAGAATGTATGAGTTTCTCAAGATTGGTAACAGATAGAAAGAAGAGAAAGTACGCAGTGATTCATCTACATAGAAAAGTTACAGAGGTTTACACAGAGAATTCCAAGTATAAGTGCAAGAAAATAAGAGAGACTTAGAAAACTGGTAAAACCTACATTGTGGATAGAGTTGGGAGTACTTAGCACTGAGAAAACAGCCCTTTCGCAGAAAGAAATCTACTTCTCTAAGACTGGGAAACAGTGAACAGAGAATGTATGAGTTTCTCCAGATTGGTAACAGATAGAAAGAAGAGAAAGTACGCAGTGATTCATCTACATAGAAAAGTTACAGAGGTTTACACAGAGAATTCCAAGTGTAAGTACAAGAAAATAAGGGAGACTTAGAAAACTGGTAGAACCTACATTGTTGATAGAGTTGGGAGTACTTAGCACCGTGAAAACAGCAGTTTCGCCGAAAGAAATTTAGTTCTCTAAGTCCGTGAAACAGTGAACAGAGAATGTATGAGTTTCTCAAGACTGGTAAGAGATAGAAACGAGACAAAGTACAGAGTGATTCATCCACCTAGAAAAGTTACAGAGGTTTACACAGAGAATTTCAAGTATAAGTACAAGAAACTAAGAGAGACTTAGAACACTGGTAAAACCTACATTGTTAATACAGTTGGGAGTACTAGCACTGTGAAAACAGCACTTTCGCAGAAAGAAATCTACTTCTGTAAGACTGGGAAACAGTGAACAGAGAATGTATGAGTTTCTCAATATTGGTAACCCATAGAAAAAACAGAAAGTACGCAGTGATTCATCTCCATAGAAATGTTACAGAGGTTTACAGATAATTCCAAGTATAAGTACAAGAAAATAAGACTTAGAAAATTGGTAGAACCTACATTGTTGATAGAGTTGGGAGTACTTAGCACTGTGAAAACAGCACTTTCGCCGAAAGAAATTTAATTCTCTAAATCCGTGAAACAGTGAACAGAGAATGTATGAGTTTCTCAAAATTGGTAACAGATAGAAACAAGAGCAAGTACACAGTGATTCATCTACCTAGAAATGTTACAGAGGTTTACACAGAGAATTCCAAGTATAAGTACAATAAAATAAGAGAGACTTAGAAAACTGGTAAAACCTACATTGTTGATAGAGTTGGGAGTACTTAGCACTGTGAAAAGAGCACTTTCGCAGAAAGAAATCTACTTCTCTAACACTGGGAAACAGTGAACAGAGAATGTATGAGCTTCTCAAGATTGGTAACAGATAGAAACAAGAGAAAGTACACAGTGATTCATCTACCTAGAGAAGTTACAGTAGTTCACACAGAGAATTCCATGTACAAGTACAAGAAAAGAAGAGAGACTTAGAAAACTGGTAAAACCTACATTGTTGATAGAGTTGGGAGTACTTAGCACTGTGAAAACAGCACTTTCGCAGAAAGAAATTTAATTCTCTAAGTCCGTGAAACAGTGAACAGAGAATGTATCAGTTTCTCAAGATTGGTAACAGATAGAAACAAGAGAAAGTACGCAGTGATTCCTCTACCTAGAAAAGTTACAGAGGTTTACACAGAGATTCCAAGTATAAGTACAAGAAAATAAGAGACACTTAGAAAACTGGTAAAACCTACATTGTTGATAGAGTTGGGAGTACTTAGCACTGTGAAAATAGCAGTTTCGCAGAAAGAAATCGAGTTCTCTAAGACTGGGAAACAGTGAACAGAGAATGTATGAGTTTCTCAAGATTGGTAACAGATAGAAACAAGATAAAGTATCCAGTGATTCATCTACCTAGAAAAGTTACAGAGGTTTACACAGAGAATTCCAAGTATAAGTACAAGAATATAAGAGAGACTCAGAAAACTGGTAAAACCTACATGGTTGATAGAGTTGGGAGTACTTAGCACTGTGAAAACAGCACTTTCGCAGAAAGAAATCTACTTCTCTAACACTGGGAAACAGTGAACAGAGAATGTATGAGTTTCTCAAGATTGGTAACAGATAGAAACAAGAGAAAGTACACAGTGATTCATCTACCTAGAGAAGTTACAGAAGTTTACACAGAGAATTCCATATATAAGTACAAGAAAATGAGAGAGACTTAGAAAACTGGTAAAACCTACATTGTGGATAGAGTTGGGAGTACTTAGCACTGTGAAAACAGCCCTCTCGCAGAAAGAAATCTACTTCTCTAAGTTGGGAAACAGTGAACAGAGAATGTATGAGTTTCTCAAGATTGGTAACAGATAGAAACAAGAGAAAGTACACAGTGATTCATCTAACTAGTGAAGTTACAGAGGTTTACACAGAGAATTCCAAGTATAAGTACAAGAAAATAAGAGAGACTTAGAAAACTGGTAAAACCTACGTTGTGAATAGAGTTGGGTGTACTTAGCACTGTGAAAACAGCACTTTCGCTGCAGAAAATTTAGTTCTCTAAGTCCGTGAAACAGTGAACAGAGAATGTATGAGTTTCTCAAGATTGGTAACAGATAGAAACAAGAGAAAGTACAGAGTGATTCATCTACCTAGAAAAGTTACAGAGGTTTACAAAGAGAATTTCAAGTATAAGTACAAGAAAATAAGAGAGACTTAGAAAACTGATAAAACCTACATTCTTAATAGAGTTGGGAGTACTTAGCACTGTGAAAACAGCACTTTCGCAGAAAGAAATCTACTTCTCTAAGACTGGGAAACAGTGAACAGAGAATGTATGAGTTTCTCAAGATTGGTAACAGATAGAAAGAAAAGAAAGTACGCAGTGATTCATCTACATAATAAAGTTACAGAGGTTTACACAGAGAATTCCAAGTATAAGTGCAAGAAAATAAGAGAGACTTAGAAACTGGTAAAACCTACATTGTTGATAGAGTTGGGAGTACTAAGCACTGTGAAAACAGCACTTTCGCAGAAAGAAATTTAGTTCTCTAAGTCTGTGAAACAGTGAACAGAGAATGTATGAGTTTCTCAAGATTGGTAACAGATAGAAACAAGAGAAAGTACACAGTGATTCATCTACCTAGAGAAGTTACAGAGGTTTACACAGAGAATTCCAAGTATAAGTACAAGAAAATTAGAGAGACTTAGAAAACTGGTAAAACCTACATTGTTGATAGAGTTGGGAATACTTAGCACTGTGATAACAGCACTTTCGCCAAAAGAAATTTAGTTCTCTAAGTCCGTGAAACAGTGAACAGAGAATGTATGAGTTTCTCAAGATTGGTAACAGATAGAAACAAGAGAAAGTACACAGTGATTCATCTACCTAGAAAAGTTACAGAGGTTTACACAGAGAATTTCAAGTATAAGTACAAGAAAATAAGAGAGACTTAGAAAACTGGTAAAACCTACATTGTTGATAGAGTTGGGAGTACTTAGCACTGTGAAAACAGCACTTTCGCAGAAAGAAATCTACTTCTCTAAGACTGGGAAACAGTGAACAGAGAATGTATGAGTTTCTCAAGATTGGTATCGATAGAAACAAGAGAAAGTACACAGTGATTCATCTACCTAGAAAAGTTACAGAGGTTTACACAGAGAATTCCAGGTATAAGTACAAGAAAATAAGAGAGACTTAGAAAACTGGTAAAACCTACATTGTTGATAGAGTTGGGAGTACTTAGCACTGTGAAAACAGCACTTTCTCCGAAAGAAATTTAGTTCTCTAAGTCCGTGAAACAGTGAACAGAGAATGTATGAGTTTCTCAAGATTGGTAACGGATAGAAACAAGAGAAAGGACACAGTGATTCTTCTACCTTAGAAAAGTTACAGAGGTTTACACAGAGAATTTCAAGTATAAGTACAAGAAAATAAGAGAGACTTAGAAAACCGGTAGAACCTACATTGTTGATAGAGTTGGGAGTACTTAGCACTTTGATAACAGCACTTTCGCCGAAAGAAATTTAGTTCTCTAAGTCCGTGAAACAGTGAACAGAGAATGTATGAGTTTCTCAAGATTGGTAACAGATAGAAACAAGAGAAAGTACACAGTGATTCATCTACCGAGAAAAGTTACAGAGGTTTACAAAGAGAATTTCAAGTATAAGTACAAGAAAATCAGAGAGACTTAGAAAACTGGTAAAACCTACATTGATGATAGAGTTGGGAGTACTTAGGACTGTGAAAACAGCACTTTCGCAGAACGAAATCTACTTCTCTAAGACTGGAAAACAGTGAACAGAGAATGTATGAGTTTCTCAAGATTGGTACCAGATAGAAACAAGAGAAATTACACAGTGATTCATCTACCTAGAAAAGTTACAGAGGTTTACACAGAGAATTCCAAGTATAAGTACAAGAAAATAAGAGAGACTAAGAAAACTGATAAAACCTACATTGTTGATAGAGTTTGGAGTACTTAGCACTGTGAAAACAGCACTTTCGCCTAAAATAATTTAGTTCTGTAAGTCCGTGAAACAGTGAACAGAGAATGTATCAGTTTCTCAAGATTGGTAACAGATAGAAACAAGAGAAAGTACACAGTAATTCATCTACCTAGAAAAGTTACAGAGGTTTACACAGAGAATTCGAAGTATAAGTACAAGAAAATAAGAGAGACTTAGAAAACTGGTAAAACCTACATTGTGGATAGAGTTGGGAGTACTTAGCACTGTGAAAACAGCACTTTCGCAGAAAGAAATCTACTTCTCTAACACTGGGAAACAGTGAACAGAGAATGTATGAGTTTCTAAAGATTGGTAACAAATAGAAACAAGAGAAAGTACACAGTGATTCATCTACCTAGAGAAGTTACAGAAGTTTACACAGAGAATTCCATGTATAAGTAAAAGAAAATAAGAGAGACTTAGAAAACTGGTAAAACCTACATTGTGGATAGAGTTGGGAGTACTTAGCACTGTGAAACCAGCACTTTCGCAGAAAGAAATCTACTTCTCTAAGACTGGGAAACAGTGAACAGAGAATGTATGAGTTTCTCAAGATTGGTAACAGATAGAAAAAAGAGAAAGTACGCAGTGATTCATCTACCTAGAAAAGTTACAGAGGTTTACACAGAGAATTCCAAGTATAAGTACAAGAAAATAAGAGAGACTTAGAAAACTGGTAAAACCTACATTGTTGATAGAGTTGGGAGTACTTAGCACTGTGAAAACAGCACTTTCGCCGAAAGAAATTTAGTTCTCCAAGTCCATGAAACAGTGAACAGAGAATGTATGAGTTTCTCAAGATTGGTAGCAGATAGAAACAAGAGAAATTACACAGTGATTCATCTACCTAGTAAAGTTACAGAGGTTTACCCAGAGAATTCCAAGTATAAGTACAAGAAAATAAGAGAGACTTAGAAACCTGGTAAAACCTACATTGTCGATAGAGTTGGGAGTACTTAGCACTGTGAAAACAGCACTTTCGCAGAAAGAAATCTACTTCTCTAAGACTGGGAAACAGTGAACAGAGAATGTATCAGTTTCTCAAGATTGCTAAGAGATAGAAAGAAGAGAACGTACGCTGTGATTCATCTACATAGAACAGTTACAGAGGTTTACACAGAGAATTTCAAGTACAAGTACAGGAAAATAAGAGAGACTTAGAAAACTGGTAAAACCTACATTGTTGATAGAGTTGGGAGTACTTAGCACTGTGAAAACAGCACTTTAGCCGAAAGAAATTTAGTTCTCTAAGTCCGTGAAACAGTGAACAGAGAATGTATCAGTTTCTCAAGATTGCTAAGAGATAGAAAGAAGAGAACGTACGCTGTGATTCATCTACATAGAAAAGTTACAGAGGTTTACACAGAGAATTTCAAGTATAAGTACAGGAAAATAAGAGAGACTTAGAAAACTGGTAAAACCTACATTGTTGATAGAGTTGGGAGTACTTAGCACTGTGAAAACAGCACTTTCGCCGAAGAAAATTTAGTTCTCTAAGTCCGTGAAAGAGTGCACAGAGTATGTATGAGTTTCTCAAGAGGTTGGTAACAGATAGAAACAAGAGAAAGTACACAGTGATTCATCTGCCTAGAAAAGTTACAGAGGTTTACACAGAGAATTCCAAGTATAAGTACAAGAAAATAAGAGATACTTAGAAAACTGGTAAAACCTACATTGTGGATAGAGTTGGGAGTACTTAGCACTGTGAAAACAGCACTTTCGCCGAAAGAAATTTAGTTCTCTAAGTCCGTGAAACAGTGAAAAGAGAATGCATGAGTTTCTCGACATTGGTAACAGATAGAAACAAGACAAAGTACACCAGTGATTCATCTACCTAGAAAAGTTACAGAGGTTTACACAGAGAACTCCAAGTATAAGTACAAGAAAATAAGAGAGACTAAGAAAACTGGTAAAACCTACATTGTGGATAGAGTTGGGTGTACTTAGCACTGTGAAAACAGCACTTTCGCAGAAAGAAATCTACTTCTCTAACACTGGGAAACAGTGAACAGAGAATGTATGAGTTTCTCAAGATTGGTAACAGATAGAAAGAAGAGAAAGTACACAGTGATTCATCTACCTAGAAAAGTTACAGAGGTTTAAACAGAGAATTCCAAGTATAAGTACAAGAAAATAAGAGACACTTAGAAAACTGGTAAAACCTACATTGTAGATAGAGTTGGGAGTACTTATCACTGTGAAAACAGCAATTTCGCAGAATGAAATCTACTTCTCTAACACTGGGAAACAGTGAACAGAGAATGTGAGTTTCTCAAGATTGGTAACAGATAGAAACAAGACAAAGTACACAGTGATTCATCTACCTAGAGAAGTTACAGAAGTTCACACACGTGTAACAGAGAACAGAGAGTTTCTCAAGATTGGTAACAGATAGAAACAAGAGAAAGTACACAGTGATTCATCTACCTAGAAAACTTACAGAAGTTTACACAGAGAATTCCAAGTATAAGGACAAGAAAATAAGACATACTTAGAAAACTGGTAAAACCTACATTGTTGATAGAGTTGGGAGTACTTATCACTGTGAAAACAGCAATTTCGCAGAATGAAATCTACTTCTCTAACACTGGGAAACAGTGAACAGAGAATTTGAGTTTCTCAAGATTGGTAACAGATAGAAACAAGACAAAGTACACAGTGATTCATCTACCTAGAAAAGTTAAAGAGGTTTACACAGAGAATTCCAAGTATAAGTACAAGAAAATAAGAGATACTTAGAAAACTGGTAAAACCTACATTGTTTATAGAGTTGGGAGTACTTAGCACTGTGAAAACAGCACTTTCGCCGAAAGGAATTTAGTTCTCTAAGTCCGTGAAATCGTGAACAGAGAATGTATGAGTTTCTCAAGATTGGTAACAGAAAGAAACAAGAGAATGTACACAGTGATTCATGTACCTAGAGAAGTTACAGAAGTTCACACAGAGAATTCCATGTATAAGTACAAGAATATAAGAGAGACTTAGAAAAATGGTAAAACCTACATTGTGGATAGAGTTGGGAGTACTTAGCACTGTGTAAACAGCACTTTTGCAGAAAGAAATCTACTTCTCTAAGACTGGGAAACAGTGAACAGAGAGTGTATGAGTTTCTCAAGATTGGTAACGGATAGAAAGAAGGGAAAGTACGCAGTGATTCATCTACATAGAAAAGTTACAGAGGTTTACACAGAGAATTTCAAGTATAAGTACAAGAAAATAAGAGAGACTTAGAAAACTGCAAAAAACTATATTGTTGATAAAGTTGGGAGTACTTAGCACTGTGAAAACAGCAGTTTCGGAGAAAGAAATCTACTTCTCTAAGACTGGGAAACAGTGAACAGAGAATGTATGGGTTTCTCAAGATTGGTACCAGATAGCAACAAGAGAAAGTACACAGTGATTCATCTACCTAGATTAGTTACAGAAGTTTACACAGAGAATTCCATGTATAAGTACAAGAAAATAAGAGAGACTTAGAAAACTGGTAAAACCTACATTGTGGATAGAGTTGGAAGTACTTAGCACTGTGAAAACAGCACTTTCGCCAAAAGAAATTTAGTTCTCTAAGTCCGTGTAACAGTGAACAGAGAATGTGTGAGTTTCTCAAGATTGGTAACAGACAGAAAGAAGAGAAAGTACGCAGTGATTCATCTACATAGAAAAGTTACAGAAGTTTACACAGAGAATTCCACGTATAAGTACAAGAAAATAAGAGAGAGTTAGAAAACTGGTAACACCTACATTGTTGATAGGGTTGGGAGTACTTAGCACTGTGAAAACAGCACTTTCGCAGAGAGAAATCTACTTCTCGAAGACTGGGAAACAGTGAACAGAGAATGTATGAGTTTCTCAAGATTGGTAACAGATAGAAACAAGAGAAAGTACACAGTGATTCATCTACCTAGAAAAGTTACAGAGGTTTACAAAGAGAATTCCAAGTATAAGTACAAGAATATAAGAGAGACTTAGAAAACTGGTAAAACCTTCATTGTGGATAGAGTTGGGAGTACTTAGCACTGTGAAAACAGCACTTTCGCTGAAGAAAATTTAGTTCTCTAAGTCCGTGAAAGAGTGCACAGAGTATGTATGAGTTTCTCAAGAGGTTGGTAACAGATAGAAACAAGAGAAAGTACACAGTGATTCATCTGCCTAGAAAAGGTACAGAGGTTTACACAGAGAATTCCAAGTATAAGTTCAAGAAAATAAGAGAGACTTAGAAAACTGGTAAAACCTACATTGTGGATAGAGTTGGGAGTACTTAGCACTGTGAAAACAGCACTTTCGCCGAAAGAAATTTAGTTCTCTAAGTCCGTGAAACAGTGAACAGAGAATGCATGAGTTTCTCGACATTGGTAACAGATAGAAACAAGACAAAGTACACCAGTGATTCATCTACCTAGAAAAGTTACAGAGGTTTACACAGAGAACTCCAAGTATAAGTACAAGAAAATAAGAGAGACTAAGAAAACTGGTAAAACCTACATTGTGGATAGAGTTGGGTGTACTTAGCACTGTGAAAACAGCACTTTCGCAGAAAGAAATCTACTTCTCTAACACTGGGAAACAGTGAACAGAGAATGTATGAGTTTCTCAAGATTGGTAACAGATAGAAAGAAGAGAAAGTACACAGTGATTCATCTACCTAGAAAAGTTACAGAGGTTTAAACAGAGAATTCCAAGTATAAGTACAAGAAAATAAGAGACACTTAGAAAACTGGTAAAACCTACATTGTAGATAGAGTTGGGAGTACTTATCACTGTGAAAACAGCAATTTCGCAGAATGAAATCTACTTCTCTAACACTGGGAAACAGTGAACAGAGAATGTGAGTTTCTCAAGATTGGTAACAGATAGAAACAAGACAAAGTACACAGTGATTCATCTACCTAGAGAAGTTACAGAAGTTCACACACGTGTAACAGAGAACAGAGAGTTTCTCAAGATTGGTAACAGATAGAAACAAGACAAAGTACACAGTGATTCATCTACCTAGAAAACTTACAGAAGTTTACACAGAGAATTCCAAGTATAAGGACAAGAAAATAAGACATACTTAGAAAACTGGTAAAACCTACATTGTTGATAGAGTTGGGAGTACTTAGCACTGTGAAAACAGCACTTTCGCACAAAGAAATCTACTTCTCTAACACTGGGAAACAGTGAACAGAGAATGTATGAGTTTCTCAAGATTGGTAACAGATAGAAAGAAGAGAAGGTCCGCAGTGATTCATCTACATAGAACAGTTACAGAGGTTTACTCAGAGAATTCCAAGTACAAGTACAAAAAAATAAGAGAGACTTAGAAAACTGGTAAAACCTACATTGTTGATAGAGTTGGGAGTACTTAGCACTGTGAAAACAGCACTTTCGCAGAAAGAAATCTACTTCTCTAACACTGGGAAACAGTGAACAGAGAATGTATGAGTTTCTCAAGATGGGTAACAGATTGAAAGAAGAGAAAGTACGCAGTGATTCATCTACCTAGAAAAGTTACAGAGGTTTACACAGAGAATTCCATGTATAAGTACAAGAAAATAAGAGAGACTTAGAAAACGGGTAAAACCTACATTGTTGATAGAGTTGGGAGTACTTAGCACTCTGAAAACACTACTTTCGCCGAAAGAAATTTAGTTCTCTAAGTCCGTGAAACAGTGAACAGCGAATGTATGAGTTTCTCAAGGTTGGTAACAGATAGAAACAAGAGAAAGTACACAGTGATTCATCTACCTAGAAAAGTTACAGAGGTTTACACAGAGAATTCCAAGTATAAGTACAAGAAAATAAGAGAGACTTAGAAAACTGGGAAAACCTACATTGTGGATAGAGTTGGGAGTACTTAGCACTGTGAAAACAGCACTTTCGCCGAAAGAAATTTAGTTCTCTAAGTCCGTGTAACAGAGAACAGAGAATGTATGAGTTTCTCAAGATTGGTAACAGATAGAGACAAGAGAAAGTACACAGTGATTCATCTACCTAGAAAAGTTACAGAGGTTTACACAGAGAATTCCAAGTATAAGTACAAGAAAATAAGAGAGACTTAGAAAACCGGTAGAACCTACATTGTTGATAGAGTTGGGAGTACTTAGCACTTTGATAACAGCACTTTCGCCGAAAGAAATTTAGTTCTCTAAGTCCGTGAAACAGTGAACAGAGAATGTATGAGTTTCTCAAGATTGGTAACAGATAGAAACAAGAGAAAGTACACAGTGATTCATCTACCGAGAAAAGTTACAGAGGTTTACAAAGAGAATTTCAAGTATAAGTACAAGAAAATCAGAGAGACTTAGAAAACTGGTAAAACCTACATTGATGATAGAGTTGGGAGTACTTAGGACTGTGAAAACAGCACTTTCGCAGAACGAAATCTACTTCTCTAAGACTGGAAAACAGTGAACAGAGAATGTATGAGTTTCTCAAGATTGGTACCAGATAGAAACAAGAGAAATTACACAGTGATTCATCTACCTAGAAAAGTTACAGAGGTTTACACAGAGAATTCCAAGTATAAGTACAAGAAAATAAGAGAGACTAAGAAAACTGGTAAAACCTACATTGTTGATAGAGTTTGGAGTACTTAGCACTGTGAAAACAGCACTTTCGCCTAAAATAATTTAGTTCTGTAAGTCCGTGAAACAGTGAACAGAGAATGTATCAGTTTCTCAAGATTGGTAACAGATAGAAACAAGAGAAAGTACACAGTGATTCATCTACCTAGAAAAGTTACAGAGGTTTACACAGAGAATTCGAAGTATAAGTACAAGAAAATAAGAGAGACTTAGAAAACTGGTAAAACCTACATTGTGGATAGAGTTGGGAGTACTTAGCACTGTGAAAACAGCACTTTCGCAGAAAGAAATCTACTTCTCTAACACTGGGAAACAGTGAACAGAGAATGTATGAGTTTCTAAAGATTGGTAACAAATAGAAACAAGAGAAAGTACACAGTGATTCATCTACCTAGAGAAGTTACAGAAGTTTACACAGAGAATTCCATGTATAAGTAAAAGAAAATAAGAGAGACTTAGAAAACTGGTAAAACCTACATTGTGGATAGAGTTGGGAGTACTTAGCACTGTGAAACCAGCACTTTCGCAGAAAGAAATCTACTTCTCTAAGACTGGGAAACAGTGAACAGAGAATGTATGAGTTTCTCAAGATTGGTAACAGATAGAAAAAAGAGAAAGTACGCAGTGATTCATCTACCTAGAAAAGTTACAGAGGTTTACACAGAGAATTCCAAGTATAAGTACAAGAAAATAAGAGAGACTTAGAAAACTGGTAAAACCTACATTGTTGATAGAGTTGGGAGTACTTAGCACTGTGAAAACAGCACTTTCGCCGAAAGAAATTTAGTTCTCCAAGTCCATGAAACAGTGAACAGAGAATGTATGAGTTTCTCAAGATTGGTAGCAGATAGAAACAAGAGAAATTACACAGTGATTCATCTACCTAGTAAAGTTACAGAGGTTTACCCAGAGAATTCCAAGTATAAGTACAAGAAAATAAGAGAGACTTAGAAACCTGGTAAAACCTACATTGTCGATAGAGTTGGGAGTACTTAGCACTGTGAAAACAGCACTTTCGCAGAAAGAAATCTACTTCTCTAAGACTGGGAAACAGTGAACAGAGAATGTATCAGTTTCTCAAGATTGCTAAGAGATAGAAAGAAGAGAACGTACGCTGTGATTCATCTACATAGAACAGTTACAGAGGTTTACACAGAGAATTTCAAGTACAAGTACAGGAAAATAAGAGAGACTTAGAAAACTGGTAAAACCTACATTGTTGATAGAGTAGGGAGTACTTAGCACTGTGAAAACAGCACTTTAGCCGAAAGAAATTTAGTTCTCTAAGTCCGTGAAACAGTGAACAGAGAATGTATCAGTTTCTCAAGATTGCTAAGAGATAGAAAGAAGAGAACGTACGCTGTGATTCATCTACATAGAAAAGTTACAGAGGTTTACACAGAGAATTTCAAGTATAAGTACAGGAAAATAAGAGAGACTTAGAAAACTGGTAAAACCTACATTGTTGATAGAGTTGGGAGTACTTAGCACTGTGAAAACAGCACTTTCGCCGAAGAAAATTTAGTTCTCTAAGTCCGTGAAAGAGTGCACAGAGTATGTATGAGTTTCTCAAGAGGTTGGTAACAGATAGAAACAAGAGAAAGTACACAGTGATTCATCTGCCTAGAAAAGTTACAGAGGTTTACACAGAGAATTCCAAGTATAAGTACAAGAAAATAAGAGATACTTAGAAAACTGGTAAAACCTACATTGTTGATAGAGTTGGGAGTACTTATCACTGTGAAAACAGCAATTTCGCAGAATGAAATCTACTTCTCTAACACTGGGAAACAGTGAACAGAGAATTTGAGTTTCTCAAGATTGGTAACAGATAGAAACAAGACAAAGTACACAGTGATTCATCTACCTAGAAAAGTTAAAGAGGTTTACACAGAGAATTCCAAGTATAAGTACAAGAAAATAAGAGATACTTAGAAAACTGGTAAAACCTACATTGTTTATAGAGTTGGGAGTACTTAGCACTGTGAAAACAGCACTTTCGCCGAAAGGAATTTAGTTCTCTAAGTCCGTGAAATCGTGAACAGAGAATGTATGAGTTTCTCAAGATTGGTAACAGAAAGAAACAAGAGAAAGTACACAGTGATTCATGTACCTAGAGAAGTTACAGAAGTTCACACAGAGAATTCCATGTATAAGTACAAGAATATAAGAGAGACTTAGAAAAATGGTAAAACCTACATTGTGGATAGAGTTGGGAGTACTTAGCACTGTGTAAACAGCACTTTTGCAGAAAGAAATCTACTTCTCTAAGACTGGGAAACAGTGAACAGAGAGTGTATGAGTTTCTCAAGATTGGTAACGGATAGAAAGAAGGGAAAGTACGCAGTGATTCATCTACATAGAAAAGTTACAGAGGTTTACACAGAGAATTTCAAGTATAAGTACAAGAAAATAAGAGAGACTTAGAAAACTGCAAAAAACTATATTGTTGATAAAGTTGGGAGTACTTAGCACTGTGAAAACAGCAGTTTCGGAGAAAGAAATCTACTTCTCTAAGACTGGGAAACAGTGAACAGAGAATGTATGGGTTTCTCAAGATTGGTACCAGATAGCAACAAGAGAAAGTACACAGTGATTCATCTACCTAGATTAGTTACAGAAGTTTACACAGAGAATTCCATGTATAAGTACAAGAAAATAAGAGAGACTTAGAAAACTGGTAAAACCTACATTGTGGATAGAGTTGGAAGTACTTAGCACTGTGAAAACAGCACTTTCGCCAAAAGAAATTTAGTTCTCTAAGTCCGTGTAACAGTGAACAGAGAATGTGTGAGTTTCTCAAGATTGGTAACAGACAGAAAGAAGAGAAAGTACGCAGTGATTCATCTACATAGAAAAGTTACAGAAGTTTACACAGAGAATTCCACGTATAAGTACAAGAAAATAAGAGAGAGTTAGAAAACTGGTAACACCTACATTGTTGATAGGGTTGGGAGTACTTAGCACTGTGAAAACAGCACTTTCGCAGAGAGAAATCTACTTCTCGAAGACTGGGAAACAGTGAACAGAGAATGTATGAGTTTCTCAAGATTGGTAACAGATAGAAACAAGAGAAAGTACACAGTGATTCATCTACCTAGAAAAGTTACAGAGGTTTACAAAGAGAATTCCAAGTATAAGTACAAGAATATAAGAGAGACTTAGAAAACTGGTAAAACCTTCATTGTGGATAGAGTTGGGAGTACTTAGCACTGTGAAAACAGCACTTTCGCTGAAGAAAATTTAGTTCTCTAAGTCCGTGAAAGAGTGCACAGAGTATGTATGAGTTTCTCAAGAGGTTGGTAACAGATAGAAACAAGAGAAAGTACACAGTGATTCATCTGCCTAGAAAAGGTACAGAGGTTTACACAGAGAATTCCAAGTATAAGTTCAAGAAAATAAGAGAGACTTAGAAAACTGGTAAAACCTACATTGTGGATAGAGTTGGGAGTACTTAGCACTGTGAAAACAGCACTTTCGCCGAAAGAAATTTAGTTCTCTAAGTCCGTGAAACAGTGAACAGAGAATGCATGAGTTTCTCGACATTGGTAACAGATAGAAACAAGACAAAGTACACCAGTGATTCATCTACCTAGAAAAGTTACAGAGGTTTACACAGAGAACTCCAAGTATAAGTACAAGAAAATAAGAGAGACTAAGAAAACTGGTAAAACCTACATTGTGGATAGAGTTGGGTGTACTTAGCACTGTGAAAACAGCACTTTCGCAGAAAGAAATCTACTTCTCTAACACTGGGAAACAGTGAACAGAGAATGTATGAGTTTCTCAAGATTGGTAACAGATAGAAAGAAGAGAAAGTACACAGTGATTCATCTACCTAGAAAAGTTACAGAGATTTAAACAGAGAATTCCAAGTATAAGTACAAGAAAATAAGAGACACTTAGAAAACTGGTAAAACCTACATTGTAGATAGAGTTGGGAGTACTTATCACTGTGAAAACAGCAATTTCGCAGAATGAAATCTACTTCTCTAACACTGGGAAACAGTGAACAGAGAATGTGAGTTTCTCAAGATTGGTAACAGATAGAAACAAGACAAAGTACACAGTGATTCATCTACCTAGAGAAGTTACAGAAGTTCACACACGTGTAACAGAGAACAGAGAGTTTCTCAAGATTGGTAACAGATAGAAACAAGAGAAAGTACACAGTGATTCATCTACCTAGAAAACTTACAGAAGTTTACACAGAGAATTCCAAGTATAAGGACAAGAAAATAAGACATACTTAGAAAACTGGTAAAACCTACATTGTTGATAGAGTTGGGAGTACTTAGCACTGTGAAAACAGCACTTTCGCACAAAGAAATCTACTTCTCTAACACTGGGAAACAGTGAACAGAGAATGTATGAGTTTCTCAAGATTGGTAACAGATAGAAAGAAGAGAAGGTACGCAGTGATTCATCTACATAGAACAGTTACAGAGGTTTACTCAGAGAATTCCAAGTACAAGTACAAAAAAATAAGAGAGACTTAGAAAACTGGTAAAACCTACATTGTTGATAGAGTTGGGAGTACTTAGCACAGTGAAAACAGCACTTTCGCAGAAAGAAATCTACTTCTCTAACACTGGGAAACAGTGAACAGAGAATGTATGAGTTTCTCAAGATGGGTAACAGATTGAAAGAAGAGAAAGTACGCAGTGATTCATCTACCTAGAAAAGTTACAGAGGTTTACACAGAGAATTCCATGTATAAGTACAAGAAAATAAGAGAGACTTAGAAAACCGGTAAAACCTACATTGTTGATAGAGTTGGGAGTACTTAGCACTCTGAAAACACTACTTTCGCCGAAAGAAATTTAGTTCTCTAAGTCCGTGAAACAGTGAACAGCGAATGTATGAGTTTCTCAAGGTTGGTAACAGATAGAAACAAGAGAAAGTACACAGTGATTCATCTACCTAGAAAAGTTACAGAGGTTTACACAGAGAATTCCAAGTATAAGTACAAGAAAATAAGAGAGACTTAGAAAACTGGGAAAACCTACATTGTGGATAGAGTTGGGACTACTTAGCACTGTGAAAACAGCACTTTCCTAGAAAGAATTCTACTTCTCTAAGACTCGGAAACAGTGAACAGAGAATGTATGAGTTTCTCAAGATTGATAACAGATAGAAAGAAGAGAAGGTACGCAGTGATTCATCTACATAGAAAAGTTACAGAGGTTTACTCAGAGAATTCCAAGTATAAGTACAAGAAAATAAGAGAGACTTAAAAAACTGGTAAAACCTACATTGTTGATAGAGTTGGGAGTACATAGCACTGTGAAAACAGCACTTTCGCCGAAAGAAATTTAGTTCTCTAAGACTGGGAAACAGTGAACAGAGAATGTATCAGTTTCTCAAGATTGGTAACAGATAGAAACAATAGAAAGTACACAGTAATTCATCTACCTAGACAAGTTACAGAGGGTTACACAGAGAATTCCAAGTATAAGTACAAGAAAATAAGAGAGACTTAGAAAACTGGTAAAACCTACATTGTTGATAGAGTTGGGAGTACTTAGCACTGTGAAAACAGCACTTTCGCAGAAAGAAATCTACTTCTCTAACACTGGGAAACAGTGAACAGAGAATGTATGAGTTTCTCAAGATTGGTAACACATAGAAAGAAGAGAAAGTACGCAGTGATTCATCTACCTAGAAAAGTTACAGAGGTTTACACAGAGAATTCGATGTATAAGTACAAGAAAATAAGAGAGACTTAGAAAACGGGTAAAACCTACATTGTTGATAGAGTTGGGAGTACTTAGCACTGTGAAAACAGTACTTTCGCCGAAAGAAATTTAGTTCTCTAAGTCCGTGAAACAGTGACCAGAGAATGTATGAGTTTCTCAAGATTGGTAACAGATAGAAACAAGAGAAAGTACACAGTGATTCATCTACCTAGAAAAGTTACAGAGGTTTACACAGAGAATTCCAAGTATAAGTACAAGAAAATAAGAGAGACTTAGAAAACTGGTAAAACCTACATTGTTGATAGAGTTGGGAGTAGTTAGCACTGTGAAAACAGCACTTTCGCAGAAAGAAATCTTCTTCTCTAATACTGGGAAACAGTGAACACAGAATGTATGAGTTTCTCAAGATTGGTAAGAGATAGAAACAAGAGAAAGTACACAGTGATTCATCTACCTAGAGAAGTTACAGAAGTTTACGCAGAGAATTCCATGTATAAGTACAAGAAAATACGAGAGACTTAGAAAACTGGGAAAACGTACATTGTGGATAGAGTTGGGAGTACTTAGCACTGTGAAAACAGCACTTTCGCCGAAAGAAATTTAGTTCTCTAAGTCCGTGTAACAGAGAACAGAGAATGTATGAGTTTCTCAAGATTGGTAACAGATACAAACAAGAGAAAGTACACAGTGATTCATCTACCTAGAGAAGTTACAGAAGTTTACACAGAGAATTCCATGTATAAGTAAAAGAAAATAAGAGAGACTTAGACAACTGGTAAAACCTACATTGTTGATAGAGTTGGGAATACTTAGCACTGTGAAAACAGCACTTTCGCCGAAAGAAATTTAGTTCTCTAAGTCCGTGTAACAGTGAACAGAGAATGTGTGAGTTTCTCAAGATTGGTAACAGATAGAAACAAGAGAAAGTACACAGTGATTCATTACCTAGAGAAGTTACAGAAGTTTACACAGAGAATTCCAAGTATAAGTACAAGAAAATAAGAGAGACTTAGAAAACTTGTAAAACCTACATTGTAGACAGAGTTTGGAGTACTTAGCACTGTGAAAACAGCACTTTCGCAGAAAGAAATCTACTTCTCTAACAGTGGGAAACAGTGAACAGAGAATGTATGAGTTTCTCAAGATTGGTAACAGATAGAAACAAGAGTAAGTACACAGTGATTCATCTACCTAGAGAAGTTACAGAAGTTTACACAGAGAATTCCATGTATAAGTAAGAGAAAATAAGAGAGACTTAGAAAACTGGTAAAACCTACATTGTGGATAGAGTTGGGAGTACTTAGCACTGTGAAAACAACACTTTCGCCAAAAGAAATTTAGTTCTCTAAGTCCGTGAAACAGTGAACAGAGAATGTGTGAGTTTCTCAAGATTGGTAACAGATAGAAAGAAGAGAAAGTACGCAGTGATTCATCTACATAGAAAAGTTACAGAGGTTTACACAGAGAATTCCACGTATAAGTACAAGAAAATAAGTGAGATTTAAAAAACTGGTAAAACCTACATTGTTGATAGAGTTGGGAGTACTTAGCACTGTGAAAACAGCACTTTCGCAGAAAGAAATCTACTTCTCTAAGACTGGGAAACAGTGAACAGAGAATGTATAAGTTTCTCAAGATTGGTAACAGATAGAAACAAGAGAAAGTACACAGTGATTCATCTACCTAGAAAAGCTACAGAGGTTTACACAGAGAATTCCAAGTATAAGTACAAGAAAATAAGAGAGACTTAGAAAACTGGTAAAACCTACATTGTTGATACAGTTGGGAGTACTTAGCACTGTGAAAACAGCACTTTCGCCGAAAGAAATCTACTTCTCTAAGACTGGGAAACAGTGAACAGAGAATGTATGAGTTTCTCAAGATTGGTAACAGATAGAAACAAGAGAAAGTACACAGTGATTCATCTACCTAGAGAAGTTACAGAAGTTTACACAGAGAATTCCATGTATAAGTACAAGAAAGTAAGAGAGACTTAGAAAACTGGTAAAACCTACATTGTGGATAGAGTTGGGAGTACTTAGCACTGTGAAAACAGCACTTTCGCCAAAAGAAATTTAGTTCTCTAAGTCCGTGTAACAGTGAACAGAGAATGTGTGAGTTTCTCAAGATTGGTAACAGATAGAAAGAAGAGAAAGTACGCAGTGATTCATGTACATAGAAAAGTTACAGAGGTTTACACAGAGAATTCAAAGTATAAGTACAAGAAAATAAGAGAGACTTAGAAAACTGCCAAAACCTACATTGTTGATAGAGTTGGGAGTACTTAGCACTGTGAAAACAGCACGTTCGGAGAAAGAAATCTACTTCTCTAACACTGGGAAACAGTGAACAGAGAATGTATGAGTTTCTCAAGATTGGTAACAGATAGAAACAAGAAAAAGTACACAGTGATTCATCTACCTAGAGAAGTCACAGAAGTTTACACAGAGAATTCCATGTATAAGTAAAAGAAAATAAGAGAGACTTAGAAAACTGGTAAAACCTACATTGTGGATAGAGTTGGGAGTACTTAGCACTGTGAAAACAGCATTTTCGCAGAAAGAAATCTACTTCGCTAAGACTGGGAAACAGTGAACAGAGAATGTATGAGTTTCTCAAGATTGGTAAGAGATAGAAACAAGAGAAAGTACACAGTGATTCATCTACCTAGAGAAGTTACAGAAGTTTACACAGAGAATTAAATGTATAAGCACAAGAAAGTAAGAGAAACATACAAAACGGGTAAAACCTACATTGTGGATAGAGTTGGGAGTACTTAACACTGTGAAAACAGCACTTTCGTAGCAAGAAATCTACTTCTCTAAGACTGGGAAACAGTGAACACAGAATGTATGAGTTTCTCAAGATTGTTAACAGAAACAAGAGAAAGTACACAGTGATTCATCTACCTAGAGAAGTTACAGAAGTTTACACAGAGAATTCCATGTATAAGTACAAGAATATACGAGAGACTTAGAAAACTGGGAAAACCTACATTGCGGATAGAGTTGGGAGTACTTAGCACTGTGAAAACAGCACTTTCGGCGAAATAAATTTAGTTCTCTAAGTCCGTGTAACAGAGAACAGAGAATGTATGTGTTTCTCAAGATTGGTAACAGATAGAAACAAGAGAAAGTACACAGTGATTCATCTAGCTAGAAAAGTTACAGAGGTTTACATAGAGAATTTCAAGTATAAGTACAAGAAAATAAGAGAGACTTAGAAAACTGGTAAAACCTCCATTGTTGATAGAGTTGGGAGTACTTAGCACTGTGAAAACAGCACTTTCGCAGAAAGAAATCTACTTCTCTAACACTGGGAAACAGTGAACAGAGAATGTATGAGTTTCTCAAGATTGGTAACAGATAGAAACAAGAGAAAGTACATAGTGATTCATCTACCTAGAAAAGTTACAGAGGTTTACACAGAGAATTCCATGTATGAGTACAAGAAAATAGGAGAGACTTAGAAAACTGGTAAAACCTACATTGTTGATAGAGTTGGGAGTACTTAGCACTGTGAAACCAGCACTTTCGCAGAAAGAAATCTACTTCTCTAACACTGGGAAACAGTGAAAAGAGAATGTATGAGTTTCTCAAGATTGGTAACAGATAGAAACAAGAGAAAGTACACAGTGATTCATCTACCTAGAGAAGTTACAGAAGTTTACACAGAGAATTCCATGTATAAGTAAAAGAAAATAAGAGAGACTTAGAAAACTGGTAAAACCTACATTGTGGATAGAGTTGTGACTACTTAGCACTGTGAAAACAGCATTTTCGCAGAAAGAAATCTACTTCGCTAAGACTGGGAAACAGTGAACAGAGAATGTATGAGTTTCTCAAGATTGGTAACAGATAGAAAGTAGAGAAGGTACGCAGTGATTCCTCTACATCGAAAGTTACAGAGGTTTACTCAGAGAATTCCAAGTATAAGTACAAGAAAATAAGAGAGACTTAGAAAACTGGTAAAACCTACATTGTTGATAGAGTTGGGAGTACATAGCACTGTGAAAACAGCACTTTCGCCGAAAGAAATTTAGTTCTCTAAGTCCGTGAAACAGTGAACAGACAATGTATCAGTTTCTCAAGATTCTTAACAGATAGAAACAAGAGAAAGTACACAGTGATTCATCTACCTAGAAAAGTTACAGAGGTTTACACAGAGAATTCCAAGTATAAGTACAAGAAAATAAGAGAGACTTAGAAAACTGCTAAAACCTACATTGTTGATAGAGTTGGGAGTACTTAGCACTGTGAAAACAGCACTTTCGCAGAAAGAAGTCTACTTCTCTAAGACTGGGAAACAGTGAACAGAGAATGTATGAGTTTCTCAAGATTGGTAACAGATAGAAACAAGAGAAAGTACACAGTGATTCATCTACCTAGAGAAGTTACAGAAGTTTACACAGAGAATTCCATGTATAAGTAAAGGAAAATAAGAGAGACTTAGAAAACTGGGAAAACCTACATTGTGGATAGAGTTGGGAGTACTTAGCACTGTGAAAACAGCACTTTCGCCGAAAGAAATTTAGTTCTCTAAGTCCGTGTAACAGAGAACAGAGAATGTATGAGTTTCTCAAGATTGGTAACAGATAGAAAAAAGAGAAAGTACACAGTGATTCATCTACCTAGAGAAGTTACAGAAGTTGACACAGAGAATTCCATGTATAAGTACAAGAAAGTAAGAGAAACTTACAAAACTGGTAAAACCTACATTGTGGATAGAGTTGGGAGTACTTAGCACTGTGAAAACAGCACTTTCCTAGAAAGAAATCTACTTCTCTAAGACTCGGAAACAGTGAACAGAGAATGTATAAGTTTCTCAAGATTGGTAACAGATAGAAAGAAGAGAAGGTATGCAGTGATTCATCTACATAGAAATGTTACAAAGGTTTACTCAGAGAATTCCAAGTATAAGTACAAGAAAATAAGAGAGACTTAGAAAAGTGGTAAAACCTACATTGTTGATAGAGTTGGGAGTACTTAGCACTGTGAAAACAGCACTTTCGCAGAAAGAAATCTACTTCTCTAACACTGGGAAACAGTGAACAGAGAATGTATGAGTTTCTCAAAATTGGTAACACATAGAAAGAAGAGAAAGTACGCAGTGATTCATCTACCTAGAAAAGTTACAGAGGTTTACACAGAGAATTCCATGTATAAGTACAAGAAAATAAGAGAGACTTAGAAAACTGGTAAAACCTACATTGTTGATAGAGTTGGGAGTACTTAGCACTGTGAAAACAGTACTTTCGCCGAAAGAAATTTAGTTCTCTAAGTCCGTGAAACAGTGACCAGAGAATGTGTGAGTTTCTCAAGATTGGTAACAGATAGAAACAAGAGAAAGTACACAGTGATTCATCTACCTAGAAAAGTTACAGAGGTTTACACAGAGAATTCCAAGTATAAGTACAAGAAAATTAGAGACTTAGAAAACTGGTAAAACCTACATTGTTGATAGAGTTGGGAGTACTTACCACTGTGAAAACAGCACTTTCGCAGAAAGAAATCTACTTCTCTAAGACTGGGAAACAGTGAACAGAGAATGTATGAGTTTCTCAAGATTGGTAACAGATAGAAAAAAGAGAAAGTACACAGTGATTCATCTACCTAGAGAAGTTACAGAAGTTTACACAGAGAATTCCATGTATAAGTACAAGAAAATACGAGAGACTTAGAAAACTGGGAAAACCTACATTGTGGATAGAGTTGGGAGTACTTAGCACTGTGAAAACAGCACTTTCGCCGAAAGAAATTTAGTTCTCTAAGCCCGTGTAACAGAGAACAGAGAATGTATGAGTTTCTCAAGATTGGTAACAATAGAAACAAGAGAAAGTACACAGTGATTCATCTACCTAGAAAACTTACAGAACTTTACACAGAGAATTCCAAGTATAAGTACAAGAAAATAAGACATACTTAGAAAACTGGTAAAACCTACATTGTTGATAGAGTTGGGAGTACTTAGCACTTTTAAAACAGCACTTTCGCAGAAAGAAATCTACTTCTCTAACACTGGGAAACAGTGAACAGAGAATGTATGAGTTTCTCAAGATTGGTAACAGATAGAAACAAGAGAAAGTACACAGTGATTCATCTACCTAGAGAAGTTACAGAAGTTTATACAGAGAATTCCATGTATAAATAAAAGAAAATAAGAGAGACTTAGAAAACTGGTAAAACCTACATTGTGGATAGAGTTGGGAGTACTTAGCACTGTGAAAAGAGCATTTTCCCAGAGAGAAATCTACTTCTCTAAGACTGGGAAACAGTGCACAGAGAATGTTTGAGTTTCTCAAGATTGGTAACAGATAGAAACAAGAGAAAGTACACAGTGATTCATCTACCTAGAGAAGTTACAGAAGTTTACACAGGGAATTCCATGTATAAGTACAAGAAAGTAAGAGAAACTTAGAAAACTGGTAAAACCTACATTGTGGATAGAGTTGGGAGTACTTAGCACTGTGAAAACAGCACTTTCCTAGAAAGAAATCTACTTCTCTAAGACTCGGAAACAGTGAACAGAGAATGTATGAGTTTCTCAAGATTGGTAACAGATAGAAAGAAGAGAAGCTACGCAGTGATTCATCTACATAGAAAAGTTACACAGGTTTACTCAGAGAATTCCAAGTATAAGTACAAGAAAATAAAAGAGACTTAGAAAACTGGTAAAACCTACCTTGTTGATAGAGTTGGGAGTACATAGCACTGTGAAAACAGCACTTTTGCCGAAAGAAATTTAGTTCTCTAAGTCCGTGAAACAGTGAACAGAGAATGTATCAGTTTCTCAAGACTGGTAACAGATAGAAACAAGAGAAAGTACACAGTGATTCATCTACCTAGAAAAGTTACAGAGGTTTCAACAGAGAATTCCAAGTATAAGTACAAGAAAATAAGAGAGACTTAGAAAACTGGTAAAACCTACATTGTTGATGGAGTTGGGAGTACTTAGCACTGTGAAAACAGCACTTTCGCAGAAAGAAATCTACTTCTCTAAGACTGGGAAACAGTGAACAGAGAATGTATGAGTTTCTCAAGATTGGTAACAGATAGAAACAAGAGAAAGTACACAGTGATTCATCTACCTAGAAAAGCTACAGAGGTTTACACAGAGAATTCCAAGTATAAGTACAAGAAAATAAGAGAGACTTAGAAAACTGGTAAAACCTACATTGTTGATACAGTTGGGAGTACTAAGCACTGTGAAAACAGCACTTTCGCCGAAAGAAATCTACTTCTCTAAGACTGGGAAACAGTGAACAGAGAATGTATGAGTTTCTCAAGATTGGTAACAGATAGAAACAAGAGAAAGTACACAGTGATTCATCTACCTAGAGAAGTTACAGAAGTTTACACAGAGAATTCCATGTATAAGTACAAGAAAGTAAGAGAGACTTAGAAAACTGGTAAAACCTACATTGTGGATAGAGTTGGGAGTACTTAGCACTGTGAAAACAGCACTTTCGCCAAAAGAAATTTAGTTCTCTAAGTCCGTGTAACAGTGAACAGAGAATGTGTGAGTTTCTCAAGATTGGTAACAGATAGAAAGAAGAGAAAGTACGCAGTGATTCATGTACATAGAAAAGTTACAGAGGTTTACACAGAGAATTCAAAGTATAAGTACAAGAAAATAAGAGAGACTTAGAAAACTGGCAAAACCTACATTGTTGATAGAGTTGGGAGTACTTAGCACTGTGAAAACAGCACGTTCGGAGAAAGAAATCTACTTCTCTAACACTGGGAAACAGTGAACAGAGAATGTATGAGTTTCTCAAGATTGGTAACAGATAGAAACAAGAAAAAGTACACAGTGATTCATCTACCTAGAGAAGTCACAGAAGTTTACACAGAGAATTCCATGTATAAGTACAAGAAAATAAGAGAGACTTAGAAAACTGGTAAAACCTACATTGTGGATAGAGTTGGCAGTACATAGCACTGTGAAAACAGCACTTTCGCAGAAAGAAATCTACTTCTCTAACACTGGGAAACAGTGAACAGAGAATGTATGAGTTTTTCAAGATTGTTAACAGATAGAAACAAGAGAAAGTACACAGTGATTCATCTACCTAGAAAAGTTACAGAGGTTTACACAGAGAATTCCAAGTATAAGTATAAGAAAATAAGAGAGACTTAGAAAACTGGTAAAACCTACATTGTTGATAGAGTTGGGAGTACTTAGCACTGTGAAAACAGCACTTTCGCAGAAAGAAATCTACTTCTCTAACACTGGGAAACAGTGAACAGAGAATGTATGAGTTTCTCAAGATTGGTAACAGATAGAAACAAGACAAAGTACACAGTGATTCATCTACCTAGAGAAGTTACAGAAGTTTACACAGAGAATTCCATGTATAAGTAAAAGAAAATAAGAGAGACTTAGAAAACTGGTAAAACCTACATTGTGGATAGAGTTGGGAGTACTTAGCACTGTGAAAACAGCATTTTCGCAGAAAGAAATCTACTTCGCTAAGACTGGGAAACAGTGAACAGAGAATGTATGAGTTTCTCAAGATTGGTAAGAGATAGAAACAAGAGAAAGTACACAGTGATTCATCTACCTAGAGAAGTTACAGAAGTTTACACAGAGAATTCCATGTATAAGTACAAGAAAGTAAGAGAAACATACAAAACTGGTAAAACCTACATTGTGGATAGAGTTGGGAGTACTTAACACTGTGAAAACAGCACTTTCGTAGCAAGAAATCTACTTCTCTAAGACTGGGAAACAGTGAACACAGAATGTATGAGTTTCTCAAGATTGTTAACAGAAACAAGAGAAAGTACACAGTGATTCATCTACCTAGAGAAGTTACAGAAGTTTACACAGAGAATTCCATGTATAAGTACAAGAATATACGAGAGACTTAGAAAACTGGGAAAACCTACATTGCGGATAGAGTTGGGAGTACTTAGCACTGTGAAAACAGCACTTTCGCCGAAAGAAATTTAGTTCTCTAAGTCCGTGTAACAGAGAACAGAGAATGTATGTGTTTCTCAAGATTGGTAACAGATAGAAACAAGAGAAAGTACACAGTGATTCATCTAGCTAGAAAAGTTACAGAGGTTTACATAGAGAATTTCAAGTATAAGTACAAGAAAATAAGAGAGACTTAGAAAACTGGTAAAACCTCCATTGTTGATAGAGTTGGGAGTACTTAGCACTGTGAAAACAGCACTTTCGCAGAAAGAAATCTACTTCTCTAACACTGGGAAACAGTGAACAGAGAATGTATGAGTTTCTCAAGATTGGTAACAGATAGAAACAAGAGAAAGTACATAGTGATTCATCTACCTAGAAAAGTTACAGAGGTTTACACAGAGAATTCCATGTATGAGTACAAGAAAATAAGAGAGACTTAGAAAACTGGTAAAACCTACATTGTTGATAGAGTTGGGAGTACTTAGCACTGTGAAACCAGCACTTTCGCAGAAAGAAATCTACTTCTCTAACACTGGGAAACAGTGAAAAGAGAATGTATGAGTTTCTCAAGATTGGTAACAGATAGAAGCAAGAGAAAGTACACAGTGATTCATCTACCTAGAGAAGTTACAGAAGTTTACACAGAGAATTCCATGTATAAGTAAAAGAAAATAAGAGAGACTTAGAAAACTGGTAAAACCTACATTGTGGATAGAGTTGTGAGTACTTAGCACTGTGAAAACAGCATTTTCGCAGAAAGAAATCTACTTCGCTAAGACTGGGAAACAGTGAACAGAGAATGTATGAGTTTCTCAAGATTGGTAACAGATAGAAAGTAGAGAAGGTACGCAGTGATTCCTCTACATCGAAAGTTACAGAGGTTTACTCAGAGAATTCCAAGTATAAGTACAAGAAAATAAGAGAGACTTAGAAAACTGGTAAAACCTACATTGTTGATAGAGTTGGGAGTACA
The DNA here is from genome assembly GCA_028571685.1 of Heterohyrax brucei. NCBI lineage: Eukaryota > Metazoa > Chordata > Mammalia > Hyracoidea > Procaviidae > Heterohyrax > Heterohyrax brucei. Next base: position 119,416,962 of record CM053148.1, on the reverse strand, counting down.
TAGCACTGTGAAAACAGCACTTTCGCCGAAAGAAATTTAGTTCTCTAAGTCCGTGAAACAGTGAACAGACAATGTATCAGTTTCTCAAGATTCTTAACAGATAGAAACAAGAGAAAGTACACAGTGATTCATCTACCTAGAAAAGTTACAGAGGTTTACACAGAGAATTCCAAGTATAAGTACAAGAAAATAAGAGAGACTTAGAAAACTGCTAAAACCTACATTGTTGATAGAGTTGGGAGTACTTAGCACTGTGAAAACAGCACTTTCGCAGAAAGAAGTCTACTTCTCTAAGACTGGGAAACAGTGAACAGAGAATGTATGAGTTTCTCAAGATTGGTAACAGATAGAAACAAGAGAAAGTACACAGTGATTCATCTACCTAGAAAAGTTACAGAGGTTTACACAGAGAATTCGAAGTATAAGTGCAAGAAAATAAGAGAGACTTAGAAAACTGGTAAAACCTACATTGTTGATAGAGTTGGGAGTACTTAGCACTGTGAAAACAGCACTTTCGCAGAAAGAAATCTACTTCTCTAAGACTGGGAAACAGTGAACAGAGAATGTATGAGTTTCTCATGATTGGTAACAGATAGAAACAAGAGAAAGTACACAGTGATTCATCTACCTAGAGAAGTTACAGAAGTTTACACAGAGAATTCCATGTATAAGTAAAGGAAAATAAGAGAGACTTAGAAAACTGGGAAAACCTACATTGTGGATAGAGTTGGGAGTACTTAGCACTGTGAAAACAGCACTTTCGCCGAAAGAAATTTAGTTCTCTAAGTCCGTGTAACAGAGAACAGAGAATGTATGAGTTTCTCAAGATTGGTAACAGATAGAAAAAAGAGAAAGTACACAGTGATTCATCTACCTAGAGAAGTTACAGAAGTTGACACAGAGAATTCCATGTATAAGTACAAGAAAGTAAGAGAAACTTACAAAACTGGTAAAACCTACATTGTGGATAGAGTTGGGAGTACTTAGCACTGTGAAAACAGCACTTTCCTAGAAAGAAATCTACTTCTCTAAGACTCGGAAACAGTGAACAGAGAATGTATAAGTTTCTCAAGATTGGTAACAGATAGAAAGAAGAGAAGGTATGCAGTGATTCATCTACATAGAAATGTTACAGAGGTTTACTCAGAGAATTCCAAGTATAAGTACAAGAAAATAAGAGAGACTTAGAAAAGTGGTAAAACCTACATTGTTGATAGAGTTGGGAGTACTTAGCACTGTGAAAACAGCACTTTCGCAGAAAGAAATCTACTTCTCTAACACTGGGAAACAGTGAACAGAGAATGTATGAGTTTCTCAAAATTGGTAACACATAGAAAGAAGAGAAAGTACGCAGTGATTCATCTACCTAGAAAAGTTACAGAGGTTTACACAGAGAATTCCATGTATAAGTACAAGAAAATAAGAGAGACTTAGAAAACTGGTAAAACCTACATTGTTGATAGAGTTGGGAGTACTTAGCACTGTGAAAACAGTACTTTCGCCGAAAGAAATTTAGTTCTCTAAGTCCGTGAAACAGTGACCAGAGAATGTGTGAGTTTCTCAAGATTGGTAACAGATAGAAACAAGAGAAAGTACACAGTGATTCATCTACCTAGAAAAGTTACAGAGGTTTACACAGAGAATTCCAAGTATAAGTACAAGAAAATGAGAGACTTAGAAAACTTGTAAAACCTACATTGTTGATAGAGTTGGGAGTACTTACCACTGTGAAAACAGCACTTTCGCAGAAAGAAATCTACTTCTCTAAGACTGGGAAACAGTGAACAGAGAATGTATGAGTTTCTCAAGATTGGTAACAGATAGAAAAAAGAGAAAGTACACAGTGATTCATCTACCTAGAGAAGTTACAGAAGTTTACACAGAGAATTCCATGTATAAGTACAAGAAAATACGAGAGACTTAGAAACCTGGGAAAACCTACATTGTGGATAGAGTTGGGAGTACTTAGCACTGTGAAAACAGCACTTTCGCCGAAAGAAATTTAGTTCTCTAAGCCCGTGTAACAGAGAACAGAGAATGTATGAGTTTCTCAAGATTGGTAACAATAGAAACAAGAGAAAGTACACAGTGATTCATCTACCTAGAAAACTTACAGAAGTTTACACAGAGAATTCCAAGTATAAGTACAAGAAAATAAGACATACTTAGAAAACTGGTAAAACCTACATTGTTGATAGAGTTGGGAGTACTTAGCACTTTTAAAACAGCACTTTCGCAGAAAGAAATCTACTTCTCTAACACTGGGAAACAGTGAACAGAGAATGTATGAGTTTCTCAAGATTGGTAACAGATAGAAACAAGAGAAAGTACACAGTGATTCATCTACCTAGAGAAGTTACAGAAGTTTACACAGAGAATTCCATGTATAAATAAAAGAAAATAAGAGAGACTTAGAAAACTGGTAAAACCTACATTGTGGATAGAGTTGGGAGTACTTAGCACTGTGAAAAGAGCATTTTCCCAGAGAGAAATCTACTTCTCTAAGACTGGGAAACAGTGCACAGAGAATGTTTGAGTTTCTCAAGATTGGTAACAGATAGAAACAAGAGAAAGTACACAGTGATTCATCTACCTAGAGAAGTTACAGAAGTTTACAAAGGGAATTCCATGTATAAGTACAAGAAAGTAAGAGAAACTTAGAAAACTGGTAAAACCTACATTGTGGATAGAGTTGGGAGTACTTAGCACTGTGAAAACAGCACTTTCCTAGAAAGAAATCTACTTCTCTAAGACTCGGAAACAGTGAACAGAGAATGTATGAGTTTCTCAAGATTGGTAACAGATAGAAAGAAGAGAAGCTACGCAGTGATTCATCTACATAGAAAAGTTACAGAGGTTTACTCAGAGAATTCCAAGTATAAGTACAAGAAAATAAAAGAGACTTAGAAAACTGGTAAAACCTACCTTGTTGATAGAGTTGGGAGTACATAGCACTGTGAAAACAGCACTTTTGCCGAAAGAAATTTAGTTCTCTAAGTCCGTGAAACAGTGAACAGAGAATGTATCAGTTTCTCAAGACTGGTAACAGATAGAAACAAGAGAAAGTACACAGTGATTCATCTACCTAGAAAAGTTACAGAGGTTTACACAGAGAATTCCATGTATAAGTACAAGAAAATAAGAGAGACTTAGAAAACTGGTAAAACCTACATTGTTGATAGAGTTGGGAGTACTTAGCACTGTGAAAACAGCACTTTCGCAGAATGAAATCTACTTCTCTAACACTGGGAAACAGTGAACAGGGAATGTATGAGTTTCTCAAGATTGGTAACAGATAGAAACAAGAGAAAGTACACAGTGATTCATCTACCTAGAGAAGTTACAGAAGTTTACACAGAGAATTCCATGTATAAGTACAAGAAAATATGAGAGACTTAGAAAACTGGTAAAACCTACATTGTGGATAGAGTTGGGAATACTTAGCACTGTGAAAACAGCATTTTCGCAGAAAGAAATCTACTTCGCTAAGACTGGGAAATAGTGAACAGAGAATGTATGAGTTTCTCAAGATTGGTAACAGATAGAAACAAGAGAAAGTACACAGTGATTCATCTACCTAGAGAAGTTACAGAAGTTTACACAGAGAATTCCATGTATAAGTACAAGAAAGTAAGAGAAAAATACAAAACTGGTAAAACCTACATTGTGGATAGAGTTGGGAGTTCTTAACACTGTGTAAACAGCACTTTCGTAGAAAGAAATCTACTTCTCTAAGACTCGGAAACAGTGAACAGAGAATGTATGAGTTTCTGAAGATTGGTAACAGATAGAAAGAAGAGAAGGTACGCAGTGATTCATCTACATAGAAAAGTTACAGAGGTTTACTCAGAGAATTCCAAGTATAAGTACCAGAAAATAAGAGAGACTTAGAAAACTGGTAAAACCTACATTGTTGCTAGAGTTGGGAGTACATAGCACTGTGAAAACAGCACTTTCGCTGAAAGAAATTTAGTTCTCTAAGTCCGTGAAACAGTGAACAGACAATTTATCAGTTTCTCAAGATTGGTAACAGATAGAAACAAGAGAAAGTACACAGGGATTCATCTACCTAGAAAAGTTACAGAGGTTTACACAGAGAATTCCAAGTATAAGTACAAGAAAATAAGAGAGACTTAGAAAACTGGTAAAACCTACATTGTTGATAGAGTTGGGAGTACTTAGCACTGTGAAAACAGCACTTTCGCAGAAAGAAATCTGCTTCTCTAACACTGGGAAACAGTGAACAGAGAATGTATGAGTTTCTCAAGATTGGTAACAGATAGAAACAAGAGAAAGTACACAGTGATTCATCTACCTAGAGAAGTTACAGAAGTTTACACAGAGAATTCCATGTATAAGTACAAGAAAATAAGAGAGACTTAGAAAACTGGTAAAACCTACATTGTGGATAGAGTTGGGAGTACTTAGCACTGTGAAAACAGCACTTTCGCCAAAAAAATTTAGTTCTCTAAGTCCGTGTAACAGTGAAAAGAAAATGTGTGAGTTTCTCAAGATTGGTAACAGATAGAAAGAAGAGAAAGTACGCAGTGATTCATCTACATAGAAAAGTTATAGAGGTTTACACAGAGAATTCCATGTATAAGTACAAGAAAATAAGAGAGAGTTAGAAAACTGGTAAAACCTACATTGTTGATAGAGTTGGGAGTACTTAGCATTGTGAAAACAACACTTTCGCAGAAAGAAGTCTACTTCTCTAAGACTGGGAAACAGTGAACAGAGAATGTATGAGTTTCTCAAGATTGATAACAGATAGAAACAAGAGAAAGTACACAGTGATTCATCTACCTAGAAAAGTTACAGAGGTTTACACAGAGAATTCGAAGTATAAGTGCAAGAAAATAAGAGAGACTTAGAAAACTGGTAAAATCTACATTGTTGATAGAGTTGGGAGTACTTAGCACTGTGAAAACAGCACTTTCGCAGAAAGAAATCTACTTCTCTAAGACTGGGAAACAGTGAACAGAGAATGTATGAGTTTCTCAAGATTGGTAACAGATAGAAACAAGAGAAAGTACACAGTGATTCATCTACCTAGAGAAGTTACAGAAGTTTACACAGGGAATTCCATGTATAAGTACAAGAAAGTAAGAGAAACTTAGAAAACTGGTAAAACCTACATTGTGGATAGAGTTGGGGGTACTTAGCACTGTGAAAACAGCACTTTTCTAGAAAGAAATCTACTTCTCTAAGACTCGGAAACAGTGAACAGAGAATGTATGAGTTTCTCAAGATTGGTAACAGATAGAAAGTAGAGAAGGTACGCAGTGATTCACCTACATAGAAAAGTAACAGAGGTTTACTCAGAGAATTCCAAGTATAAGTACAAGAAAATAAGAGAGACTTAGAAAACTGGTAAAACCTACATTGTTGATAGAGTTGGGAGTACTTAGCACAGTGAAAAGAACACTTTCGCAGAAAGAAATCTACTTCTCTAACACTGGGAAACAGTGAACAGAGAATGTATGAGTTTCTCAAGATTGGTAACAGATAGAAACAAGAGAAAGTACACAGTGATTCATCTACCTAGAGAAGTTACAGAAGTTTACACAGAGAATTCCATGTATAAATACAAGAAAATAAGAGAGACTTAGAAAACTGGTAAAACCTACATTGTGGATACACTTGAGAGTACGTAGCACTGTGAAAACAGCACTTTCGCCAAAAGAAATTTAGTTATCTAAGTCCGTGTAACAGTGAACAGAGAATGTGTGAGTTTCTCAAGATTGGTAACAGATAGAAAGAAGAGAAAGTACACAGTGATTCATCTACCTAGAGAAGTTACAGAAGTTTACACAGAGAATTCCATGTATAAGTACAAGAAAATAAGAGAGACTTAGAAAACTGGTAAAACCTACATTGTTGATAGAGTTGGGAGTACTTAGCACTGTGAAAACAGCATTTTCGCAGAAAGAAATCTACTTCGCTAAGACTGGGAAACAGTGAACAGAGAATGTATGAACTTCTCAAGATTGGTAACAGATAGAAATAAGAGAAAGTACACAGTGATTCATCTACCTAGAGAAGTTACAGAAGTTTACACAGAGAATTCCATGTATAAGTACAAGAAAATAAGAGAGACTTAGAAAACTGGTAAAACCTACATTGTGGATAGAGTTGGGAGTACTTAGCACTGAGAAAACAGCACTTTCGCCGAAAGAAATTTAGTTCTTTAAGTCCGTGTAACAGAGAACAGAGAATGTATGAGTTTCTCAAGATTGGTAACAGATAGAAACAAGAGAAAGTACACAGTGATTCATCTACCTAGAAAACTTACAGAAGTTTACACAGAGAATTCCAAGTACAAGTACAAGAAAATAAGACATACTTTGAAAACTGGTAAAACCTACATTGTTGATAGAGTTGGGAGTACTTAGCACTGTGAAAACAGCACTTTCGCAGAAAGAAATCTACTTCTCTAACACTGGGAAACAGTGAACAGAGAATGTATGAGTTTCTCAACATTGGTAAAAGATAGAAACAAGAGAAAGTACACAGTGATTCATCTACCTAGAGAAGTTACAGAAGTTTACACAGAGAATTCCATGTATAAGTAAAAGAAAATAAGAGAGACTTAGAAAACTGGTAAAACCTACATTGTGGATAGAGTTGGGAGTACTTAGCACTGTGAAAAGAGCATTTTCGCAGAAAGAAATCTACTTCTCTAAGACTGGGAAACAGTGCACAGAGAATGTATGAGTTTCTCAAGATTGGTAACAGATAGAAACAAGAGAAAGTACACAGTGATTCATCTACCTAGAGAACTTACAGAAGTTTACACATGGAATTCCATATATAAGTACAAGAAAGTAAGAGAAACTTAGAAAACTGGGAAAACCTACATTGTGGATAGAGTTGGGAGTACTTAGCACTGTGAAAACAGCACTTTCGCCGAAAGAAATTTAGTTCTCTAAGTCCGTGTAACACAGAACAGAGAATGTATGAGTTTCTCAAGATTGGTAACAGATAGAAACAAGAGAAAGTACACAGTGATTCATCTACCTAGAAAAATTACTGAAGTTTACACAGAGAATTCCAAGTATAAGTACAAGAAAATAAGACATACTTAGAAAACTGGTAAAACCTACATTGTTGATAGAGTTGGGAGTACTTAGCACTGTGAAAACAGCACTTTCGCACAAAGAAATCTACTTCTCTAACACTGGGAAACAGTGAACAGAGAATGTATGAGTTTCTCAAGATTGGTAACAGATAGAAACAAGAGAAAGTACACAGTGATTCATCTACCTAGAAAAGTTACAGAAGTTTACACAGAGAATTCCATGTATAAGTACAAGAAAATAAGAGAGACTTAGAAAACTGGGAAAACCTACATTGTGGATAGAGTTGGGAGTACTTAGCACTGAGAAAACAGCACGTTCGCCGAAAGAAATTTAGTTCTCTAAGTCCGTGTAACAGAGAACAGAGAATGTATGAGTTTCTCAAGATTGGTAACAGAAACAAGAGAAAGTACACAGTGATTCATCTACCTAGAAAACTTACACAAGTTTACACAGAGAATTCCATGTATAAGTACAAGAAAATAAGACATACTTAGAAAACTGGTAAAACCTACATTGTTGATAGAGTTGGGAGTAGTTAGCACTGTGAAAACAGCACTTTCGCAGAAAGAAATCTACTTCTCTAACACTGAGAAACAGTGAACAGAGAATGTATGAGTTTCTCAAGATTGGTAAACAGATAGAAACAAGAGAAAGTACACAGTGATTCAGCTACCTAGAGAAGTTACAGAAGTTTACACAGAGAATTCCATGTATAAGTACAAGACAATAAGAGAGACTTAGAAAACTGGTAAAACCTACATTGTGGATAGAGTTGGGAGTACTTAGCACTGTGAAAGCAGTACTTTCGCCAAAAGAAATTTAGATCTCTAAGTCCGTGTAACACTGAACAGAGAATGTGTGAGTTTCTCAAGATTGGTAACAGATAGAAAGAAGAGAAAGTATGCAGTGATTCATCTACATAGAAAAGTTACAGAGGTTTACACAGAGAATTCCATGTATAAGTACAAGAAAATAAGAGAGAGTTAGAAAACTGGTAAAACCTACATTGTTGATAGAGTTGGGAGTACATAGCACTGTGAAAACAGCACTTTCGCAGAAAGAAATCTACTTCTCTAAGACTGGGAAAAAGTGAACACAGAATGTATGAGTTTCTCAAGATTGGTAACAGATAGAAACAAGAGAAAGTACACAGTGATTCATCTACCTAGAAAAGTTACAGAGGTTTACACAGAGAATTCCAAGTATAAGTACAAGAAAATAAGAGAGACTTAGAAAACTGGTAAAACCTACATTGTTGATAGAGTTGGGAGTACTTAGCACTGTGGAAACAGCACTTTCGCAGAAAGAAATCTACTTCTCTAACACTGGGAAATAGTGAATAGAGAATGTATGAGTTTCTCAAGATTGGTAACAGATAGAAAGAAGAGAAAGTACGCAGTGATTCATCTACATAGAAAAGTTACAGAGGTTTACACAGAGAATTCCATGTATAAGTACAAGAAAATAAGTGAGACTTAGAAAACGGGTAAAACCTACATTGTTGATAGAGTTGGGAGTACTTAGCACTGTGAAAACAGTACTTTCGCCGAAAGAAATTTAGTTCTCTAAGTCCGTGAAACAGTGAACAGAGAATGTATCAGTTTCTCAAGATTGGTAACAGATAGAAACAAGAGAAAGTACACAGTGATTCATCTTCCTAGAAAAGTTACAGAGGTTTACACAGAGAATTCCAAGTATAAGTACAAGAAAATAAGAGAGACTTAGAAAACTGGTAAAACCAACATTGTTGATAGAGTTGGGAGTACTTAGCACTGTGAAAACAGCACTTTGGCCGAAAGAAATTTAGTTCTCTAAGTCCGTGTAACAGAGAACAGAGAATGTATGAGTTTCTCAAGATTGGTAACAGATAGAAAGAAGAGAAGTTACGCAGTGATTCATCTACATAGAAAAGATACAGAGGTTTACACACAGAATTCCAAGTATAAGTACAAGAAAATGAAAGACTTAGAAAACTGGTAAAACCTACATTGTTGATAGAGTTGGGAGTACTTAGCACTGTGAAAACAGCACCTTCGCAGAAAGAAATCTACTTCTCTAAGACTGGGAAACAGTGAACACAGAATGTATGAGTTTCTCAAGATTGGTAACAGATAGAAACAAGAGAAAGTACACAGTGATTCATCTACCTAGAGAAGTTACAGAAGTTTACACAGAGAATTCCAAGTATAAGTACAAGAAAATAAGAGAGACTTAGAAAACTTTTAAAACGTACATTGTAGATAGAGTTGGGAGTACTTAGCACTGTGAAAACAGCACTTTCGCCGAAAGAAATTTAGTTCTCTAAGTCCGTGTAACAGTGACAGAGAATGTATGAGTTTCTCAACATTGGTAACAGATAGAAACAAGAGAAAGTACACAGTGATTCATCTACCTAGAGAAGTTACAGAAGTTTACACAGAGAATTCCAAGTATAAGTACAAGAAAATAAGAGAGACTTAGAAAACTTTTAAAACGTACATTGTAGATAGAGTTGGGAGTACTTAGCACTGTGAAAACAGCACTTTCGCCGAAAGAAATTTAGTTCTCTAAGTCCGTGTAACAGTGAACAGAGAATGTATGAGTTTCTCAAGATTGGTAACAGATAGAAACAAGAGAAAGTACACAGTGATTCATCTACCTAGAGAAGTTACATAAGTTTACACAGAGAATTCTAAGTATAAGGACAAGAAAATAAGAGAGACTTAGAAAACTTTTAAAACGTACATTGTAGATAGAGTTCGGAGTACATAGCACTGTGAAAAGAGCATTTTCCCAGAGAGAAATCTACTTCTCTAAGACTGGGAAACAGTGCACAGAGAATGTATGAGTTTCTCAAGATTGGTAACAGATAGAAACAAGAGAAAGTACACAGTGATTCATCTAACTAGAGAAGTTACAGAAGTTTACACAGGGAATTCCATGTATAAGTACAAGAAAGTAAGAGAAACTTAGAAAACTGGTAAAACCTACATTGTGGATAGAGTTGGGAGTACTTAGCACTGTGAAAACAGCACTTTCCTAGATAGAAATCTACTTCTCTAAGACTCGGAAACAGTGAACAGAGAATGTATGAGTTTCTCAAGATTGGTAACAGATAGAAAGAAGAGAAGCTACGCAGTGATTCATCTACGTAGAAAAGTTACAGAGGTTTACTCAGAGAATTCCAAGTATAAGTACAAGAAAATAAGAGACACTTAGAAAACTGGTAAAACCTACATTGTTGATAGTGTTGGGAGTACTTAGCACTGTGAAAACAGCACTTTCGCAGAAAGAAATCTACTTCTCTAAGACTGGGAAACAGTGAAAAGTGAATGTATGAGTTTCTCAAGATTGGTAACAGATATAAACAAGAGAAAGTACACAGTGATTCATCTAACTAGAGAAGTTACAGAAGTTTACACAGAGAATTCCATGTATAAGTACAAGAAAATAAGAGAGACTTAGAAAACTGGGAAAACCTACATTGTCGATAGAGTTGGGAGTACTTAGCACTGTGAAAACAGCACTTTCGCCGAAAAAAATTTAGTTCTCTAAGTCCGTGTAACAGAGAACAGAGAATGTATGAGTTTCTCAAGATTGGTAACAGATAGAAACAAGAGAAAGTACACAGTGATTCATCTACCTAGAAAACTTACAGAACTTTACACAGAGAATTCCAAGTATAAGTACAAGAAAATAAGAGAGACTTAGAAAACTGGTAAAACCTACATTGGTAATAGAGTTGGGAGTACTTAGCACTGTGAAAACAGCACTTTCGCAGAAAGAAATCTACTCCTCTAAGACTGGGAAACAGTGAACAGAGAATGTATGAGTTTCTCAAGATTGGTAACAGATAGAAACAAGAGAAAGTACACAGTGATTCATCTACCTAGAGAAGTTACAGAAGTTTACACAGAGAATTCCATGTATAAGTACAAGAAAATAAGAGAGACTTAGAAAACTGGGAAAACCTACATTGTGGATAGAGTTGGGAGTACTTAGCACTGTGAAAGCAGTACTTTCGCCAAAAGAAATTTAGTTCTCTAAGTCCGTGAAACATTTAACAGAGAATGTATCAGTTTCTCAAGATTGGTAACAGATAGAAACAAGAGAAAGTACACAGTGATTCATCTTCCTAGAAAAGTTACAGAGGTTTACACAGAGAATTCCAAGTATAAGTACAAGAAAATAAGAGAGACTTAGAAAACTGGTAAAACCTACATTGTTGATAGAGTTGGGAGTACTTAGCACTGTGAAAACAGCACTTTGGCCGAAAGAAATTTAGTTCTCTAAGTCCGTGTAACAGAGAACAGAGAATGTATGAGTTTCTCAAGATTGGGAACAGATAGAAAGAAGAGAAGTTACGCAGTGATTCATCTACATAGAAAAGATACAGAGGTTTACACACAGAATTCCAAGTATAAGTACAACAAAATGAGAGACTTAGAAAACTGGTAAAACCTACATTGTTGATAGAGTTGGCAGTACTTAGCACTGTGAAAACAGCACTTTCGCAGAAAGAAATCTACTTCTCTAAGACTGGGAAACAGTGAACACAGAATGTATGAGTTTCTCAAGATTGGTAACAGATAGAAACAAGAGAAAGTACACAGTGATTCATCTACCTAGAGAAGTTACAGAAGTTTACACAGAGAATTCCATGTATAAGTACAAGAAAATAAGAGAGACTTAGATAACTGGGAAAACCTACATTGTGGATAGAGTTGGAAGTACTTAGCACTGTGAAAACAGCACTTTGGCCGAAAGAAATTTAGTTCTCTAAGTCCGTGTAACAGAGAACAGAGAATGTATGAGTTTCTCAAGATTGGTAACAGATAGAAACAAGAGAAAGTACACAGTGATTCATCTACTTAGAAAAGTTACAGAAGTTTACACAGAGAATTCCAAGTATAAGTACAGGAAAATAAGACATACTTAGAAAACTGATAAAACCTACATTGTTGATAGAGTTGGGAGTACTTAGCACTGTGAAAACAGCACTTTTGCAGAAAGAAATCTACTTCTCTAACACTGGGAAACAGTGAACAGAGAATGTATGAGTTTCTCAAGATTGATAACAGATAGAAACAAGAGAAAGTACACAGTGATTTATCTACCTAGAAAAGTTACAGAGGTTTACACAGAGAATTCCAAGTATAAGTACAAGAAAATAAGAGAGACTTAGAAAACTGGTAAAACCTACATTGTTGATAGAGTTGGGAGTACTTAGCACTGTGAAAAGAGCATTTTCGCAGAAAGAAATCTACTTCTCTAAGACTGGGAAACAGTGAACACAGAATGTATGAGTTTCTCAAGATTGGTAACAGATAGAAACAAGAGAAAGTACACAGTGATTCATCTACCTAGAGAAGTTACAGAAGTTTACACAGAGAATTCCAAGTATAAGTACAAGAAAATAAGAGAGACTTAGAAAACTTTTAAAACGTACATTGTAGATAGAGTTGGGAGTACTTAGCACTGTGAAAGCAGCACTTTCGCCGAAAGAAATTTAGTTCTCTAAGTCCGTGTAACAGTGAACAGAGAATGTATGAGTTTCTCAACATTGGTAACAGATAGAAACAAGAGAAAGTACACAGTGATTCATCTACCTAGAGAAGTTACAGAAGTTTACACAGAGAATTCCAAGTATAAGTACAAGAAAATAAGAGAGACTTAGAAAACTGTTAAAACCTACATTGTGGATAGAGTTGGGAGTACTTAGCACTGAGAAAACAGCACTTTCGCCGAAAGAAATTTAGTTCTCTAAGTCCGTGTAACAGAGAACAGAGAATGTATGAGTTTCTCAAGATTGGTAGCAGATAGAAAAAAGAGAAAGTACACAGTGATTCATCTACCTAGAAAACTTACAGAAGTTTACACAGAGAATTCCATGTATAAGTACAAGAAAATAAGACATACTTAGAAAACTGGTAAAACCTACATTGTTGATAGAGTTGGGAGAACTTAGCACTGTGAAAACAGCACTTTCGCAGAAAGAAATCTAATTCTCTAACACTGGGAAACAGTGAACAGAGAATGTATGAGTTTCTCAAGATTGGTAACGGATAGAAACAAGAGAAAGTACACAGTGATTCATCTACCTAGAAAAGTTACAGAGGTTTACACAGAGAATTCCAAGTATAAGTACAGGAAAATAAGAGAGACTTAGAAAACTGGTAAAACCTACATTGTTGATAGAGTTGGGAGTACTTAGCACTGTAAAAAGAGCATATTCGCAGAAAGAAATCTACTTCTCTAAGACTGGGAAACAGTGAACAGAGAATGTATGAGTTTCTCAAGATTGGTAACAGGTAGAAAGAAGAGAAGCTACGCAGTGATTCATCTACGTAGAAAAGTTACAGAGGTTTACTCAGAGAATTCCAAGTATAAGTACAAGAAAATAAGAGAGACTTAGAAAACTGGTAAAACCTACATTGTTGATAGAGTTGGGAGTACTTAGCACTGTGAAAACAGTACTTTCGCAGAAAGAAATCTACTTCTCTAAGACTGGGAAACAGTGAACAGAGAATGTATGAGTTTCTCAAGATTGGTAACAGATAGAAACAAGAGAAAGTACACAGTGATTCATCTACCTAGAAAAGTTACAGAGGTTTACACAGAGAATTCCAAGTATAAGTACAAGAAAATAAAAGAGACTTAGAAAACTGGTAAAACCTACATTGTTGATAGAGTTGGGAGTACTTAGCACTGTAAAAAGAGCATTTTCGCAGAAAGAAATCTACTTCTCTAAGACTGGGAAACAGTGAACAGAGAATGTATGAGTTTCTCAAGATTGGTAACAGATAGAAACAAGAGAAAGTACACAGTGATTCATCTACCTAGAGAAGTTACATAAGTTTACACAGAGAATTCCAAGTATAAGTACAAGAAAATAAGAGAGACTTAGAAAACTTTTAAAATGTACATTGTAGATAGAGTTGGGAGTACATAGCACTGTGAAAATAGCATTTTCCCAGAGAGAAATCTACTTCTCTAAGACTGGGAAACAGTGCACAGAGAATGTATGAGTTTCTCAAGATTGGTAACAGATAGAAACAAGAGAAAGTACACAGTGATTCATCTAACTAGAGAAGTTACAGAAGTTTACACAGGGAATTCCATGTATAAGTACAAGAAAGTAAGAGAAACTTAGAAAACTGGTAAAACCTACATTGTGGATAGTGTTGGGAGTACTTAGCACTGTGAAAACAGCACTTTCCTAGATAGAAATCTACTTCTCTAAGACTCGGAAACAGTGAACAGAGAATGTATGAGTTTCTCAAGATTGGTAACAGATAGAAAGAAGAGAAGCTACGCAGTGATTCATCTACGTAGAAAAGTTACAGAGGTTTACTCAGAGAATTCCAAGTATAAGTACAAGAAAATAAGAGAGACTTAGAAAACTGTTAAAACCTACATTGTTGATAGAGTTGGGAGTACTTAGCACTGTGAAAACAGCACTTTCACAGAAAGAAATCTACTTCTCTAAGACTGGGAAACAGTGAAAAGTGAATGTATGAGTTTCTCAAGATTGGTAACAGATAGAAACAAGAGAAAGTACACAGTGATTCATCTACCTAGAGAAGTTACAGAAGTTTACACAGAGAATTCCATGTATAAGTACAAGAAAATAAGAGAGACTTAGAAAACTGAGAAAACCTACATTGTCGATAGAGTTGGGAGTACTTAGCACTGTGAAAACAGCACTTTCGCCGAAAAAAATTTAGTTCTCTAAGTCCGTGTAACAGAGAACAGAGAATGTATGAGTTTCTCAAGATTGGTAACAGATAGAAACAAGAGAAAGTACACAGTGATTCATCTACCTAGAAAACTTACAGAACTTTACACAGAGAATTCCAAGTATAAGTACAAGAAAATAAGACAGACTTAGAAAACTGGTAAAACCTACATTGGTGATAGAGTTGGGAGTACTTAGCACTGTGAAAACAGCACTTTCGCAGAAAGAAATCTACTTCTCTAACACTGGGAAACAGTGAACAGAGAATGTATGAGTTTCTCAAGATTGGTAACAGATAGAAACAGGAGAAAGTACACAGTGATTCTTCTACCTAGAGAAGTTACAGAAGTTTACACAGAGAATTCCAAGTATAAGTACAAGAAACTAAGACTTAGAAAACTGGTAAAACGTACATTGTTGATAGAGTTGGGAGTACTTAGCACTGTGAAAACAGCACTTTCGCAGAAAGAAATCTACTTCTCTAAGACTGGGAAACAGTGAACAGAGAATGTATGAGTTTCTCAAGATTGGTAACAGATAGAAACAAGAGAAAGTACACAGTGATTCATCTACCTAGAGAAGTTACAGAAGTTTACACAGAGTATTCCATATATAAGTAGAAGAAAATAAGAGAGACTTAGAAAACTGGTAAAACCTACATTGTGGATAGAGTTGGGAGTACTTAGCACTGTGAAAACAGCACTTTCGCCGAAAGAAATTTAGTTCTCTCAGTCCGTGTAACAGTGAACAGAGAATGTATGAGTTTCTCAAGATTGGTAACAGATAGAATCAAGAGAAACTACACAGTGATTCATCTACCTAGAAAACTTACAGAGGTTTACACAGAGAATTCCAAGTATAAGTACAAGAAAATAAGAGAGACTTAGAAAACCGGTAAAACCTACATTGTTGATAGAGTTGGGAGTACTTAGCACTGTGAAAACAGCACTTTCGCAGAAAGAAATCTACTTCTCTAACACTGGTAAACATTGAACAGAGAATGTATGAGTTTCTCAAGATTGGTAACAGTTAGAAACAAGAGAAAGTACTCAGTGATTCATCTACCTAGAGAAGTTACAGAAGTTTACACAGAGAATTCCATGTATAAGTACAAGAAAATAAGAGACTTAGAAAACTGGTAAAACGTACATTGTTGATAGAGTTCGGAGTACTTAGCACTGTGAAAACAGCACTTTCGCCGAAAGAAATTTAGTTCTCTAAGTCCGTGTAACAGTGAACAGAGAATGTGTGAGTTTCTCAAGATTGGTAACAGATAGAAAGAAGAGAATGTACGCAGTGTTTCATGTACATAGAAAAGTTACAGAGGTTTACACAGACAATTCAAAGTATAAGTACAAGAAAATAAGAGAGACTTAGAAAACTGGTAAAACCTACATTGTTGATAGAGTTGGGAGTACTTAGCACTGTGAAAACAGCACTTTCGCAGAAAGAAATCTACTTCTCTAACACTGGGAAACAGTGAACAGAGAATGTATGAGTTTCTCAGTATTGGTTACAGATAGAAACAAGAGAAAGTACACAGTGATTCATCTACCTAGAGAAGTTACAGAAGTTTACACAGAGAATTCCATGTATAAGTACAAGAAAATAAGAGAGACTTAGAAAACTGGTAAAACCTACATTGTTGATAGAGTTGGGAGTACTTAGCACTGTGAAAATAGCTCTTTCGCAGAAAGAAATCTACTTCTCTAAGACTGGGAAACAGTGAACAGAGAATGTACGAGTTTCTCAAGTTGGTAACAGATAGAAACAAGAGAAAGTACACAGTGATTCATCTACCTAGAAAAGTTACAGAGGTTTACACAGAGAATTCCAAGTATAAGTACAAGAAAATAAGAGAGACTTAGAAAACTGGTAAAACCTACGTTGTTGATAGAGTTGGGAGTACTTAGCACTGTGAAAACAGCACTTTCGCAGAAAGAAATCTACTTCTCTAAGACTGGGAAACAGTGAACAGAGAATGTATGAGTTTCTCAAGATTGGTAACAGATAGAAACAAGAGAAAGTACACAGTGATTCATCTACCTAGAGTAGTTACAGAAGTTTACACAGAGAATTCCATGTATAAGTACAAGAAAATAAGAGAGACTTAGAAATCTGGGAAAACCTACATTGTGGATAGAGTTGGGAGTACTTAGCACTGTGGAAACAGCACTTTCGCTGAAAGAAATTTAGTTCTCTAAGTCCGTGTAACAGAGAACAGAGAATGTATGAGTTTCTCAAGATTGGTAACAGGTAGAAAAAAGAGAAAGTACACAGTGATTGATCTACCTAGAAAACTTACAGAAGTTTACACAGAGAATTCCAAGTATAAGTACAGGAAAATAAGACATACTTAGAAAACTGGTAAAACCTACATTGTTGATAGATTTGGGAGTACTTAGCACTGTGAAAACAGCACTTTCGCAGAAAGAAATCTACTTCTCTAATACTGGGAAACAGTGAACAGAGAATGTATGAGTTTCTCAATATTGGTTACAGATAGAAACAAGAGAAAGTACACAGTGATTCATCTACCTAGAGAAGTTACAGAAGTTTACACAGAGAATTCCATGTATAAGTACAAGAAAATAAGACAGACTTGGAAAACTGGGAAAACCTACATTGTGGATAGTGTTGGGAGTACTTAGCACAGTGAAAACAGCAGTTTCGCCGAAAGAAATTTAGTTCTCTATGTCCGTGTAACAGAGAACAGAGAATGTATGAGTTTCTCAAGATTGGTAACAGATAGAAACAAGAGAAAGTACACAGTGATTCATCTACCTAGAAAACTTACAGAGGTTTACACAGAGAATTCCAGGTATAAGTACAAGAAAGTAAGAGAAACTTACAAAACTGGTAAAACCTACTTTGTGGATAGAGTTGGGAGTACTTAACACTGTGAAAACAGCACTTTCGTAGAAAGAAACCTACTTCTCTAAGACTCGGAAACAGTGAACAGAGAATGTATGAGTTTCTCAAGATTGGTAACAGATAGAAAGTAGAGAAGGTACGCAGTGATTCATCTACATAGAAAAGTTACAGAGGTTTACTCAGAGAATTCCAAGTATAAGTACAAGAAAATAAGAGAGACTTAGAAAACTGGTAAAACCTACATTGTTGATAGAGTTGGGAGTACTTAGCACTGTGAAAACAGCATTTTCGCAGAAAGAAATCTGCTTCTCTAACACTGGGAAACAGTGAACAGAGAATGTATGAGTTTCTCAAGATTGGTAACAGATAGAAACAAGAGAAAGTACACAGTGATTCATCTACCTAGAGAAGTTACAGAAGTTCACACAGAGAATTCCATGTATAAGTACAAGAAAATAAGAGAGACTTAGAAAACTGGTAAAACCTACACTGTGGATAGAGTTGGGAGTACTTAGCACTGTGAAAACAGCACTTTCGCCAAAAGAAATTTAGTTCTCTAAGTCCGTGTAACAGTGAACAGAAAATGTGTGAGTTTCTCAAGATTGGTAAAAGATAGAAACAAGAGAAAGTACGCAGTGATTCATCTACATAGAAAAGTTATAGAGGTTTACACAGAGAATTCCATGTATAAGTACAAGAAAATAAGAGAGAGTTAGAAAACTGGTAAAACCTACATTGTTGATAGAGTTGGGAGTACTTAGCACTGTGAAAACAGCACTTTCGCCAAAAGAAATTTAGTTCTCTAAGACTTGGAAACAGTGAACAGAGACTGTGTGATTTTCTCAAGATTGGTAACAGATAGAAACAAGAGAAAGTACACAGTGATTCATCTACCTAGAAAAGTTACAGAGCTTTACACAGAGAATTCCAAGTATAAGTACAAGAAAATAAGAGAGACTTAGAAAACTGGTAAAACCTACACTGTTGATAGAGTTGGGAGTACTTAGCACTGTGCAAACAGCACTTTCGCAGAAAGAAATCTACTTCTCTAACACTGGGAAACAGTGAATAGAGAATGTATGAGTTTCTCAAGATTGGTAACAGATTGAAAGAAGAGAAAGTACGCAGTGATTCATCTACATAGAAAAGTTACAGAAGTTTACACAGAGAATTCCATGTATAAGTACAACAAAATAAGAGAGACTTAGAAAACGGGTAAAACCTACATTGTTGATAGAGTTGGGAGTACTTAGCACTGTGAAAACAGTACTTTTGCCGAAAGAAATTTAGTTCTCTAAGTCCGTGAAACAGTGAACAGAGAATGTATCAGTTTCTCAAGATTGGTAACAGATAAGAACAAGAGAAAGTACACAGTGATTCATCTACCTAGAAAAGTTACAGAGGTTTACACAGAGAATTCCATGTATAAGTACAACAAAATAAGAGAGACTTAGAAAACGGGTAAAACCTACATTGTTGATAGAGTTGGGAGTACTTAGCACTGTGAAAACAGTACTTTTGCCGAAAGAAATTTAGTTCTCTAAGTCCGTGTAACAGTGAACAGAAAATGTGTGAGTTTCTCAAGATTGGTAACAGATAGAAACAAGAGAAAGTACGCAGTGATTCATCTACATAGAAAAGTTATAGAGGTTTACACAGAGAATTCCACGTATAAGTACAAGAAAATAAGAGAGAGGTAGAAAACTGGTAAAACCTACATTGTGGATAGAGTTGGGAGTACTTAGCACTGTGAAAACAGCAGTTTCGCAGAAAGAAGTCTACTTCTCTAAGACTGGGAAACAGTGAACAGAGAATGTATGAGTTTCTCAAGATTGGTAACAGATAGAAACAAGAGAAAGTAAACAGTGATTCATCTACCTAGAAAAGTTACAGAGGTTTACACAGAGAATTCGAAGTATAAGTGCAAGAAAATAAGAGAGACTTAGAAAACTGGTAAAACCTACATTGTTGATAGAGTTGGGAGTACTAAGCACTGTGAAAACAGCACTTTCGCAGAAAGAAATCTACTTCTCTAAGACTGGGAAACAGTGAACAGAGAAGGTATGAGTTTCTCAAGATTGGTAACAGATAGAAACAAGAGAAAGTACACAGTGATTCATCTACCTAGAGAAGTTACGGAAGTTTACACAGAGAATTCCATGTATAAGTACAAGAAAATAAGAGAGACTTAGAAAACTGGGAAAACCTACATTGTGGATAGAGTTGGGAGTACTTAGCACTGTGAAAACAGCACTTTCGCCGAAAGAAATTTAGTTCTCTAAGTCCGTGTAACAGAGAACAGAGAATGTATGAGTTTCTCAAGATTGGTAACAGATAGAAACAAGAGAAAGTACACAGTGATTCATCTACCTAGAGAAGTTACAGAAGTTTACACAGAGAATTCCATGTATAAGTACAAGAAAATAAGAGAGACTTAGAAAACTGGTAAAACCTACATTGTGGATAGAGTTGGGAGTAGTTAGCACTGTGAAAACAGCACTTTCGCCAAAAGAAATTTAGTTCTCTAAGTCCGTGTAACAGTGAACAGAAAATGTGTGAGTTTCTCAAGATTGGTAAGAGATAGAAACAAGAGAAAGTACGCAGTGATTCATCTACATAGAAAAGTTATAGAGGTTTACACAGAGAATTCCATGTATAAGTACAAGAAAATAAGAGAGACTTAGAAAACTGGTAAAACCTACATTGTGGATAGAGTTGGGAGTACTTAGCACTGTGAAAACAGCACTTTCGCAGAAAGAAGTCTACTTCTCTAAGAATCGGAAACAGT
Source organism: Heterohyrax brucei (assembly GCA_028571685.1). Lineage (NCBI taxonomy): Eukaryota > Metazoa > Chordata > Mammalia > Hyracoidea > Procaviidae > Heterohyrax > Heterohyrax brucei. Next base: position 119,396,501 of record CM053148.1, on the reverse strand, counting down.
GAACAGAGAATGTATGAGTTTCTCAAGATTGGTAACAGATAGAAACAAGAGAAAGTACACAGTGATTCGTCTACCTAGAAAAGTTACAGAGGTTTACACAGAGAATTCGAAGTATAAGTGCAAGAAAATAAGAGAGACTTAGAAAACTGGTAAAACCTACATTGTTGATAGAGTTGGGAGTACTTAGCACTGTGAAAACAGCACTTTCGCAGAAAGAAATCTACTTCTCTAAAACTGGGAAACAGTGAACAGAGAATGTATGAGTTTCTCAAGATTGGTAACAGATAGAAACAAGAGAAAGTACACAGTGATTCATCTACCTAGAGAAGTTACAGAAGTTTACACAGAGAATTCCATGTATAAGTACAAGAAAATAAGAGAGACTTAGAAAACTGGTAAAACCTACATTGTGGATAGAGTTGGGAGTACTTAGCACTGTGAAAACAGCACTTTCGCCAAAAGAAATTTAGTTCTCTAAGTCCGTGTAACAGTGAACAGAAAATGTGTGAGTTTCTCAAGATTGGTAAAAGATAGAAACAGGAGAAAGTAAGCAGTGATTCATCTACATAGAAAAGTTATAGAGGTTTACACAGAGAATTCCATGTATAAGTACAAGAAAATAAGAGAGAGTTAGAAAACTGGTAAAACCTACATTGTGGATAGAGTTGGGAGTACTTAGCACTGTGAAAACAGCACTTTCGCAGAAAGAAGTCTACTTCTCTAAGACTGGGAAACAGTGAACAGAGAATGTATGAGTTTCTCACGATTGGTAACAGATAGAAACAAGAGAAAGTACACAGTGATTCATCTACTTAGAAAAGTTACAGAGGTTTACATAGAGAATTCGAAGTATAAGTGCAAGAAAATAAGAGAGACTTAGAAAACTGGTAAAACCTACATTGTTGATAGAGTTGGGAGTACTTAGCACTGTGAAAACAGCACTTTCGCAGAAAGAAATCTACTTTTCTAAGACTGGGAAACAGTGAACAGAGAATGTATGAGTTTCTCAAGATTGGTAACAGATAGAAACAAGAGAAAGTACACAGTGATTCATCTACCTAGAGAAGTTACAGAAGTTTACACAGAGAATTCCATGTATAAGTACAAGAAAATAAGAGAGACTTAGAAAACTGGTAAAACCTACATTGTGGATAGAGTTGGGAATACTTAGCACTGTGAAAACAGCACTTTCGCCAAAAGAAATTTAGTTCTCTAAGTCCGTGAAACAGTGAACAGAGAATGTATCAGTTTCTCAAGATTGGTAACAGATAGAAACAAGAGAAAGTACACAGTGATTCATCTACCTAGAAAAGTTACAGAGGTTTACACAGAAAATTCCAAGTATAAGTACAAGAAAATAAGAGAGACTTAGAAAACTGGTAAAACCTACATTGTTGATAGAGTTGGGAGTACTTCGCACTGTGAAAACAGCACTTTCGCAGAAAGAAATCGACTTCTCTAAGACTGGGAAACAGTGAACAGAGAATGTATGAGTTTCTCAATTTTGGTTACAGATAGAAACAAGAGAAAGTACACAGTGATTCATCTACCTAGAGAAGTTACAGAAGTTTACACAGAGAATTTCATGTAAAAGTACAAGAAAGAAAGAAAAACTTACAAAACTGGTAAAACCTACATTGTGGATAGAGTTGGGAGTACTTAACACTGTGAAAACAGCACTTTCGTAGAAAGAAATCTACTTCTCTAAGACTGGGAAACAGTGAACAGAGAATGTATGAGTTTCTCAAGATTGGTAACAGATAGAAACAAGAGAAAGTACACAGTGATTCATCTACCTAGAAAAGTTACAGAAGTTTACACAGAGAATTCCAAGTATAAGTACAAGAAAATAAGACATACTTAGAAAACTGGTAAAACCTACATTGTTGATAGAGTTGGGAGTACTTAGCACTGTGAAAACAGCACTTTCGCTAAAAGAAATTTAGTTCTCTAAGTCCGTGTAACAGTGAACAGAGAATGTGTGAGTTTCTCAAGATTGGTAACAGATAGAAAGAAGAGAAAGTACGCAGTGATTCATCTACATAGAAAAGTTACAGAGGTTTACACAGAGAATTCCATGTATAAGTACAAGAAAATAAGAGAGAGTTAGAAAACTGGTAAAGCCTACATTGTGGATAGAGTTGGGAGGACTTAGCACTGTGAAAACAGCATTTTCGCAGAAAGAAATCTACTTCGCTAAGACTGGGAAACAGTGAACAGAGAATGTATGAGTTTCTCAAGATTGGTAACAGATAGAAACAAGACAAAGTACACAGTGATTCATCTACCTAGAGAAGTTACAGAAGTTTACACAGAGAATTCCATGTATAAGTACAAGAAAGTAAGAGAAACATACAAAACTGGTAAAACCTACATTGTGGATAGAGTTGGGAGTACGTACCACTGTGAAAACAGCACTTTCGTAGAAAGAAATCTACTTCTATAAGACTCGGAAACAGTGAACAGAGAATGTGTGACTTTCTCAAGATTGGTAACAGATAGAAAGTAGAGAAGGTACGCAGTGATTCATCTACATAGAAAAGATACAGAGGTTTACTCAGAGAATTCCAAGTATAAGTACAAGAAAATAAGAGAGACTTAGAAAACTGGTAAAACCTACATTGTTGATAGAGTTGGGAGTACATAGCACTGTGAAAACAGCACTTTGGCCGAAAGAAATTTAGTTCTCTAAGTCCGTGAAACAGTGAACAGACAATGTATCAGTTTCTCAAGATTGGTAACAGATAGAAACAAGAGAAAGTACACAGGGATTCATCTACCTAGAAAAGTTACAGAGGTTTACACAGAGAATTCCAAGTATAAGTACAAGAAAATAAGAGAGACTTAGAAAACTGGTAAAAGCTACATTGTTGATAGAGTTGGGAGTACTTAGCACTGTGAAAACCGCACTTTCGCAGAAAGAAATCTGCTTCTCTAACACTGGGAAACAATGAACAGAGAATGTATGAGTTTCTCAAGATTGGTAACAGATAGAAAGAAGAGAAAGTACACAGTGATTCATCTACCTAGAGAAGTTACAGAAGTTTACACAGAGAATTCCATGTATAAGTACAAGAAAATAAGAGAGACTTAGAAAACTGGTAAAACCTACATTGTGGATAGAGTTAGGACTACTTAGCACTGTGAAAACAGCACTTTCGCCAAAAGAAATTTAGTTCTCTAAGTCCGTGTAACAGTGAACAGAAAATGTGTGAGTTTCTCAAGATTGGTAACAGATAGAAACAAGAGAAAGTACGCAGTGATTCATCTACATAGAAAAGTTATAGAGGTTTACACAGAGAATTCCATGTATAAGTACAAGAAAATAAGAGAGAGTTAGAGAACTGGTAAAACCTACATTGTGGATAGAGTTGGGAGTACTTAGCACTGTGAAAACAGCACTTTCGCCAAAAGAAATTTAGTTCTCCAAGTCCGTGTAACAGTGAACAGAAAATGTGTGAGTTTCTCAAGATTGGTAACAGATAGAAAGAAGAGAAAGTACGCAGTGATTCATCTACATAGAAAAGTTACAGAGATTTACACAGAGAATTCCAAGTATAAGTACAAGAAAATAAGAGAGACTCAGAAAACTGGTAAAACCTACATTGTGGATAGAGTTCGGAGTACTTAGCACTGTGAAAACAGCACTTTCGCAGAAAGAAATCTGCTTCTCTAACACTGGGAAACAGTGAACAGAGAATGTATGAGTTTCTCAAGATTGGTAACAGATAGAAACAAGAGAAAGTACACAGTGATTCATCTACCTAGAGAAGTTACAGAAGTTTACACAGAGAATTGCATGTATAAGAACAAGAAAATAAGAGAGACTTAGAAAACTGGTATAACCTACATTGTGGATAGAGTTGGGAGTACTTAGCACTGTGAAAACAGCACTTTCGCCAAAAGAAATTTAGTTCTCTAAGTCCGTGTAACAGTGAACAGAAAATGTGTGAGTTTCTCAAGATTGGTAACAGATAGAAACAAGAGAAAGTACGCAGTGATTCATCTACATAGAAAAGTTATAGAGGTTTACACAGAGAATTCCACGTATAAGTACAAGAAAATAAGAGAGAGGTAGAAAACTGGTAAAACCTACATTGTGGATAGAGTTGGGAGTACTTAGCACTGTGAAAACAGCACTTTCGCAGAAAGAAGTCTACTTCTCTAAGACTGGGAAACAGTGAACAGAGAATGTATGAGTTTCTCAAGATTGGTAACAGATAGAAACAAGAGAAAGTACACAGTGATTCATCTACCTAGAAAAGTTACAGAGGTTTACACAGAGAATTCGAAGTATAAGTGCAAGAAAATAAGAGAGACTTAGAAAACTGGTAAAACCTACATTGTTGATAGAGTTGGGAGTACTAAGCACTGTGAAAACAGCACTTTCGCAGAAAGAAATCTACTTCTCTAAGACTGGGAAACAGTGAACAGAGAAGGTATGAGTTTCTCAAGATTGGAAACAGATAGAAACAAGAGAAAGTACACAGTGATTCATCTACCTAGAGAAGTTACGGAAGTTTACACAGAGAATTCCATGTATAAGTACAAGAAAATAAGAGAGACTTAGAAAACTGGGAAAACCTACATTGTGGATAGAGTTGGGAGTACTTAGCACTGTGAAAACAGCACTTTCGCCGAAAGAAATTTAGTTCTCTAAGTCCGTGTGACAGAGAACAGAGAATGTATGAGTTTCTCAAGATTGGTAACAGATAGAAACAAGAGAAAGTACACAGTGATTCATCTACCTAGAAAAGTTACCGAGGTTTACACAGAGAATTCCAAGTATAAGTACAAGAAAATAAGAGAGACTTAGAAAACTGGTAAAACCTACATTGTTGATAGAGTTGGGAGTACTTAGCACAGTGAAAAGAACACTTTCGCAGAAAGAAATCTACTTCTCTAAGACTGGGAAACAGTGAACAGAGAATGTATGAGTTTCTCAAGATTGGTAACAGATAGAAAGAAGAGAAAGTACGCAGTGATTCATCTACATAGAAAAGTTACAGAGGTTTACACAGAGAATTCCAAGTATAAGGACAAGAAAATAAGAGGAACTTAGAAAACTGGTAAAACCTACATTGTTGATAGAGTTGGGAGTACTTAGCACTGTGAAAACAGCACTTTCGCCAAAAGAAATTTAGTTCTCTAAGTCCGTGAAACAGTGAAGAGAGAATGTATGAGTTTCTCAAGATTGGTAACAGATAGAAACAAGAGAAAGTACACAGTGATTCATCTACCTAGAAAAGTTACCGAAATTTACACAGAGATTTCCAAGTATAAGTACAAGAAAATAAGAGATACTTAGAAAAATGGTAAAACCTACATTGTTGATAGAGTTGGGAGTACTTAGCACTGTGAAAACAGCACTTTCGCCAAAAGAAATTTAGTTCTCTAAGTCCGTGAAACAGTGAACAGAGAATGTATGAGTTTCTCAAGATTGGTAAGAGATAGAAACAAGAGAAAGTACACAGTGATTCATCTACCTAGAAAAGTTACCGAGGTTTACACAGAGAATTGCAAGTATAAGTACAAGAAAATAAGAGAGACTTAGAAAACTGGTAAAATCTACATTGTTGATAGAGTTGGGAGTACTTAGGACAGTGAAAAGAACACTTTCGCAGAAAGAAATCTACTTCTCTAAGACTGGGAAACAGTGAACAGAGAATGTATGAGTTTCTCAAGTTTGGTAACAGATAGAAAGAAGAGAAAGTACGCAGTGATTCATCTACATAGAAAAGTTACAGAGGTTTACACAGAGAATTCCAAGTATAAGTACAAGAAACTAAGAGGAACTTAGAAAACTGGTAAAACCTACATTGTTGATAGAGTTGGGAGGACTTAGCACTGTGAAAACAGCATTTTCGCAGAAAGAAATCTACTTCGCTAAGACTGGGAAACAGTGAACAGAGAATGTATGAGTTTCTGAAGATTGGTAACAGATAGAAACAAGAGAAAGTACACCGTGATTCATCTACCTAGAGAAGTTACAGAAGTTTACACAGAGAATTCCATGTATAAGTAAAAGAAAGTAAGAGAAACTTACAAAACTGGTAAAACCTACATTGTGGATAGAGTTGGGAGTACTTAACACTGTGAAAACAGCACTTTCGTAGAAAGAAATCTACTTCTCTAAGACTCGGAAACAGTTAACAGAGAATGTATGAGTTTCTCAAGATTGGTAACAGATAGAAAGTAGAGAAGGTACGCAGTGATTCATCTACATAGAAAAGTTACAGAGGTTTACTCAGAGATTTCCAAGTATAAGTACAAGAAAATAAGAGATACTTAGAAAACTGGTAAAACCTACATTGTTGATAGAGTTGGGAGTACTTAGCACTGTGAAAACAGCACTTTCGCCAAAAGATTTAGTTCTCTAAGTCCGTGAAACACTGAACAGAGAATGTATGAGTTTCTCTAGATTGGTAACAGATAGAAACAAGAGAAAGTACACAGTGATTCATCTACCTAGAAAAGTTACCAAGGTTTACACAGAGATTTCCAAGTATAAGTACAAGAAAATAAGAGAGACTTAGAAAACTGGTAAAACCTACATTGTTGATAGAGTTGGGAGTACTTAGCACTGTGAAAACAGCACTTTCGCCAAAAGAAATCTAGTTCTCTAAGTCCGTGAAACAGTGAACAGAGAATGTATGAGTTTCTCAAGATTGGTAACAGATAGAAACAAGAGAAAGTACACAGTGATTCATCTACCTAGAAAACTTACAGAAGTTTACACAGAGAATTCCATGAATAAGTACAAGAAAATAAGACATACTTAGAAAACTGGTAAAACCTACATTGTTGATAGAGTTGGGAGTACTTAGCACTGTGAAAACAGCACTTTCGCAGAAAGAAATCAACTTCTCTTACACTGGGAAACAGTGAACAGAGAATGTATGAGTTTCTCAAGATTGGTAACAGATAGAAACAAGAGAAAGTACATAGTGATTCATCTACCTAGAGAAGTTACAGAAGTTTACACAGAGAATTCCATGTATAAGTACAAGAAAATAAGAGAGACCTAGAAAACTGGTAAAACCTACATTGTAGATAGAGTTGGGATTACTTAGCACTGTGAAAAGAGCATTTTCCCACAGAGAAATCTACTTCTCTCAGACTGGGAAACAGTGAAGAGAGAATGTATGAGTTTCTCAAGATTGGTAACAGATAGAAAGAAGAGAAGCTACGCAGTGATTCATCCAAATAGAAAAGTTACAGAGGTTTACTCAGAGAATTCCAAGTATAAGTACAAGAAAATAAGAGAGACTTAGAAAACTGGTAAAACCTACATTGTTGATAGAGTTGGGAGTACATAGCACTGTGAAAACAGCACTTTCGCCGAAAGAAGTTTAGTTCTGTAAGTCCGTGAAACAGTGAACAGAGAATGTATCAGTTTCTCAAGATTGGTAACAGATAGAAACAAGAGAAAGTACACAGTGATTCATCTACCTAGAAAAGTTACAGAGGTTTACACAGAGAATTCCAAGTATAAGTACAAGAAAATAAGAGAGACTTAGAAAACTGGTAAAACCTACATTGTTGATAGAGTTGGGAGTACTTAGCACTGTGAAAACAGCACTTTCGCAGAAAGAAATCTACTTCTCTAACACTGGGAAACAGTGAACAGAGAATGTATGAGTTTCTCAAGACTGGTAACAGATAGAAACAAGAGAAAGTACACAGTGATTCATCTACCTAGAGAAGTTACAGAAGTTTACACAGAGAATTCCATGTATAAGTACAAGAAAATAAGAGAGACTTAGAAAACTGGTAAAACCTACATTGTGGATAGAGTTGGGAGTACTTAGCCCTGTGAAAACAGTACTTTCGCCGAAAGAAATTTAGCTCTCTAAGTCCGTGTAACAGTGAACAGAGAATGTATGAGTTTCTCAAGATTGGTAACAGATAGAAACAAGAGAAAGTACACAGTGATTCATCTACCTAGAAAAGTTACAGAGGTTTACACAGAGAATTCCAAGTATAAGTACAAGAAAATGAGAGACTTAGAAAACTGGTAAAACCTACATTGTTGATAGAGTTGGGAGTACTTAGCACTGTGAAAACAGCACTTTCGCACAAAGAAATCTACTTCTCTAAGACTGGTAAACAGTGAACACAGAATGTATGAGTTTCTCAAGATTGGTAACAGATAGAAACAAGAGAAAATACACAGTGATTCATCTACCTAGAGAAGTTACAGAAGTTTACACAGAGAATTCCATGTATAAGTACAAGAAAATAAGAGAGACTTAGAAAACTGGGAAACCTACATTGTGGATAGAGTTGGGAGTACTTAGCACTGCGAAAACAGCACTTTCGCGGAACGAAATTTAGTTCTCTAAGTCCGTGTAACAGAGAACAGAGAATGTATGAGTTTCTCAAGATTGGTAACAATTAGAAAGAAGAGAAGGTACGCAGTGATTCATCTACATAGAAAAGTTACAGAGGTTTACTCAGAGAATTCCAAGTATAAGTACAAGAAAATAAGAGAGACTTAGAAAACTGGTAAAACCTACATTGTTGATAGAGTTGGGAGTACATAGCACTGTGAAAACAGCACTTTCGCCGAAAGAAATTTAGTTCTCTAAGTCCGTGAAACAGTGAACAGAGAATGTATCAGTTTCTCAAGATTGGTAACAGATAGAAACAAGAGAAAGTACATAGTGATTCATTTACCTAGAAAAGTTACAGAGGTTTACACAGAGAATTCCAAGTATAAGTACAAGAAAACAAGAGAGACTTAGAAAACTGGTAAAACCTACATTGTTGATAGAGTTGGGAGTACTTAGCAATGTGAAAACAGCACTTTCGCCGAAAGAAATTTAGTTCTCTAAGTCCGTGTAACAGAGAACAGAGAATGTATTAGTTTCTCAAGATTGGTTACAGATAGAAACAAGAGAAAGTACACAGTGATTCATCTACCTAGAAAATTTACAGAAGTTTACACAGAGAATTCCAAGTATAAGTACAAGAAAATAATACATACTTAGAAACTGGTAAAACTTACATTATTGATAGAGTTGGGAGTACTTAGCACTGTGAAAACAGCACTTTCGCAGAAAGAAATCTACTTCTCTAACACTGGGAAACAGTGAACAGAGAATGTATGAGTTTCTCAAGATTGGTAACAGATAGAAACAAGAGAAAGTACACAGTGATTCATCTACCTAGAGAAGTTAAAGAAGTTTACACAGAGAATTCCATGTATAAGTACAAGAAAATAAGAGAGACTTAGAAAACTGGGAAACCTACATTGTGGAAAGAGTTGGGAGTACTTAGCACTGCGAAAACAGCACTTTCGCGGAACGAAATTTAGTTCTCTAAGTCCGTGTAACAGAGAACAGAGAATGTATGAGTTTCTCAAGATTGGTAACAATTAGAAAGAAGAGAAGGTACGCAGTGATTCATCTACATAGAAAAGTTACAGAGGTTTACTCAGAGAATTCCAAGTATAAGTACAAGAAAATAAGACAGACTTAGAAAACTGGTAAAACCTACATTGTTCATAGAGTTGGGAGTACATAGCACTGTGAAAACAGCACTTTCGCCGAAAGAAATTTAGTTCTCTAAGTCCGTGAAACAGTGAACAGAGAATGTATCAGTTTCTCAAGATTGGTAACAGATAGAAACAAGAGAAAGTACATAGTGATTCATTTACCTAGAAAAGTTACAGAGGTTTACACAGAGAATTCCAAGTATAAGTACAAGAAAACAAGAGAGACTTAGAAAACTGGTAAAACCTACATTGTTGATAGAGTTGGGAGTACTTAGCACTGTGAAAACAGCACTTTCGCAGAAAGAAATCTATTTCTCTAACACTGGGAAACAGTGAACAGAGAATGTATGAGTTTCTCAAGATTGGTAACAGATAGAAACAAGAGAAAGTACACAGTGATTCATCTACCTAGAAAAGTTACAGAGGTTTCCACAGAGAATTCCAAGTATAAGTACAAGAAAATAAGAGAGACTTAGAAAACTGGTAAAACCTACATTGTTGATAGAGTTGGGAGTACTTAGCACTGTGAAAACAGCACTTTCCTAGAAAGAAATCTACTTCTCTAAGACTCGGAAACAGTGAACAGAGAATGTATGAGTTTCTCAAGATTGGTAACAGATAGAAAGAAGAGAAGGTACGCAGTGATTCAACTACATAGAACAGTTACAGAGGTTTACTCAGAGAATTCCAAGTATAAGTACAAGAAAATGAGAGACTTAGAAAACTGGTAAAACCTACATTGTTGATAGAGTTGGGAGTACTTAGCACTGTGAAAACAGCACTTTCGCCGAAAGAAATTTAGTTCTCTAAGTCCGTGAAACAGTGAACAGAGAATGTATCAGTTTCTCAAGATTGGTAACAGATAGAAACAAGAGAAAGTACACAGTGATTCATCTACCTAGAAAAGTTACAGAGGTTTACACAGAGAATTCCAAGTATAAGTACAAGAAAATGAGAGACTTAGAAAACTGGTAAAACCTACATTGTTGATAGAGTTGGGAGTACTTAACACTCTGAAAACAGCACTTTCGCAGAAAGAAATCTACTTCTCTAAGACTGGGAAACGGTGAACACAGAATGTATGAGTTTCTCAAGATTGGTAACAGAAACAAGAGAAAGTACACAGTGATTCATCTACCTAGAGAAGTTACAGAAGTTTACACAGAGAATTCCATGTATAAGTACAGGAAAATAAGAGAGACTTAGAAAACTGGGAAAACCTACATTGTGGATAGAGTTGAGAGTACTTAGCATTGTGAAAACAGGACTTTCGCCGAAAGAAATTCAGTTCTCTAAGTCCGTGTAACAGAGAACAGAAAATGTATGAGTTTCTCAAGATTGGTAACAGATAGAAACAAGAGAAAGTACACAGTGATTCATCTACCTAGAAAACTTACAGAAGTTTACACAGAGAATTCCATGTATAAGTACAAGAAAATAAGAGAGACTTAGAAAACTGGTAAAACCTACATTGTTGATAGAGTTGGGAGTACTTAGCACTGTGAAAACAGCACTTTCGCAGAAAGAAATCTACTTCTCTAACACTGGGAAACAGTGAACAGAGAATGTATGAGTTTCTCAAGATTGGTAACAGATAGAAACAGGAGAAAGTACACAGTGATTCATCTACCTAGAGAAGTTACAGAAGTTTACACAGAGAATTCCAAGTATAAGTACAAGAAAATAAGAGAGACTTAGAAAAGTTTTAAAACGTATGTTGTGGATAGAGTTGGGAGTACTTAGCACTGTGAAAACAGCACTTTCGCAGAAAGAAATCTACTTCTCTAAGACTGGGAAACAGTGAACAGAGAATGTATGAGTTTCTCAAGATTGGTAACCGATAGAAACAAGAGAAAGTACACAGTGATTCATCTACCTAGAGAAGTTACAGAAGTTTACACAGAGAATTCCATGTATAAGTAAAAGAAAATAAGAGAGACTTAGAAAACTGGTAAAACCTACATTGTTGATAGTGTTGGGAGTACTTAGAACTGTGAAAATAGCACTTTCGGAGAAAGAAATCTACTTCTCTAACACTGGGAAACAGTGAACAGAGAGTGTATGAGTTTCTCAAGATTGGTAACACATAGAAAGAAGAGAACGTACGCAGTGATTCATCTACCTAGAAAAGTTACAGAGGTTTACACAGAGAATTCCATGTATAAGTACAAGAAAAGAAGAGAGACTTAGAAAACGGGTAAAACCTACATTGTTGATAGAGTTGGGAGTACTTAGCACTGTGAAATCGGTACTGTCGCCGAAAGAAATTTAGTTCTCTAAGTCCGTGAAACAGTGAACAGAGAATGTATGAGTTTCTCAAGATTGGTAACAGATAGAAACAAGAGAAAGTACACAGTGATTCATCTACCTAGAATAGTTACAGAGGTTTACACAGAGAATTCCTAGTATAAGTACAAGAGAATAAGAGAGACTTAGAAAACTTTTAAGACGTACATTGTGGATAGAGTTGGGAGTACTTAGCACTGTGAAAAGAGCATTTTCCCACAGAGAAATCTTCTTCTCTAAGACTGGGAAACAGTGAACAGAGAATGTATGAGTTTCTCAAGATTGGTAACAGATAGAAACAAGAGAAAGTACACAGTGATTCATCTACCTAGAGAAGTTACAGAAGTTTACACAGGGAATTCCATGTATAAGTACAAGAAAGTAAGAGAAACTTAGAAAACTGGTAAAACCTACATTGTGGATAGAGTTGGGAGTACTTAGCACTGTGAAAACAGCACTTTCCTAGAAAGAAATCTACTTCCTAAGACTCGGAAACAGTGAACAGAGAATGTATGAGTTTCTCACGATTGGTAACAGATAGAAAGAAGAGAAGCTACGCAGTGATTCATCTACCTAGAAAAGTTACAGAGGTTTACACAGAGAATTCCAAGTATAAGTACAAGAAAATAAGAGAGACTTAGAAAACTGGGAAAACCTACATTGTTGATAGAGTTGGGAGTACTTAGCACTGTGAAAACAGCACTTTCGCAGAAAGAAATCTACTTCTCTAAGACTGGCAAACAGTGAACAGAGAATGTACGAGTTTCTCAAGATTGGTAACAGATAGAAACAAGAGAAAGTACACAGTGATTCATCTACCTAGAAAAGGTACAGAAGGTTACACAGAGAATTCCATGTATAAGTAAAAGAAAATAAGAGAGACTTAGAAAACTGGTAAAACCTACATTGTGGATAGAGTTGGGAGTACTTAGCACTGTGAAAAGAGCATTTTCGCAGAAAGAAATCTACTTCTCTAAGACTGGGAAACAGTGAACAGAGAATGTATGAGTTTCTCAAGATTGGTAACAGATAGAAACAAGAGAAAGTACACAGTGATTCATCTACCTAGAGAAGTTACAGAAGTTTACACAGGGAATTCCATGTATAAGTACAAGTAAGTAAGAGAAACTTAGAAAACTGGTAAAACCTACATTGTGGATAGAGTTGGGAGTACTTAGCACTGTGAAAACAGCACTTTCCTAGAAAGAAATCTACTTCTCTAAGACTGGGAAACAGTGAACAGAGAATGTATGAGTTTTTCAAGATTGGTAACAGATAGAAAGAAGAGAAGGTACGCAGTGATTCATCTACATAGAACAGTTACATAGGTTTACTCAGAGAATTCCAAGTATAAGTACAAAAAAAGAAGAGAGACTTAGAAAACTGGTAAAACCTACATTGTTGATAGAGTTGGGAGTACATAGCACTGTGAAAACAGCACTTTTGCCGAAAGAAATTTAGTTCTCTAAGTCCGTGAAACAGAGAACAGAGAATGCATCAGTTTCTCAAGATTGGTAACAGATAGAAACAAGAGAAAGTACACAGTGATTCATCTACCTAGAAAAGTTACAGAGGTTTACACAGAGAATTCCAAGTATAAGTACAAGAAAATAAGAGAGACTTAGAAAACTGGTAAAACCTACATTGTTGATAGAGTTGGGAGTACTTAGCACTGTGAAAACAGCACTTTCGCAGGAAGAAATCTACTTCTCTAAAACTGGGAAACAGTGAACAGAGAATGTATGAGTTTCTGAAGACTGCTAACAGATAGAAACAAGAGAAAGTACACAGTGATTCATCTACCTAGAGAAGTTACAGAAGTTTACACAGAGAATTCCATGTATAAGTACAAGAAAATAAGAGAAACTTAGAAAACTGGTAAAACCTACATTGTGGATAGAGTTGGGAGTACTTAGCACTGTGAAAACAGTACTTTCGCCGAAAGAAATTTAGTTCTCTAAGTCCGTGAAACAGTGAAGAGAGAATGTATGAGTTTCTCAAGATTGGTAACAGATAGAAACAAGAGAAAGTACACAGTGATTCATCTACCTAGAAAAGTTACAAAGGTTTACACAGAGAATTCCAAGTATAAGTACAAGAAAATAAGAGAGACTTAGAAAACTGGTAAAACCTATATTGTTGATAGATTTGGGAGTACTTAGCACTGTGAAAACAGCACTTTCGCAGAAAGAAATCTACTTCTCTAAGACTGGGAAACAGTGAGCAGAGAATGTATGGATTTCTCAAGATTGGTAACAGATAGAAACAAGAGAAAGTACACAGTGATTCATCTACATAGAGAAGTTACAGAAGTTTACACAGAGAATTCCATGTATAAGTACAAGAAAATAAGAGAGACTTAGAAAACTGGGAAAACCTACACTGTGGATAGAGTTGGGAGTACTTAGCACTGTGAAAACGGCACGTTCGCCGAAAGAAATTTAGTTCTCTAAGTCCGAATAACAGAGAACAGAGAATGTATGAGTTTCTCAAGATTGGTAACAGATAGAAACAAGAGAAAGTACACAGTGATTCATCTTCGTAGAGAAGTTACAGAAGTTTACACAGTGATTTCCATGTATAAGTACAAGAAAATAAGATAGACTTAGAAAACTGGTAAAACCTACATTGTGGATAGAGTTGGGAGTACTTAGCACTGTGAAAACAGCACTTTCGCCGAAAGAAATTTAGTTCTCTAAGTCCGTGTAACAGAGAACAGAGAATGTATTAGTTTCTCAAGATTGGTTACAGATAGAAACAAGAGAAGGTACACAGTGATTCATCTACCTAGAAAATTTACAGAAGTTTACACAGAGAATTCCAAGTATAAGTACAAGAAAATAATACATACTTAGAAACTGGTAAAACTTACATTATTGATAGAGTTGGGAGTACTTAGCACTGTGAAAACAGCACTTTCGCAGAAAGAAATCTACTTCTCTAACACTGGGAAACAGTGAACAGAGAATGTATGAGTTTCTCAAGATTGGTAACAGATAGAAGCAAGAGAAAGTACACAGTGATTCATCTACCTAGAGAAGTTAAAGAAGTTTACACAGAGAATTCCATGTATAAATACAAGAAAATAAGAGAGACTTATAAAACTGGTAAAACCTACATTGTGGATAGAGTTGGGAGTACTTAGCACTGTGAAAAGAGCATTTTCCCACAGAGAAATCTACTTCTCTAAGACTGGGAAACAGTGAACAGAGAATGTATGGATTTCTCAAGATTGGTAACAGATAGAAACAAGAGAAAGTACACAGTGATTCATCTACCTAGAGAAGTTACAGAAGTTTACACAGAGAATTACATGTATAAGTACAAGAAAATAAGAGAGACTTAGAAAACTGGGAAAACCTACATTGTGGATAGAGTTGGGAGTACTTAGCACTGTGAAAACGGCACGTTCGCCGAAAGAAATTTAGTTCTCTAAGTCCGTATAACAGAGAACAGAGAATGTATGAGTTTCTCAAGACTGGTAACAGATAGAAACAAGAGAAAGTACACAGTGATTCATCTACCTAGAAAAGTTACAGAAGTTTACACAGAGAATTCCAAGTATAAGTACAAGAAAATAAGACATACTTAGAAAACTGGTAAAACTTACATTGTTGATAGAGTTGGGAGTACTTCGCAGTGTGAAAACAGCACATTCGCAGAAAGAAATCTACTTCTCTAACATTGGCAAACAGTGAACAGAGAATGTACGAGTTTCTCAAGATTGGTAACAGATAGAAACAAGAGAAAGTACACAGTGATTCATCTTCCTAGAGAAGTTACAGAAGTTTACACAGTGATTTCCATGTATAAGTACAAGAAAATAAGATAGACTTAGAAAACTGGTAAAACCTACATTGTGGATAGAGTTGGGAGTACTTAGCACTGTGAAAACAGCACTTTCGCCGAACGAAATTTAGTTCTCTAAGTCCGTGTAACAGAGAACAGAGAATGTATGAGTTTCTCAAGATTGGTTACAGATAGAAACAAGAGAAAGTACACAGTGATTCATCTACCTAGAAAATTTACAGAAGTTTACACAGGGAATTCCAAGTATAAGTACAAGAAAATAATACATACTTAGAAAACTGGTAAAACCTACATTATTGATAGAGTTGGGATTACTTAGCACTGTGAAAACAGCACTTTCGCAGAAAGAAATCTACTTCTCTAACACTGGGAAACAGTGAACAGAGAATGTATGAGTTTCTCAAGATTGGTAACAGATAGAAACAAGAGAAAGTACACAGTGATTCATCTACCTAGAGAAGTTACAGAAGTTTACACAGAGAATTCCATGTATAAGTACAAGAAAATAAGAGAGACTTATAAAACTGGTAAAACCTACATTGTGGATAGAGTTGGGAGTACTTAGCACTGTGAAAAGAGCATTTTCCCACAGAGAAATCTTCTTCTCTAAGACTGGGAAACAGTGAACAGAGAATGTATGAGTTTCTCAAGATTGGTAACAGATAGAAACAAGAGAAAGTACACAGTGATTCATCTACCTAGAGAAGTTACAGAAGTTTACACAGGGAATTCCATGTATAAGTACAAGAAAGTAAGAGAAACTTAGAAAACTGGTAAAACCTACATTGTGGATAGAGTTGGGAGTACTTAGCACTGTGAAAACAGCACTTTCCTAGAAAGAAATCTACTTCCTAAGACTCGGAAACAGTGAACAGAGAATGTATGAGTTTCTCACGATTGGTAACAGATAGAAAGAAGAGAAGCTACGCAGTGATTCATCTACCTAGAAAAGTTACAGAGGTTTACACAGAGAATTCCAAGTATAAGTACAAGAAAATAAGAGAGACTTAGAAAACTGGGAAAACCTACATTGTTGATAGAGTTGGGAGTACTTAGCACTGTGAAAACAGCACTTTCGCAGAAAGAAATCTACTTCTCTAAGACTGGCAAACAGTGAACAGAGAATGTACGAGTTTCTCAAGATTGGTAACAGATAGAAACAAGAGAAAGTACACAGTGATTCATCTACCTAGAAAAGGTACAGAAGGTTACACAGAGAATTCCATGTATAAGTAAAAGAAAATAAGAGAGACTTAGAAAACTGGTAAAACCTACATTGTGGATAGAGTTGGGAGTACTTAGCACTGTGAAAAGAGCATTTTCGCAGAAAGAAATCTACTTCTCTAAGACTGGGAAACAGTGAACAGAGAATGTATGAGTTTCTCAAGATTGGTAACAGATAGAAACAAGAGAAAGTACACAGTGATTCATCTACCTAGAGAAGTTACAGAAGTTTACACAGGGAATTCCATGTATAAGTACAAGTAAGTAAGAGAAACTTAGAAAACTGGTAAAACCTACATTGTGGATAGAGTTGGGAGTACTTAGCACTGTGAAAACAGCACTTTCCTAGAAAGAAATCTACTTCTCTAAGACTGGGAAACAGTGAACAGAGAATGTATGAGTTTTTCAAGATTGGTAACAGATAGAAAGAAGAGAAGGTACGCAGTGATTCATCTACATAGAACAGTTACATAGGTTTACTCAGAGAATTCCAAGTATAAGTACAAAAAAAGAAGAGAGACTTAGAAAACTGGTAAAACCTACATTGTTGATAGAGTTGGGAGTACATAGCACTGTGAAAACAGCACTTTTGCCGAAAGAAATTTAGTTCTCTAAGTCCGTGAAACAGAGAACAGAGAATGCATCAGTTTCTCAAGATTGGTAACAGATAGAAACAAGAGAAAGTACACAGTGATTCATCTACCTAGAAAAGTTACAGAGGTTTACACAGAGAATTCCAAGTATAAGTACAAGAAAATAAGAGAGACTTAGAAAACTGGTAAAACCTACATTGTTGATAGAGTTGGGAGTACTTAGCACTGTGAAAACAGCACTTTCCTAGAAAGAAATCTACTTCTCTAACACTGGGAAACAGTGAACAGAGAATGTATGAGTTTCTCAAGACTGCTAACAGATAGAAACAAGAGAAAGTACACAGTGATTCATCTACCTAGAGAAGTTACAGAAGTTTACGCAGAGAATTCCATGTATAAGTACAAGAAAATAAGAGAGACTTAGAAAACTGGTAAAACCTACATTGTGGATAGAGTTGGGAGTACTTAGCACTGTGAAAACGTACTTTCGCCGAAAGAAATTTAGTTCTCTAAGTCCGTGAAACAGTGAAGAGAGAATGTATGAGTTTCTCAAGATTGGTAACAGATAGAAACAAGAGAAAGTACACAGTGATTCATCTACCTAGAAAAGTTACAAAGGTTTACACAGAGAATTCCAAGTATAAGTACAAGAAAATAAGAGAGACTTAGAAAACTGGTAAAACCTACATTGTTGATAGATTTGGGAGTACTTAGCACTGTGAAAACAGCACTTTCGCCAAAAGAAATTGAGTTCTCTAAGTCCGTGTAACAGAGAACAGAGAATGTATGAGTTTCTCAAGATTGGTAACAGATAGAAACAAGAGAAAGTACACAGTGATTCATCTACCTAGAGAAGTTACAGAAGTTTACACAGAGAATTACATGTATAAGTACAAGAAAATAAGAGAGACTTAGAAAACTGGTAAAACCTACATTGTGGATACAGTTGGGAGTACTTAGCACTGTGAAAACAGCATTTTCGCAGAAAGAAATCTACTTCGCTAAGACTGGGAAACAGTGAACAGAGAATGTATGAGTTTCTCAAGATTGGTAAAAGATAGAAACAAGAGAAAGTACACAGTGATTCATCTACCTAGAGAAGTTACAGAAGTTTACACAGAGAATTCCATGTATAAGTACAAGAAAGTAAGAGAAACTTACAAAACTGGTAAAACCTACATTGTGGATAGAGTTGGGAGTACTTAGCACTGTGAAAACAGCACTTTCCTAGAAAGAAATCTACTTCTCTAAGACTCGGAAACAGTGAACAGAGAATGTATAAGTTTCTCAAGATGGTAACAGATAGAAAGAAGAGAAGCTACGCAGTGATTCATCTACATAGAAAAGTTACAGAGGTTTACTCAGAGAATTCCAAGTATAAGTACAAGAAAATAAGAGAGACTTAGAAAACTGGTAAAACCTACATTGTTGATAGAGTTGGGAGTACTTAGCACTGTGAAAACAGCACTTTCGCAGAAAGAAATCTACTTCTCTAACACTGGGAAACAGTGAACAGAGAATGTATGAGTTTCTCAAGATTGGTAACACATAGAAAGAAGAGAAAGTACGCAGTGATTCATCTACCTAGAAAAGTTACAGAGGTTTACACAGAGAATTCCATGTATAAGTACAGTAAAATAAGAGAGACTTAGAAAACGGGTAAAACCTACATTGTTGATAGAGTTGGGAGTACTTAGCACTGTGAAAAAGGTACTTTTGCCGAAAGAAATTTAGTTCTCTAAGTCCGTGAAACAGTGACCAGAGAATGTATGAGTTTCTCAAGATTGGTAACAGATAGAAACAAGAGAAAGTACACAGTGATTCATCTACCTAGAAAAGTTACAGAGGTTTACACAGGGAATTCCAAGTATAAGTACAAGAAAATGAGAGACTTAGAAAACTGGTAAAACCTACATTGTTGATAGAGTTGGGAGTACTGAGCACTGTGAAAACAGCACTTTCGCAGAAAGAAATCTACTTCTCTAAGACTGGGAAAGAGTGCACAGAGAATGTATGAGTTTCTCAAGATTGGTAACAGATAGAAACAAGAGAAAGTACGCAGTGATTCATGTACATAGAAAAGTTACAGAGGTTTACACAGAGAATTCAAAGTACAAGTACAAGAAAATAAGAGAGACTTAGAAAACTGGTAAAACCTACATTGTGGATAGAGTTGGGAGTACTTAGCACTGTGAAAACGTACTTTCGCCGAAAGAAATTTAATTCTCTAAGTCCGTGAAACAGTGAAGAGAGAATGTATGAGTTTCTCAAGATTGGTAACAGATAGAAACAAGAGAAAGTACACAGTGATTCATCTACCTAGAAAAGTTACAAAGGTTTACACAGAGAATTCCAAGTATAAGTACAAGAAAATAAGAGAGACTTAGAAAACTGGTAAAACCTACATTGTTGATAGATTTGGGAGTACTTAGCACTGTGAAAACAGCAGTTTCGCCAAAAGAAATTGAGTTCTCTAAGTCCGTGTAACAGAGAACAGAGAATGTATGAATTTCTCAAGATTGGTAAGAGATAGAAACAAGAGAAAGTACACAGTGATTCATCTACCTAGAAAAGTTGCCGAGGTTTACACAGAGAATTCCAAGTATAATTACAAGAAAATAAGAGAGACTTAGGAAACTGGTAAAACCTACATTGTTGATAGAGTTGGGAGTACTTAGCACTGTGAAAACAGCACTTTCGCAGAAAGAAGTCTACTTCTCTAAGACTGGGAAAGAGTGCACAGAGAATGTATGAGTTTCTCAAGATTGGTAACAGATAGAAACAAGAGAAAGTACGCAGTGATTCATGTACATAGAAAAGTTACAGAGGTTTACACAGAGAATTCAAAGTACAAGTACAAGAAAATAAGAGAGACTTAGAAAACTGGTAAAACCTACATTGTTGATAGAGTTGGGAGTACTTAGCACTGTGAAAACAGCACTTTCGCCAAAAGAAATTTAGTTCTCTAAGTCCGTGTCACAGTGAACAGAGAATGTGTGAGTTTCTCAAGATTGGTAACAGATAGAAACAAGAAAAAGTACACAGTGATTCATCTACCTAGAGAAGTTACAGAAGTTTACACAGAGAATTCTATGTAGAAGTACAAGAAAATAAGAGAGACTTAGAAAACTGGTAAAACCTACATTGTGGATAGAGTTGGGAGTACTTAGCACTGTGAAAACAGCACTTTCGCCGAAAGAAATTTAGTTCTCTAAGTCCGTGTAACAGAGAACAGAGAATGTATGAGTTTCTCAAGATTGGTAACAGATAGAAACAAGAGAAAGTACACAGTGATTCATCTACCTAGAAAACTTACAGAAGTTTACACAGAGAATTCCAAGTATAAGTGCAAGAAAATAAGACATACTTAGAAAACTGGTAAAACCTACATTATTGATAGAGTTGGGAGTACTTAGCAGTGTGAAAACAGCACTTTCGCAGAAAGAAATCTACTTCTCTAACCCTGGGAAACAGTGAACAGAGAATGTATGAGTTTCTCAAGTTTGGTAACAGATAGAAACAAGAGAAAGTACAGAGTGATTCATCTACCTAGAGAAGTTACAGAAGTTTACACAGAGAATTCCATGTATAAGTACAAGAAAATAAGAGAGACTTAGAAAACTGGTAAAACCTACATTGTGGATAGAGTTGGGAGTACTTAGCACTGTGAAAAGAGCATTTTCCCACAGAGAAATCTACTTCTCTAAGACTGGGAAACAGTGAACAGAGAATGTACGAGTTTCTCAAGATTGGTAACAGATAGAAACAAGAGAAAGTACACAGTGATTCATCTACCTAGAAAAGGTACAGAAGGTTACACAGAGAATTCCATGTATAAGTAAAAGAAAATAAGAGAGACTTAGAAAACTGGTAAAACCTACATTGTGGATAGAGTTGGGAGTACTTAGCACTGTGAAAAGAGCATTTTCGCAGAAAGAAATCTACTTCTCTAAGACTGGGAAACAGTGAACAGAGAATGTATGAGTTTCTCAAGATTGGTAACAGATAGAAACAAGAGAAAGTACACAGTGATTCATCTACCTAGAGAAGTTACAGAAGTTTACACAGGGAATTCCATGTATAAGTACAAGTAAGTAAGAGAAACTTAGAAAACTGGTAAAACCTACATTGTGGATAGAGTTGGGAGTACTTAGCACTGTGAAAACAGCACTTTCCTAGAAAGAAATCTACTTCTCTAAGACTGGGAAACAGTGAACAGAGAATGTATGAGTTTTTCAAGATTGGTAACAGATAGAAAGAAGAGAAGGTACGCAGTGATTCATCTACATAGAACAGTTACATAGGTTTACTCAGAGAATTCCAAGTATAAGTACAAAAAAAGAAGAGAGACTGAGAAAACTGGTAAAACCTACATTGTTGATAGAGTTGGGAGTACATAGCACTGTGAAAACAGCACTTTTGCCGAAAGAAATTTAGTTCTCTAAGTCCGTGAAACAGAGAACAGAGAATGCATCAGTTTCTCAAGATTGGTAACAGATAGAAACAAGAGAAAGTACACAGTGATTCATCTACCTAGAAAAGTTACAGAGGTTTACACAGAGAATTCCAAGTATAAGTACAAGAAAATAAGAGAGACTTAGAAAACTGGTAAAGCCTACATTGTTGATAGAGTTGGGAGTACTTAGCACTGTGAAAACAGCACTTTCCTAGAAAGAAATCTACTTCTCTAACACTGGGAAACAGTGAACAGAGAATGTATGAGTTTCTCAAGACTGCTAACAGATAGAAACAAGAGAAAGTACACAGTGATTCATCTACCTAGAGAAGTTACAGAAGTTTACGCAGAGAATTCCATGTATAAGTACAAGAAAATAAGAGAGACTTAGAAAACTGGTAAAACCTACATTGTGGATAGAGTTGGGAGTACTTTGCACTGTGAAAACGTACTTTCGCCGAAAGAAATTTAGTTCTCTAAGTCCGTGAAACAGTGAAGAGAGAATGTATGAGTTTCTCAAGATTGGGAACAGATAGAAACAAGAGAAAGTACACAGTGATTCATCTACCTAGAAAAGTTACAAAGGTTTACACAGAGAATTCCAAGTATAAGTACAAGAAAATAAGAGAGACTTAGAAAACTGGTAAAACCTACATTGTTGATAGATTTGGGAGTACTTAGCACTGTGAAAACAGCAGTTTCGCCAAAAGAAATTGAGTTCTCTAAGTCCGTGTAACAGAGAACAGAGAATGTATGAATTTCTCAAGATTGGTAAGAGATAGAAACAAGAGAAAGTACACAGTGATTCATCTACCTAGAAAAGTTGCCGAGGTTTACACAGAGAATTCCAAGTATAATTACAAGAAAATAAGAGAGACTTAGGAAACTGGTAAAACCTACATTGTTGATAGAGTTGGGAGTACTTAGCACTGTGAAAACAGCACTTTCGCAGAAAGAAATCTACCTCTCTAAGACTGGGAAACAGTGAACAGAGAATGTATGAGTTTCTCAAGATTGGTAACAGATAGAAACAAGAGAAAGTACACAGTGATTCATCTACCTAGAGAAGTTACAGAAGTTTACACATAGAATTACATGTATAAGTACAAGAAAATAAGAGAGACTTAGAAAACTGGTAAAACCTACATTGTGGATAGAGTTGGGAGTACTTAGCACTGTGAAAACAGCATTTTCGCAGAAAGAAATCTACTTCGCTAAGACTGGGAAACAGTGAACAGAGAATGTATGAGTTTCTCAAGATTGGTAAAAGATAGAAACAAGAGAAAGTACACAGTGATTCATCTACCTAGAGAAGTTACAGAAGTTTACACAGAGAATTCCATGTATAAGTACAAGAAAGTAAGAGAATCTTACAAAACTGGTAAAACCTACATTGTGGATAGAGTTGGGAGTACTTAGCACTGTGAAAACAGCACTTTCCTAGAAAGAAATCTACTTCTCTAAGACTCGGAAACAGTGAACAGAGAATGTATAAGTTTCTCAAGATGGTAACAGATAGAAAGAAGAGAAGCTACGCAGTGATTCATCTACATAGAAAAGTTACAGAGGTTTACTCAGAGAATTCCATGTATAAGTACAGTAAAATAAGAGAGACTTAGAAAACGGGTAAAACCTACATTGTTGATAGAGTTGGGAGTACTTAGCACTGTGAAAAAGGTACTTTTGCCGAAAGAAATTTAGTTCTCTAAGTCCGTGAAACAGTGACCAGAGAATGTATGAGTTTCTCAAGATTGGTAACAGATACAAACAAGAGAAAGTAAACAGTGATTCATCTACCTAGAAAAGTTACAGAGGTTTACACAGGGAATTCCAAGTATAAGTACAAGAAAATGAGAGACTTAGAAAACTGGTAAAACCTACATTGTTGATAGAGTTGGGAGTACTTAGCACTGTGAAAACAGCACTTTCTTAGAAAGAAATCTACTTCTCTAACACTGGGAAACAGTGAACAGAGAATGTATGAGTTTCTCAAGACTGCTAACAGATAGAAACAAGAGAAAGTACACAGTGATTCATCTACCTAGAGAAGTTACAGAAGTTTACGCAGAGAATTCCATGTATAAGTACAAGAAAATAAGAGAGACTTAGAAAACTGGTAAAACCTACATTGTGGATAGAGTTGGGAGTACTTAGCACTGTGAAAACGTACTTTCGCCGAAAGAAATTTAGTTCTCTAAGTCCGTGAAACAGTGAAGAGAGAATGTATGAGTTTCTCAAGATTGGTAACAGATAGAAACAAGAGAAAGTACACAGTGATTCATCTACCTAGAAAAGTTACAAAGGTTTACACAGAGAATTCCAAGTATAAGTACAAGAAAATAAGAGAGACTTAGAAAACTGGTAAAACCTACATTGTTGATAGATTTGGGAGTACTTAGCACTGTGAAAACAGCACTTTCGCCAAAAGAAATTGAGTTCTCTAAGTCCGTGTAACAGAGAACAGAGAATGTATGAGTTTCTCAAGATTGGTAACAGATAGAAACAAGAGAAAGTACACAGTGATTCATCTACCTAGAGAAGTTACAGAAGTTTACACAGAGAATTACATGTATAAGTACAAGAAAATAAGAGAGACTTAGAAAACTGGTAAAACCTACATTGTGGATAGAGTTGGGAGTACTTAGCACTGTGAAAACAGCATTTTCGCAGAAAGAAATCTACTTCGCTAAGACTGGGAAACAGTGAACAGAGAATGTATGAGTTTCTCAAGATTGGTAAAAGATAGAAACAAGAGAAAGTACACAGTGATTCATCTACCTAGAGAAGTTACAGAAGTTTACACAGAGAATTCCATGTATAAGTACAAGAAAGTAAGAGAAACTTACAAAACTGGTAAAACCTACATTGTGGATAGAGTTGGGAGTACTTAGCACTGTGAAAACAGCACTTTCCTAGAAAGAAATCTACTTCTCTAAGACTCGGAAACAGTGAACAGAGAATGTATAAGTTTCTCAAGATGGTAACAGATAGAAAGAAGAGAAGCTACGCAGTGATTCATCTACATAGAAAAGTTACAGAGGTTTACTCAGAGAATTCCAAGTATAAGTACAAGAAAATAAGAGAGACTTAGAAAACTGGTAAAACCTACATTGTTGATAGAGTTGGGAGTACTTAGCACTGTGAAAACAGCACTTTCGCAGAAAGAAATCTACTTCTCTAACACTGGGAAACAGTGAACAGAGAATGTATGAGTTTCTCAAGATTGGTAACACATAGAAAGAAGAGAAAGTACGCAGTGATTCATCTACCTAGAAAAGTTACAGAGGTTTACACAGAGAATTCCATGTATAAGTACAGTAAAATAAGAGAGACTTAGAAAACGGGTAAAACCTACATTGTTGATAGAGTTGGGAGTACTTAGCACTGTGAAAAAGGTACTTTTGCCGAAAGAAATTTAGTTCTCTAAGTCCGTGAAACAGTGACCAGAGAATGTATGAGTTTCTCAAGATTGGTAACAGATAGAAACAAGAGAAAGTACACAGTGATTCATCTACCTAGAAAAGTTACAAAGGTTTACACAGAGAATTCCAAGTATAAGTACAAGAAAATAAGAGAGACTTAGAAAACTGGTAAAACCTACATTGTTGATAGATTTGGGAGTACTTAGCACTGTGAAAACAGCAGTTTCGCCAAAAGAAATTGAGTTCTCTAAGTCCGTGTAACAGAGAACAGAGAATGTATGAATTTCTCAAGATTGGTAAGAGATAGAAACAAGAGAAAGTACACAGTGATTCATCTACCTAGAAAAGTTGCCGAGGTTTACACAGAGAATTCCAAGTATAATTACAAGAAAATAAGAGAGACTTAGGAAACTGGTAAAACCTACATTGTTGATAGAGTTGGGAGTACTTAGCACTGTGAAAACAGCACTTTCGCAGAAAGAAGTCTACTTCTCTAAGACTGGGAAAGAGTGCACAGAGAATGTATGAGTTTCTCAAGATTGGTAACAGATAGAAACAAGAGAAAGTACGCAGTGATTCATGTACATAGAAAAGTTACAGAGGTTTACACAGAGAATTCAAAGTACAAGTACAAGAAAATAAGAGAGACTTAGAAAACTGGTAAAACCTACATTGTTGATAGAGTTGGGAGTACTTAGCACTGTGAAAACAGCACTTTCGCCAAAAGAAATTTAGTTCTCTAAGTCCGTGTCACAGTGAACAGAGAATGTGTGAGTTTCTCAAGATTGGTAACAGATAGAAACAAGAAAAAGTACACAGTGATTCATCTACCTAGAGAAGTTACAGAAGTTTACACAGAGAATTCTATGTAGAAGTACAAGAAAATAAGAGAGACTTAGAAAACTGGTAAAACCTACATTGTGGATAGAGTTGGGAGTACTTAGCACTGTGAAAACAGCACTTTCGCCGAAAGAAATTTAGTTCTCTAAGTCCGTGTAACAGAGAACAGAGAATGTATGAGTTTCTCAAGATTGGTAACAGATAGAAACAAGAGAAAGTACACAGTGATTCATCTACCTAGAAAACTTACAGAAGTTTACACAGAGAATTCCAAGTATAAGTGCAAGAAAATAAGACATACTTAGAAAACTGGTAAAACCTACATTATTGATAGAGTTGGGAGTACTTAGCAGTGTGAAAACAGCACTTTCGCAGAAAGAAATCTACTTCTCTAACCCTGGGAAACAGTGAACAGAGAATGTATGAGTTTCTCAAGTTTGGTAACAGATAGAAACAAGAGAAAGTACAGAGTGATTCATCTACCTAGAGAAGTTACAGAAGTTTACACAGAGAATTCCATGTATAAGTACAAGAAAATAAGAGAGACTTAGAAAACTGGTAAAACCTACATTGTGGATAGAGTTGGGAGTACTTAGCACTGTGAAAAGAGCATTTTCCCACAGAGAAATCTACTTCTCTAAGACTGGGAAACAGTGAACAGAGAATGTACGAGTTTCTCAAGATTGGTAACAGATAGAAACAAGAGAAAGTACACAGTGATTCATCTACCTAGAAAAGGTACAGAAGGTTACACAGAGAATTCCATGTATAAGTAAAAGAAAATAAGAGAGACTTAGAAAACTGGTAAAACCTACATTGTGGATAGAGTTGGGAGTACTTAGCACTGTGAAAAGAGCATTTTCGCAGAAAGAAATCTACTTCTCTAAGACTGGGAAACAGTGAACAGAGAATGTATGAGTTTCTCAAGATTGGTAACAGATAGAAACAAGAGAAAGTACACAGTGATTCATCTACCTAGAGAAGTTACAGAAGTTTACACAGGGAATTCCATGTATAAGTACAAGTAAGTAAGAGAAACTTAGAAAACTGGTAAAACCTACATTGTGGATAGAGTTGGGAGTACTTAGCACTGTGAAAACAGCACTTTCCTAGAAAGAAATCTACTTCTCTAAGACTCGGAAACAGTGAACAGAGAATGTATGAGTTTTTCAAGATTGGTAACAGATAGAAAGAAGAGAAGGTACGCAGTGATTCATCTACATAGAACAGTTACATAGGTTTACTCAGAGAATTCCAAGTATAAGTACAAAAAAAGAAGAGAGACTTAGAAAACTGGTAAAACCTACATTGTTGATAGAGTTGGGAGTACATAGCACTGTGAAAACAGCACTTTTGCCGAAAGAAATTTAGTTCTCTAAGTCCGTGAAACAGAGAACAGAGAATGCATCAGTTTCTCAAGATTGGTAACAGATAGAAACAAGAGAAAGTACACAGTGATTCATCTACCTAGAAAAGTTACAGAGGTTTACACAGAGAATTCCAAGTATAAGTACAAGAAAATAAGAGAGACTTAGAAAACTGGTAAAGCCTACATTGTTGATAGAGTTGGGAGTACTTAGCACTGTGAAAACAGCACTTTCCTAGAAAGAAATCTACTTCTCTAACACTGGGAAACAGTGAACAGAGAATGTATGAGTTTCTCAAGACTGCTAACAGATAGAAACAAGAGAAAGTACACAGTGATTCATCTACCTAGAGAAGTTACAGAAGTTTACGCAGAGAATTCCATGTATAAGTACAAGAAAATAAGAGAGACTTAGAAAACTGGTAAAACCTACATTGTGGATAGAGTTGGGAGTACTTTGCACTGTGAAAACGTACTTTCGCCGAAAGAAATTTAGTTCTCTAAGTCCGTGAAACAGTGAAGAGAGAATGTATGAGTTTCTCAAGATTGGTAACAGATAGAAACAAGAGAAAGTACACAGTGATTCATCTACCTAGAAAAGTTACAAAGGTTTACACAGAGAATTCCAAGTATAAGTACAAGAAAATAAGAGAGACTTAGAAAACTGGTAAAACCTACATTGTTGATAGATTTGGGAGTACTTAGCACTGTGAAAACAGCAGTTTCGCCAAAAGAAATTGAGTTCTCTAAGTCCGTGTAACAGAGAACAGAGAATGTATGAATTTCTCAAGATTGGTAAGAGATAGAAACAAGAGAAAGTACACAGTGATTCATCTACCTAGAAAAGTTGCCGAGGTTTACACAGAGAATTCCAAGTATAATTACAAGAAAATAAGAGAGACTTAGGAAACTGGTAAAACCTACATTGTTGATAGAGTTGGGAGTACTTAGCACTGTGAAAACAGCACTTTCGCAGAAAGAAATCTACCTCTCTAAGACTGGGAAACAGTGAACAGAGAATGTATGAGTTTCTCAAGATTGGTAACAGATAGAAACAAGAGAAAGTACACAGTGATTCATCTACCTAGAGAAGTTACAGAAGTTTACACATAGAATTACATGTATAAGTACAAGAAAATAAGAGAGACTTAGAAAACTGGTAAAACCTACATTGTGGATAGAGTTGGGAGTACTTAGCACTGTGAAAACAGCATTTTCGCAGAAAGAAATCTACTTCGCTAAGACTGGGAAACAGTGAACAGAGAATGTATGAGTTTCTCAAGATTGGTAAAAGATAGAAACAAGAGAAAGTACACAGTGATTCATCTACCTAGAGAAGTTACAGAAGTTTACACAGAGAATTCCATGTATAAGTAGAAGAAAGTAAGAGAATCTTACAAAACTGGTAAAACCTACATTGTGGATAGAGTTGGGAGTACTTAGCACTGTGAAAACAGCACTTTCCTAGAAAGAAATCTACTTCTCTAAGACTCGGAAACAGTGAACAGAGAATGTATAAGTTTCTCAAGATGGTAACAGATAGAAAGAAGAGAAGCTACGCAGTGATTCATCTACATAGAAAAGTTACAGAGGTTTACTCAGAGAATTCCATGTATAAGTACAGTAAAATAAGAGAGACTTAGAAAACGGGTAAAACCTACATTGTTGATAGAGTTGGGAGTACTTAGCACTGTGAAAAAGGTACTTTTGCCGAAAGAAATTTAGTTCTCTAAGTCCGTGAAACAGTGACCAGAGAATGTATGAGTTTCTCAAGATTGGTAACAGATACAAACAAGAGAAAGTAAACAGTGATTCATCTACCTAGAAAAGTTACAGAGGTTTACACAGGGAATTCCAAGTATAAGTACAAGAAAATGAGAGACTTAGAAAACTGGTAAAACCTACATTGTTGATAGAGTTGGGAGTACTTAGCACTGTGAAAACAGCACTTTCCTAGAAAGAAATCTACTTCTCTAACACTGGGAAACAGTGAACAGAGAATGTATGAGTTTCTCAAGACTGCTAACAGATAGAAACAAGAGAAAGTACACAGTGATTCATCTACCTAGAGAAGTTACAGAAGTTTACGCAGAGAATTCCATGTATAAGTACAAGAAAATAAGAGAGACTTAGAAAACTGGTAAAACCTACATTGTGGATAGAGTTGGGAGTACTTAGCACTGTGAAAACGTACTTTCGCCGAAAGAAATTTAGTTCTCTAAGTCCGTGAAACAGTGAAGAGAGAATGTATGAGTTTCTCAAGATTGGTAACAGATAGAAACAAGAGAAAGTACACAGTGATTCATCTACCTAGAAAAGTTACAAAGGTTTACACAGAGAATTCCAAGTATAAGTACAAGAAAATAAGAGAGACTTAGAAAACTGGTAAAACCTACATTGTTGATAGATTTGGGAGTACTTAGCACTGTGAAAACAGCACTTTCGCCAAAAGAAATTGAGTTCTCTAAGTCCGTGTAACAGAGAACAGAGAATGTATGAGTTTCTCAAGATTGGTAACAGATAGAAACAAGAGAAAGTACACAGTGATTCATCTACCTAGAGAAGTTACAGAAGTTTACACAGAGAATTACATGTATAAGTACAAGAAAATAAGAGAGACTTAGAAAACTGGTAAAACCTACATTGTGGATAGAGTTGGGAGTACTTAGCACTGTGAAAACAGCATTTTCGCAGAAAGAAATCTACTTCGCTAAGACTGGGAAACAGTGAACAGAGAATGTATGAGTTCCTCAAGATTGGTAAAAGATAGAAACAAGAGAAAGTACACAGTGATTCATCTACCTAGAGAAGTTACAGAAGTTTACACAGAGAATTCCATGTATAAGTACAAGAAAGTAAGAGAAACTTACAAAACTGGTAAAACCTACATTGTGGATAGAGTTGGGAGTACTTAGCACTGTGAAAACAGCACTTTCCTAGAAAGAAATCTACTTCTCTAAGACTCGGAAACAGTGAACAGAGAATGTATAAGTTTCTCAAGATGGTAACAGATAGAAAGAAGAGAAGCTACGCAGTGATTCATCTACATAGAAAAGTTACAGAGGTTTACTCAGAGAATTCCAAGTATAAGTACAAGAAAATAAGAGAGACTTAGAAAACTGGTAAAACCTACATTGTTGATAGAGTTGGGAGTACTTAGCACTGTGAAAACAGCACTTTCGCAGAAAGAAATCTACTTCTCTAACACTGGGAAACAGTGAACAGAGAATGTATGAGTTTCTCAAGATTGGTAACACATAGAAAGAAGAGAAAGTACGCAGTGATTCATCTACCTAGAAAAGTTACAGAGGTTTACACAGAGAATTCCATGTATAAGTACAGTAAAATAAGAGAGACTTAGAAAACGGGTAAAACCTACATTGTTGATAGAGTTGGGAGTACTTAGCACTGTGAAAAAGGTACTTTTGCCGAAAGAAATTTAGTTCTCTAAGTCCGTGAAACAGTGACCAGAGAATGTATGAGTTTCTCAAGATTGGTAACAGATAGAAACAAGAGAAAGTACACAGTGATTCATCTACCTAGAAAAGTTACAGAGGTTTACACAGGGAATTCCAAGTATAAGTACAAGAAAATGAGAGACTTAGAAAACTGGTAAAACCTACATTGTTGATAGAGTTGGGAGTACTGAGCACTGTGAATACAGCACTTTCGCAGAAAGAAATCTACTTCTCTAAGACTGGGAAAGAGTGCACAGAGAATGTATGAGTTTCTCAAGATTGGTAACAGATAGAAACAAGAGAAAGTACGCAGTGATTCATGTACATAGAAAAGTTACAGAGGTTTACACAGAGAATTCAAAGTACAAGTACAAGAAAATAAGAGAGACTTAGAAAACTGGTAAAACCTACATTGTGGATAGAGTTGGGAGTACTTAGCACTGTGAAAACGTACTTTCGCCGAAAGAAATTTAGTTCTCTAAGTCCGTGAAACAGTGAAGAGAGAATGTATGAGTTTCTCAAGATTGGTAACAGATAGAAACAAGAGAAAGTACACAGTGATTCATCTACCTAGAAAAGTTACAAAGGTTTACACAGAGAATTCCAAGTATAAGTACAAGAAAATAAGAGAGACTTAGAAAACTGGTAAAACCTACATTGTTGATAGATTTGGGAGTACTTAGCACTGTGAAAACAGCAGTTTCGCCAAAAGAAATTGAGTTCTCTAAGTCCGTGTAACAGAGAACAGAGAATGTATGAATTTCTCAAGATTGGTAAGAGATAGAAACAAGAGAAAGTACACAGTGATTCATCTACCTAGAAAAGTTGCCGAGGTTTACACAGAGAATTCCAAGTATAATTACAAGAAAATAAGAGAGACTTAGGAAACTGGTAAAACCTACATTGTTGATAGAGTTGGGAGTACTTAGCACTGTGAAAACAGCACTTTCGCAGAAAGAAGTCTACTTCTCTAAGACTGGGAAAGAGTGCACAGAGAATGTATGAGTTTCTCAAGATTGGTAACAGATAGAAACAAGAGAAAGTACGCAGTGATTCATGTACATAGAAAAGTTACAGAGGTTTACACAGAGAATTCAAAGTACAAGTACAAGAAAATAAGAGAGACTTAGAAAACTGGTAAAACCTACATTGTTGATAGAGTTGGGAGTACTTAGCACTGTGAAAACAGCACTTTCGCCAAAAGAAATTTAGTTCTCTAAGTCCGTGTCACAGTGAACAGAGAATGTGTGAGTTTCTCAAGATTGGTAACAGATAGAAACAAGAAAAAGTACACAGTGATTCATCTACCTAGAGAAGTTACAGAAGTTTACACAGAGAATTCTATGTAGAAGTACAAGAAAATAAGAGAGACTTAGAAAACTGGTAAAACCTACATTGTGGATAGAGTTGGGAGTACTTAGCACTGTGAAAACAGCACTTTCGCCGAAAGAAATTTAGTTCTCTAAGTCCGTGTAACAGAGAACAGAGAATGTATGAGTTTCTCAAGATTGGTAACAGATAGAAACAAGAGAAAGTACACAGTGATTCATCTACCTAGAAAACTTACAGAAGTTTACACAGAGAATTCCAAGTATAAGTGCAAGAAAATAAGACATACTTAGAAAACTGGTAAAACCTACATTATTGATAGAGTTGGGAGTACTTAGCAGTGTGAAAACAGCACTTTCGCAGAAAGAAATCTACTTCTCTAACCCTGGGAAACAGTGAACAGAGAATGTATGAGTTTCTCAAGTTTGGTAACAGATAGAAACAAGAGAAAGTACAGAGTGATTCATCTACCTAGAGAAGTTACAGAAGTTTACACAGAGAATTCCATGTATAAGTACAAGAAAATAAGAGAGACTTAGAAAACTGGTAAAACCTACATTGTGGATAGAGTTGGGAGTACTTAGCACTGTGAAAAGAGCATTTTCCCACAGAGAAATCTACTTCTCTAAGACTGGGAAACAGTGAACAGAGAATGTACGAGTTTCTCAAGATTGGTAACAGATAGAAACAAGAGAAAGTACACAGTGATTCATCTACCTAGAAAAGGTACAGAAGGTTACACAGAGAATTCCATGTATAAGTAAAAGAAAATAAGAGAGACTTAGAAAACTGGTAAAACCTACATTGTGGATAGAGTTGGGAGTACTTAGCACTGTGAAAAGAGCATTTTCGCAGAAAGAAATCTACTTCTCTAAGACTGGGAAACAGTGAACAGAGAATGTATGAGTTTCTCAAGATTGGTAACAGATAGAAACAAGAGAAAGTACACAGTGATTCATCTACCTAGAGAAGTTACAGAAGTTTACACAGGGAATTCCATGTATAAGTACAAGTAAGTAAGAGAAACTTAGAAAACTGGTAAAACCTACATTGTGGATAGAGTTGGGAGTACTTAGCACTGTGAAAACAGCACTTTCCTAGAAAGAAATCTACTTCTCTAAGTCTGGGAAACAGTGAACAGAGAATGTATGAGTTTTTCAAGATTGGTAACAGATAGAAAGAAGAGAAGGTACGCAGTGATTCATCTACATAGAACAGTTACATAGGTTTACTCAGAGAATTCCAAGTATAAGTACAAAAAAAGAAGAGAGACTTAGAAAACTGGTAAAACCTACATTGTTGATAGAGTTGGGAGTACATAGCACTGTGAAAACAGCACTTTTGCCGAAAGAAATTTAGTTCTCTAAGTCCGTGAAACAGAGAACAGAGAATGCATCAGTTTCTCAAGATTGGTAACAGATAGAAACAAGAGAAAGTACACAGTGATTCATCTACCTAGAAAAGTTACAGAGGTTTACACAGAGAATTCCAAGTATAAGTACAAGAAAATAAGAGAGACTTAGAAAACTGGTAAAGCCTACATTGTTGATAGAGTTGGGAGTACTTAGCACTGTGAAAACAGCACTTTCCTAGAAAGAAATCTACTTCTCTAACACTGGGAAACAGTGAACAGAGAATGTATGAGTTTCTCAAGACTGCTAACAGATAGAAACAAGAGAAAGTACACAGTGATTCATCTACCTAGAGAAGTTACAGAAGTTTACGCAGAGAATTCCATGTATAAGTACAAGAAAATAAGAGAGACTTAGAAAACTGGTAAAACCTACATTGTGGATAGAGTTGGGAGTACTTTGCACTGTGAAAACGTACTTTCGCCGAAAGAAATTTAGTTCTCTAAGTCCGTGAAACAGTGAAGAGAGAATGTATGAGTTTCTCAAGATTGGTAACAGATAGAAACAAGAGAAAGTACACAGTGATTCATCTACCTAGAAAAGTTACAAAGGTTTACACAGAGAATTCCAAGTATAAGTACAAGAAAATAAGAGAGACTTAGAAAACTGGTAAAACCTACATTGTTGATAGATTTGGGAGTACTTAGCACTGTGAAAACAGCAGTTTCGCCAAAAGAAATTGAGTTCTCTAAGTCCGTGTAACAGAGAACAGAGAATGTATGAATTTCTCAAGATTGGTAAGAGATAGAAACAAGAGAAAGTACACAGTGATTCATCTACCTAGAAAAGTTGCCGAGGTTTACACAGAGAATTCCAAGTATAATTACAAGAAAATAAGAGAGACTTAGGAAACTGGTAAAACCTACATTGTTGATAGAGTTGGGAGTACTTAGCACTGTGAAAACAGCACTTTCGCAGAAAGAAATCTACCTCTCTAAGACTGGGAAACAGTGAACAGAGAATGTATGAGTTTCTCAAGATTGGTAACAGATAGAAACAAGAGAAAGTACACAGTGATTCATCTACCTAGAGAAGTTACAGAAGTTTACACATAGAATTACATGTATAAGTACAAGAAAATAAGAGAGACTTAGAAAACTGGTAAAACCTACATTGTGGATAGAGTTGGGAGTACTTAGCACTGTGAAAACAGCATTTTCGCAGAAAGAAATCTACTTCGCTAAGACTGGGAAACAGTGAACAGAGAATGTATGAGTTTCTCAAGATTGGTAAAAGATAGAAACAAGAGAAAGTACACAGTGATTCATCTACCTAGAGAAGTTACAGAAGTTTACACAGAGAATTCCATGTATAAGTACAAGAAAGTAAGAGAATCTTACAAAACTGGTAAAACCTACATTGTGGATAGAGTTGGGAGTACTTAGCACTGTGAAAACAGCACTTTCCTAGAAAGAAATCTACTTCTCTAAGACTCGGAAACAGTGAACAGAGAATGTATAAGTTTCTCAAGATGGTAACAGATAGAAAGAAGAGAAGCTACGCAGTGATTCATCTACATAGAAAAGTTACAGAGGTTTACTCAGAGAATTCCATGTATAAGTACAGTAAAATAAGAGAGACTTAGAAAACGGGTAAAACCTACATTGTTGATAGAGTTGGGAGTACTTAGCACTGTGAAAAAGGTACTTTTGCCGAAAGAAATTTAGTTCTCTAAGTCCGTGAAACAGTGACCAGAGAATGTATGAGTTTCTCAAGATTGGTAACAGATACAAACAAGAGAAAGTAAACAGTGATTCATCTACCTAGAAAAGTTACAGAGGTTTACACAGGGAATTCCAAGTATAAGTACAAGAAAATGAGAGACTTAGAAAACTGGTAAAACCTACATTGTTGATAGAGTTGGGAGTACTGAGCACTGTGAAAACAGCAATTTCGTAGAAAGAAATCTACTTCTCTAAGACTGGGAAAGAGTGCACAGATAATGTATGAGTTTCTCAAGATTGGTAACAGACAGAAACAAGAGAAAGTACGCAGTGATTCATGTACATAGAAAAGTTACAGAGGTTTACACAGAGAATTCAAAGTACAAGTACAAGAAAATAAGAGAGACTTAGAAAACTGGTAAAACCTACACTGTTGATAGAGTTGGGAGTACTTAGCACTGTGAAAACAGCACTTTCGCAGAAAGAAATCTACTTCTCTAACACTGGGAAACAGTGAACAGAGAATGTATGAGTTTCTCAAGATTGGTAACAGATAGAAACAAGAGAAAGTACACAGTGATTCATCTACCTAGAGAAGTTACAGAAGTTTACACAGAGAATTCCATGTATAAATAAAAGAAAATAAGAGAGACTTAGAAAACTGGTAAAACCTACATTGTGGATAGAGTTGGGAGTACTTAGCACTGTGAAAACAGCATTTTCGCAGAAAGAAATCTACTTCGCTAAGACTGGGAAACAGTGAACAGAGAATGTATGAGTTTCTCAAGATTGGTAACAGATAGAAACAAGAGAAAGTACACGGTGATTCATCTACCTAGAGAAGTTACAGAAGTTTACACAGAGAATTCCATGTATAAGTACAAGAAAGTAAGAGAAACATACAAAACTGGTAAAACCTACATTGTGGATAGAGTTGGGAGTACTTAACACTGTGAAAACAGCACTTTCGGAGAAAGAAATCTACTTCTCTAACACTGGGAAACAGTGAACAGAGAATGTATGAGTTTCTCAAGATTGGTAACAGATAGAAACAAGAAAAAGTACACATTGATTCATGTACCTAGAGACGTTACAGAAGTTTACACAGAGAATTCCATGTATAAGTACAAGAAAATAAGAGAGACTTAGAAAACTGGTAAAACCTACATTGTGGATAGAGTTGGGAGTACACAGCAGTGTGAAAACAGCACTATCGCCGAAACAAATTTAGTTCTCTCAGTCCGTGTAACGGTGAACAGAGAATGTATGAGTTTCTCAAGATTGGTAACAGATAGAAACAAGAGAAAGTACACAGTGATTCATCTACCGAGAAAAGTTACAGAAGTTTACACAGAGA
Source organism: Heterohyrax brucei (assembly GCA_028571685.1). NCBI lineage: Eukaryota > Metazoa > Chordata > Mammalia > Hyracoidea > Procaviidae > Heterohyrax > Heterohyrax brucei. The sequence goes on along the minus strand of CM053148.1, from coordinate 119,359,785 downwards.
ATTCCAAGTATAAGTACAAGAAAATAAGAGATACTTAGAAAACTGGTAAAACCTACATTGTTGATAGAGTTGGGAGTACTTACCACTGTGAAAACAGCAATTTTGCCAAAAGAAATTTAGTTCTCTAAGTCCCTGTAACAGTGAACAGAGAATGTGTGAGTTTCTCAAGATTGGTAACAGATAGAAACAAGAGAAAGTACACAGTGATTCATCTACCTAGAAAAGTTGCCGAGGTTTACACAGAGAATTCCAAGTATAAGTACAAGAAAATAAGAGAGACTTAGGAAACTGGTAAAACCTACATTGTTGATAGAGTTGGGAGTACTTAGCACTGTGAAAACAGCACTTTCGCAGAAAGAAATCTATTTCTCTAAGACTGGGAAACAGTGAACAGAGAATGTATGAGTTTCTCAAGATTGGTAACAGATAGAAAGAAGAGAAAGTACACAGTGATTCATCTACCAAGAGAAGTTACAGAAGTTTACACAAAGAATTCCATGTATAAGTACAAGAAAATAAGAGAGACTTAAAAAACTGGTAAAACCTACATTGTGGATAGAGTTGGGAGTACTTAGCACTGTGAAAACAGCACTTTCGCCAAAAGAAATTTAGTTCTCTAAGTCCGTGTAACAGTGAACAGAGAATGTGTGAGTTTCTCAAGATTGGTAACAGATAGAAAGAAGAGAAAGTACGCAGTGATTCATCTACATAGAAAAGTTACAGAGGTTTACACAGAGAATTCCATGTATAAGTACAAGAAAATAAGAGAGAGTTAGAAAACTGGTAAAACCTACATTGTTGATAGAGTTGGGTGTACTTAGCACTGTGAAAACAGCACATTCGCAGAAAGAAATCTACTTCTCTAAGACTGGGAAACAGTGAACAGAGAATGTATGAGTTTCTCAAGATTGGTAACAGATAGAAACAAGAGAAAGTACACAGTGATTCATCTACCTAGAAAAGCTACAGATGTTTACACAGAGAATTCCAAGTATAAGTACAAGAAAATAAGAGAGACTTAGAAAACTGGTAAAACCTACATTGTGGATACAGTGGGGAGTACTTAGCACTGTGAAAACAGCACTTTCGCCGAAAGAAATCTACTTCTCTAAGACTGGGAAACAGTGAACAGAGAATGTATGAGTTTCTCAAGATTCGTAACAGATAGAAACAAGAGAAAGTACACAGTGATTCATCTACCTAGAGAAGTTACAGAAGTTTACACAGAGAATTACATGTATAAGTACAAGAAAATAAGAGAGACTTAGAAAACTGGTAAAACCTACATTGTGGATAGAGTTGGGAGTACTTAGCACTGTGAAAACAGCATTTTCGCAGAAAGAAATCTACTTCGCTAAGACTGGGAAACAGTGAACAGAGAATGTATGAGTTTCTCAAGATTGGTAAAAGATAGAAACAAAAGAAAGTACACAGTGATTCATCTACCTAGAAAAGTTACAGAGGTTTACACAGAGAATTCCAAGTATAAGTACAAGAAAATGAGAGACTTAGAAAACTGGTAAAACCTACATTGTTGATAGAGTTGGGAGTACTTAGCAGTGTGAAAACAGCACTTTCGCAGAAAGAAATCTACTTCTCTAAGACTGGGGAACAGTGAACACAGAATGTATGAGTTTCTCAAGATTGGTAACAGATAGAAACAAGAGAAAGTACGCAGTGATTCATGTACATAGAAAAGTTACAGAGGTTTACACAGAGAATTCAAAGTATAAGTACAAGAAAATAAGAGAGACTTAGAAAACTGGTAAAACCTACATTGTTGACAGAGTTGGAAGTACTTAGCAGTGTAAAAACAGCACTTTCGGAGAAAGAAATCTACTTCTCTAACACTGGGAAACAGTGAACAGAGAATGTATGAGTTTCTCAAGATTGGTAACAGATAGAAAGAAGAGAAAGTACACAGTGATTCATCTACCTAGAGAAGTTACAGAAGTTTACACAGAGAATTCCATGTATAAGTACAAGAAAATAAGAGAGACTTAGAAAACTGGTAAAACCTACATTGTGGATAGAGTTGGGAGTACTTAGCACTGAGAAAACAGCACTTTCGCCAAAAGAAATTTAGTTCTCTAAGTCCGTGTAACAGAGAACAGAGAATGTATGAGTTTCTCAAGATTGGTAACAGATAGAAACAAGAGAAAGTACACAGTGATTCATCTACCTAGAAAACTTACAGAAGTTTACACAGAGAATTCCAAGTATAAGTACAAGAAAAAAAGACATACTTAGAAAACTGGTAAAACCTACATTGTTGATAGAGTTGGGAGTACTTAGCACTGTGAAAACAGCACTTTCGCAGAAAGAAATCTACTTCTCTAAGACTGGGAAACAGTGAACAGAGAATGTATGAGTTTCTCAAGATTGGTAACAGATAGAAACAAGAGAAAGTACACAGTGATTCATCTACCTAGAGAAGTTACCGAAGTTTACACAAAGAATTCCATGTATAAGTACAAGAAAATAAGAGAGACTTAGAAAACTGGTAAAACCTACATTGTGGATAGAGTTGGGAGTACTTAGCACTGTGAAAACAGCACTTTCGCCAAAAGAAATTCAGTTCTCTAAGTCCGTGTAACAGTGAACAGCGAATGTGTGAGTTTCTCAAGATTGGTAACAGATAGAAAGAAGAGAAAGTACGCAGTGATTCATCTACATAGAAAAGTTACAGAGGTTTACACAGAGAATTCCATGTATAAGTACAAGAAAATAAGAGAGACTGAGAAAACTGGTAAAACCTACATTGTGGATAGAGTTGGGAGTACTTAGCACTGTGAAAACAGCACTTTCGCAGAAAGAAATCTACTTCTCTAAGACTGGGAAACAGTGAACACAGAATGTATGAGTTTCTCAAGATTGGTAACAGATAGAAAAAAGAGAAAGTACGCAGTGATTCATGTACATAGAAAAGTTACAGAGGTTTACACAGAGAATTCAAAGTATAAGTACAAGAAAATAAGAGAGACTTAGAAAACTGGTAAAACCTACATTGTGGATAGAGTTGGGAGCACTTAGCACTGTGAAAACAGCACTATCGCCGAAAGAAATTTAGTTCTCTCAGTCCGTGTAACAGTGAACAGAGAATGTATGAGTTTCTCAAGATTGGAAACAGATAGAAACAAGAGAAAGTACACAGTGATTCATCTACCTAAAGAAGTTACAGAAGTTTACACAAAGAATTCCATGTATAAGTACAAGAAAATAAGAGAGACTTAGAAAACTGGTAAAACCTACATTGTGGATAGAGTTGGGAGTACTTAGCACTGTGAAAACAGCACTTTCGCCAAAAGAAATTTAGTTCTCTAAGTCCCTGTAACAGTGAACAGAGAATGTGTGAGTTTCTCAAGATTGGTAACAGATAGAAAGAAGAGAAAGTACGCAGTGATTCATCTACATAGGAAAGTTACAGAGGTTTACACAGAGAATTCCATGTATAAGTACAAGAAAATAAGAGAGAGTTAGAAAACTGGTAAAACCTACATTGTTGATAGAGTTGGGAGTAGTTAGCACTGTGAAAACAGCACTTTCGCAGAAAGAAATCTACTTCTCTAAGACTGGGAAACAGTGAACAGAGAATGTATGAGTTTCTCAAGATTGGTAACAGATAGAAACAAGAGAAAGTACACAGTGATTCATCTACATAGAAAAGTTACAGAGGTTTACACGGAGAATTCCAAGTATAAGTACAAGAAAATAAGAGAGACTTCGAAAACTGGTAAAACCTACATTGTTGATAGAGTTGAGAGTACTTAGCACTGTGAAAACAGCACTTTCGGAGAAAGAAATGTACTTCTCTAACACTGGGAAACAGTGTACAGAGAATGTATGAGTTTCTCAAGATTGGTAACAGATAGAAACAAGAGAAAGTACACAGTGATTCATCTACCTAGAGAAGTTACAGAAGTTTACACAGAGAATTCCATGTATAAGTAGAAGAAAATAAGAGAGACTTAGAAAACTGGTAAAACCTACATTGTGGATAGAGTTGGGAGTACTTAGCAGTGTGAAAACAGCACTATCGCCGAAAGAAATTTTGTTCTCTCAGTCCGTGTAATAGTGAACAGAGAATGTATGAGTTTCTCAAGATTGGTAACAGATAGAAACAAGAGGAAGTACACAGTGATTCATCTACCTAGAAAAGTCACAGAAGTTTACACAGAGAATTCCAAGTATAAGTACAAGAAAATAAGAGATACATAGAAAACTGGTAAAACCTACTTTGTTGATAGAGTTGGGAGTACTTAGCACTGTGAAAAGAACACTTTCGCCAAAAGAAATTTAGTTCTCTAAGTCCGTGAAACAGTGAACAGAGAATGTATGAGTTTCTCAAGATTGGTAAGAGATAGAAACAAGAGAAAGTACACAGTGATTCATCTACCTAGAAAAGTTGCCGAGTTTTACACAGAGAATTCCAAGTATAAGTACAAGAAAATAAGAGAGACTTAGGAAACTGGTAAAACCTGCATTGTGGATAGAGTTGGGAGTAGTTAGCACTGTGAAAACAGCACTTTCCTAGAGAGAAATCTACTTTTCTAAGACTCGGAAACAGTGAACAGAGAATGTATAAGTTTCTCAAGATTGGTAACAGATAGAAAGAAGAGAAGCTACGCAGTGATTCATCTACATAGAAAAGTTACAGAGGTTTACTCAGAGAATTCCAAGTATAAGTACAAGAGAATAAGAGAGACTTAGAAAACTGGTAAAACCTACATTGTTGATAGAGTTGGGAGTACTTAGCACTGTGAAAACAGCACTTTCGCAGAAAGAAATCTACTTCTCTAACACTGGGAAACAGTGAAAAGAGAATGTATGAGTTTCTCAAGATTGGTAACACATAGAAAGAAGATAAAGTACGCAGTGATTCATCTACCTAGAAAAGTTACAGAGGTTTACACAGAGAATTCCATGTATAAGTACAAGAAAATAAGAGAGACTTAGAAAACGGGTAAAACCTACATTGTTGATAGAGTTGGGAGTACTTAGCACTGTGAAAACACTACTTTCGCCGAAAGAAATTTAGTTCTCTAAGTCCGTGAAACAGTGACCAGAGAATGTATGAGTTTCTCAAGATTGGTAACAGATAGAAACAAGAAAAAGTACACAGTGATTCATCTACCTAGAAAAGTTACAGAGGTTTACACAGAGAATTCCAAGTATAAGTACAAGAAAATAAGAGAGACTTAGAAAACTGGTAAAACCTACATTTTTGATAGAGTTGGGAGTACTTAGCATTGTGAAAACAGCACTTTCGCAGAAAAAAATCTACTTCTCTAAGACTGGGAAACAGTGAACACAGAATGTATGAGTTTCTCAAGATTGGTAACAGATAGAAAAAAGAGAAAGTACGCAGTGATTCATGTACATAGAAAAGTTACAGAGGTTTACACAGAGAATTCAAAGTATAAGTACAAGAAAATAAGAGAGACTTAGAAAACTGGTAAAACCTACATTGTTGATAGAGTTGGGAGTACTTAGCAGTGCAAAAACAGGACTTTCGGAGAAAGAAATCTACTTCTCTAAGACTGGGAAACAGTGAACAGAGAATGTATGAGTTTCTCAAGATTGGTAACAGATAGAAACAAGAAAAAGTACACAGTGATTCATCTACCTAGAGAAGTTAGAGAAGTTTACACAGAGAATTCCATGTATAAGTACAAGAAAATAAGAGAGACTTAGAAAACTGGTAAAACCTACATTGTGGATAGAGTTGGGAGTACTTAGCAGTGTGAAAACAGCACTATCGCCGAAAGAAATTTAGTTCTCTCAGTCCGTGTAACAGTGAACAGAGAATGTATGAGTTTCTCAAGATTGGTAACAGATAGAAACAAGAGAAAGTACACAGTGATTCATCTACCTAGAAAAGCTACAGAGGTTTACACAGAGAATTCCAAGTATAAGTACAAGAAAATAAGAGAGAGTTAGAAAACTGGTAAAACCTACATTGTTGATACAGTTGGGAGTACTTAGCACTGTGAAAACAGCACTTTCGCCGAAAGAAATCTACTTCTCTAAGACTGGGAAACAGTGAACAGAGAATGTATGAGTTTCTCAAGATTGGTAACAGATAGAAACAAGAGAAAGTACACAGTGATTCATCTACCTAGAGAAGTCACAGAAGTTTACACAGAGAATTACATGTATAAGTACAAGAAAATAAGAGAGACTTAGAGAACTGGTAAAACCTACATTGTGGATAGAGTTGGGACTACTTAGCACTGTGAAAACAGCATTTTCGCAGAAAGAAATCTACTTCGCTAAGACTGGGAAACAGTGAACAGAGAATGTATGAGTTTCTCAAGATTGGTAAAAGATAGAAACAAGAGAAAGTACACAGTGATTCATCTACCTAGAGAAGTTACAGAAGTTGACACAGAGAATTCCATGTATAAGTACAAGAAAGTAAGAGATACTTACAAAACTGGTAAAACCTACATTGTGGATAGAGTTGGGAGTACTTAGCACTGTGAAAACAGCACTTGCCTAGAAAGAAATCTACTTCTCTAAGACTCGGAAACGGTGAACAGAGAATGTATAAGTTTCTCAAGATTGGTAACAGATAGAAACAAGAGAAGGTATGCAGTGATTCATCTACATAGAAAAGTTACACAGGTTTACTCAGAGAATTCCAAGTATAAGTAAAAGAAAATAAGAGAGACTTAGAAAACTGCTAAAACCTACATTGTTGATAGAGTTGGGAGTACTTAGCACTGTGAAAACAGCACTTTCGCAGAAAGAAATCTACTTCTCTAACACTGGGAAACAGTGAACAGAGAATGTATGAGTTTCTCAAGATTGGTAACACATAGAAAGAAAGGAAAGTACGCAGTGATTCATCTACCTAGAAAAGTTACAGAGGTTTACACAGAGAATTCCATGTATAAGTACAAGAAAATAAGAGAGACTTAGAAAACGGGTAAAACCTACATTGTTGATAGAGTTGGGAGTACTTAGCACTGTGAAAACAGTACTTTCGGCGAAAGAAATTTAGTTCTCTAAATCCGTGAAACAGTGACCAGAGAATGTATGAGTTTCTCAAGATTGGTAACAGATAGAAACAAGAGAAAGTACACAGTGATTCATCTACCTAGAAAAGTTACAGAGGTTTACACAGAGAATTCCAAGTATAAGTACAAGAAAATGAGAGACTTAGAAAACTGGTAAAACCTACATTGTTGATAGAGTTGGGAGTACTTAGCACTGTGAAAACAGCACTTTCGCAGAAAGAAATCAACTTCTCTGAGACTGGGAAACAGTGAACAGAGAATGTATGAGTTTCTCAAGATTGGTAACAGATAGAAACAAGAGAAAGTACGCAGTGATTCATGTACATAGAAAAGTTACAGAGGTTTACACAGAGAATTCAAAGTATAAGTACAAGAAAATAAGAGAGACTTAGAAAACTGGTAAAACCTACATTGTTGATAGAGTTGGGAGTACTTAGCAGTGTAAAAACAGCACTTAGGAGAAAGAAATCTACTTCTCTAACACTGGGAAACAGTGAACAGAGAATGTATGAGTTTCTCAAGATTGGTAACAGATAGAAACAAGAGAAAGTACACAGTGATTCATCTACCTAGAGAAGTTACAGAAGTTTACACAGAGAATTCCATGTATAAGTACAAGAAAATAAGAGAGACTTAGAAAACTGGTAAAACCTACATTGTGGATAGAGTTGGGAGTACTTAGCAGTGTGAAAACAGCACTATCGCCGAAAGAAATTTAGTTCTCTCTGTCCGTGTAACAGTGAACAGAGAATGTATGAGTTTCTCAAGATTGTAACAGATAGAAACAAGAGAAAGTACACAGTGATTCATCTACCTAGAAAAGTTACAGAAGTTTACACAGAGAATTCCAAGTATAAGTACAAGAAAATAAGAGATACTTAGAAAACTGGTAAAACCTACATTGTTGATAGAGTTGGGAGTACTTAGCACTGTGAAAACAGCACTTTCGCCAAAAGAAATTTAGTTCTCTAAGTCCGTGTAACAGTGAACAGAGAATGTGTGAGTTTCTCAAGATTGGTAACAGATAGAAAGAAGAGAAAGTACACAGTGATTCATCTACCTAGAAAAGTTGCCGAGGTTTCCACAGAGAATTCCAAGTATAAGTACAAGAAAATAAGAGAGACTTAGGAAACTGGTAAAACCTACATTGTTGATAGAGTTGGGAGTACTTAGCACTGTGAAAACAGCACTTTTGCAGAAAGAAATCTACTTCTCTAAGACTGGGAAACAGTGAGCAGAGAATGTATGAGTTTCTCAAGATTGGTAACAGATAGAAACAAGAGAAAGTACACAGTGATTCATCTACCTAGAGAAGTTACAGAAGTTTACCCAAACAATTCCATGTATAAGTACAAGAAAATAAGAGAGACTTAGAAAACTGGTAAAACCTACATTGTTGATAGAGTTGGGAGTACTTAGCACTGTGAAAACAGCACTTTCGCAGAAAGAAATCTACTTCTCTAAGACTGGAAAACAGTGAACAGAGAATGTATGAGTTTCTCAAGATTGGTAACAGATAGAAAGAAGAGAAAGTACACAGTGATTCATCTACATAGAAAAGTTACAGAGGTTTACACAGAGAATTCCATGTATAAGTACAAGAAAATAAGAGAGAGTTAGAAAACTGGTAAAACCTACATTGTTGATAGAGTTGGGAGTACTTAGCACTGTGAAAACAGCACTTTCGCAGAAAGAAATCTACTTCTCTAAGACTGGGAAACAGTGAACAGAGAATGTATGAGTTTCTCAAGATTGGTAACAGATAGAAACAAGAGAATGTACACAGTGATTCATCTACCTAGAAAAGCTACAGAGGTTTACACAGAGAATTCCAAGTATAAGTACAAGAAAATAAGAGAGACTTAGAAAACTGGTAAAACCTACATTGTTGATACAGTTGGGAGTACTTAGCACTGTGAAAACAGCACTTTGGCCGAAAGAAATCTAATTCTCTAAGACTGGGAAACAGTGAACAGAGAATGTATGAGTTTCTCAAGATTGGTAACAGATAGAAACAAGAGAAAGTACACAGTGATTCATCTACCTAGAGAAGTTACAGAAGTTGACACAGAGAATTCCATGTATAAGTACAAGAGAGTAAGAGAAACTTACAAAACTGGTAAAACCTACATTGTGGATAGAGTTGGGAGTACTTAGCACTGTGAAAACAGCACTTTCCTGGAAAGAAATCTACTTCTCTAAGACTCGGAAACAGTGAACAGAGAATGAATAAGTTTCTCAAGATTGGTAACAGATAGAAAGAAGAGAAGGTATGCAGTGATTCACCTACATAGAAAAGTTACAGAGGTTTACTCAGAGAATTCCAAGTATAAGTACAAGAAAATAAGAGAGACTTAGAAAACTGGTAAAACCTACATTGTTGATAGAGTTGGGAGTACTTAGCACTGTGAAAACAGCACTTTCGCAGAAAGAAATCTACTTCTCTAACACTGGGAAACAGTGAACAGAGAATGTATGAGTTTCTCAAGATTGGTAACAGATAGAAACAAGAGAAAGTACACAGTGATTCATCTACCTAGAGAAGTTACAGAAGTTTACACAAAGAATTCCATGTATAAGTACAAGAAAATAAGAGAGACTTAGAAAACTGGTAAAACCTACATTGTGGATAGAGTTGGGAGTACTTAGCACTGTGAAAACAGGACTTTCGCCAAAAGAAATTTAGTTCTCTAAGTCCGTGTAACAGTGAACAGAGAATGTGTGAGTTTCTCAAGATTGGTAACAGATAGAAAGAAGAGAAAGTACGCAGTGATCCATCTACATAGAAAAGTTACAGAGGTTTACACAGAGAATTCCATGTATAAGTACAAGAAAATAAGAGAGAGTTAGAAAACTGGTAAAACCTACATTGTTGATAGAGTTGGGAGTACTTAGCACTGTGAAAACAGCACTTTCGCAGAAAGAAATCTACTTCTCTAAGACTGGGAAACAGTGAACAGAGAATGTATGAGTTTCTCAAGATTGGTAACAGATAGAAACAAGAGAAAGTACACAGTGATTCATCTACATAGAAAAGTTACAGAGGTTTACACGGAGAATTCCAAGTATAAGTGCAAGAAAATAAGAGAGACTTAGAAAACTGGTAAAACCTACATTGTGGATAGAGTTGGGAGTACTTAGCAGTGTGAAAACAGCACTATCGCCGAAAGAAATTTAGTTCTCTCAGTCCGTGTAACAGTGAACAGAGAATGTATGAGTTTCTCAAGATTGTAACAGATAGAAACAAGAGAAAGTACACAGTGATTCATCTACCTAGAAAAGTTACAGAAGTTTACACAGAGAATTCCAAGTATAAGTACAAGAAAATAAGAGATACTTAGAAAACTGGTAAAACCTACATTGTTGATAGATTTGGGAGTACTTAGCACTGTGAAAACAGAACTTTCGCCAAAAGAAATTTAGTTCTCTAAGTCCGTGTAACAGTGAACAGAGAATGTGTGAGTTTCTCAAGATTGGTAACAGATAGAAACAAGAGAAAGTACACAGTGATTCATCTACCTAGAAAAGTTGCCGAGGTTTCCACAGAGAATTCCAAGTATAAGTACAAGAAAATAAGAGAGACTTAGGAAACTGGTAAAACCTACATTGTTGATAGAGTTGGGAGTACTTAGCACTGTGAAAACAGCACTTTCGCAGAAAGAAATCTACTTCTCTAAGACTGGGAAACAGTGAACAGAGAATGTATGAGTTTCTCAAGATTGGTAACAGATAGAAAGAAGAGAAAGTACACAGTGATTCATGTACATAGAAAAGTTACAGAGGTTTACACAGAGAATTCCAAGTATAAGTACAAGAAAATGAGAGACTCAGAAAACTGGTAAAACCTACATTGTTGATAGAGTTGGGAGTACTTACCACTGTGAAAACAGCACTTTCACAGAAAGAAATCTACTTCTCTAAGACTGGGAAACAGTGAACACAGAATGTATGAGTTTCTCTAGATTGGTAACAGATAGAAACAAGAGAAATTACACAGTGATTCATCTACCTAGAGAAGTTACAGAAGTTTACACAGAGAATTCCAAGTATAAGTACAAGAAAATAAGACATACTTAGAAAACTGGTAAAACCTACATTGTTGATAGAGTTGGGAGTACTTAGCACTGTGAAAACAGCACTTTCGCAGAAAGAAATCTACTTCTCTAACACTGGGAAACAGTGAACAGAGAATGTATGAGTTTCTCAAGATTGGTAACAGATAGAAACAAGAGAAAGTACACAGTGATTCATCTACCTAGAAAAGTTACAGAAGTTTACACAGAGAATTCCATGTATAAGTACAAGAAAGTAAGAGAAACATACAAAACTGGTAAAACCTACATTGTGGATAGAGTTGGGAGTACTTAACACTGTGAAAACAGCACTTTCGTAGAAAGAAATCTACTTCTCTAAGACTCGGAAACAGTGAACAGAGAATGTATGAGTTTCTCAAGATTGGTAACAGATAGAAAGTAGAGAAGGTACGCAGTGATTCATCTACATAGAAAAGTTACAGAGGTTTATTCAGAGAATTCCAAGTATAAGTACAAGGAAATAAGAGAGACTTAGAAAACTGGTAAAACCTACATTGTTGATAGAGTTGGGAGTACATAGCACTGTGAAAACAGCACTTTCGCCGAAAGAAATTTAGTTCTCTAAGTCCGTGAAACAGTGAACAGACAATGTATCAGTTTCTCAAGATTGGTAACAGATAGAAACAAGAGAAAGTACACAGGGATTCATCTACTTAGAAAAGTTACAGAGGTTTACACAGAGAATTCCAAGTATAAGTACAAGAAAATAAGAGAGACTTAGAAAACTGGTAAAACCTACATTGTTGATAGAGTTGGGAGTACTTAGCACTGTGAAAACAGCACTTTCGCAGAAAGAAATCTGCTTCTCTAACACTGGGAAACAGTGAACAGAGAATGTATGAGTTTCTCAAGATTGGTAACAGATAGAAACAAGAGAAAGTACACAGTGATTCATCTACCTAGAGAAGTTACAGAAGTTTACACAGAGAATTCCATGTATAAGTACAAGAAAATAAGAGAGACTTAGAAAACTGGTAAAACCTACATTGTGGATAGAGTTGGGAGTACTTAGCACTGTGAAAACAGCACTTTCGCCAAAAAAAATTTAGTTCTCTAAGTTCGTGTAACAGTGAACAGAAAATGTGTGAGTTTCTCAAGATTGGTAACAGATAGAAACAAGAGAAAGTACGCAGTGATTCATCTACATAGAAAAGTTATAAAGGTTTACACAGAGAATTCCATGTATAAGTACAAGAAAATAAGAGAGAGTTAGAAAACTGGTAAAACCTACATTGTTGATAGAGTTGGGAGTACTTAGCACTGTGAAAACAGCACTTTCGCAGAAAGAAGTCTACTTCTCTAAGACTGGGAAACAGTGAACAAAGAATGTATGAGTTTCTCAAGATTGGTAACAGATAGAAACAAGAGAAAGTACACAGTGATTCATCTACCTAGAAAAGTTACCCAGGTTTACACAGAGAATTCGAAGTATAAGTGCAAGAAAATAAGAGAGACTTAGAAAACTGGTAAAACCTACATTGTTGATAAAGTTGGGAGTACGTAGCACTGTGAAAACAGCACTTTCGCAGAAAGAAATCTACTTCTCTAAGGCTGGGAAACAGTGAACAGAGAATGTATGAGTTTCTCAAGATTGGTAACAGATAGAAACAAGTGAAAGTACACAGTGATTCATCTACCTAGAGAAGTTACAGAAGTTTACACAGAGAATTTCATGTATAAGTACAAGAAAATAAGAGAGACTTAGAAACCTGGTAAAATCTACATTGTGGATAGAGTTGGGAGTACTTAGCACTGTGAAAACAGCACTTTCGCAGAAAGAAATCTACTTCTCTAAGACTGGGAAACAGTGAACAGAGAATGTATGAGTTTCTCAAGATTGGTAACAGATAGAAAGAAGAGAAAGTACACAGTGATTCATCTACATAGAAAAGTTACAGAGGTTTACACGGAGAATTCCAAGTATAAGTACAAGAAAATAAGAGAGACTTAGAAAACTGGTAAAACCTACATTGTGGATAGAGTTGGGAGTACTTAGCAGTGTGAAAACAGCACTATCGCCGAAAGAAATTTAGTTCTCTCAGTCCGTGTAACAGTGAACAGAGAATGTATGAGTTTCTCAAGATTGTAACAGATAGAAACAAGAGAAAGTACACAGTGATTCATCTACCTAGAAAAGTTACAGAAGTTTACACAGAGAATTCCAAGTATAAGTACAAGAAAATAAGAGATACTTAGAAAACTGGTAAAACCTACATTGTTGATAGATTTGGGAGTACTTAGCACTGTGAAAACAGCACTTTCGCCAAAAGAAATTTAGTTCTCTAAGTCCGTGTAACAGTGAACAGAGAATGTGTGAGTTTCTCAAGATTGGTAACAGATAGAAACAAGAGAAAGTACACAGTGATTCATCTACCTAGAAAAGTTGCCGAGGTTTCCACAGAGAATTCCAAGTATAAGTACAAGAAAATAAGAGAGACTTAGGAAACCGGTAAAACCTACATTGTTGATAGAGTTGGGAGTACTTAGCACTGTGAAAACAGCACTTTCGCAGAAAGAAATCTACTTCTCTAAGACTGGGAAACAGTGAACAGAGAATGTATGAGTTTCTCAAGATTGGTAACAGATAGAAACAAGAGAAAGTACACAGTGATTCATCTACCTAGAGAAGTTACAGAAGTTTACACAAACAATTCCATGTATAAGTACAAGAAAATAAGAAAGACTTAGAAAACTGGTAAAACCTACATTGTTGATAGAGTTGAGAGTACTTAGCACTGTGAAAACAGCACTTTCGCAGAAAGAAATCTACTTCTCTAAGACTGGGAAACAGTGAACAGAGAATGTATGAGTTTCTCAAGATTGGTAACAGATAGAAAGAAGAGAAAGTACACAGTGATTCATGTACATAGAAAAGTTACAGAGGTTTACACAGAGAATTCCAAGTATAAGTACAAGAAAATGAGAGACTCAGAAAACTGGTAAAACCTACATTGTTGATAGAGTTGGGAGTACTTACCACTGTGAAAACAGCACTTTCACAGAAAGAAATCTACTTCTCTAAGACTGGGAAACAGTGAACACAGAATGTATGAGTTTCTCTAGATTGGTAACAGATAGAAACAAGAGAAATTACACAGTGATTCATCTACCTAGAGAAGTTACAGAAGTTTACACAGAGAATTCCAAGTATAAGTACAAGAAAATAAGACATACTTAGAAAACTGGTAAAACCTACATTGTTGATAGAGTTGGGAGTACTTAGCACTGTGAAAACAGCACTTTCGCAGAAAGAAATCTACTTCTCTAACACTGGGAAACAGTGAACAGAGAATGTATGAGTTTCTCAAGATTGGTAACAGATAGAAACAAGAGAAAGTACACAGTGATTCATCTACCTAGAGAAGTTACAGAAGTTTACACAGAGAATTCCATGTATAAGTACAAGAAAGTAAGAGAAACATACAAAACTGGTAAAACCTACATTGTGGATAGAGTTGGGAGTACTTAACACTGTGAAAACAGCACTTTCGTAGAAAGAAATCTACTTCTCTAAGACTCGGAAACAGTGAACAGAGAATGTATGAGTTTCTCAAGATTGGTAACAGATAGAAAGTAGAGAAGGTACGCAGTGATTCATCTACATAGAAAAGTTACAGAGGTTTATTCAGAGAATTCCAAGTATAAGTACAAGGAAATAAGAGAGACTTAGAAAACTGGTAAAACCTACATTGTTGATAGAGTTGGGAGTACATAGCACTGTGAAAACAGCACTTTCGCCGAAAGAAATTTAGTTCTCTAAGTCCGTGAAACAGTGAACAGACAATGTATCAGTTTCTCAAGATTGGTAACAGATAGAAACAAGAGAAAGTACACAGGGATTCATCTACTTAGAAAAGTTACAGAGGTTTACACAGAGAATTCCAAGTATAAGTACAAGAAAATAAGAGAGACTTAGAAAACTGGTAAAACCTACATTGTTGATAGAGTTGGGAGTACTTAGCACTGTGAAAACAGCACTTTCGCAGAAAGAAATCTGCTTCTCTAACACTGGGAAACAGTGAACAGAGAATGTATGAGTTTCTCAAGATTGGTAACAGATAGAAACAAGAGAAAGTACACAGTGATTCATCTACCTAGAGAAGTTACAGAAGTTTACACAGAGAATTCCATGTATAAGTACAAGAAAATAAGAGAGACTTAGAAAACTGGTAAAACCTACATTGTGGATAGAGTTGGGAGTACTTAGCACTGTGAAAACAGCACTTTCGCCAAAAAAATTTAGTTCTCTAAGTCCGTGTAACAGTGAACAGAAAATGTGTGAGTTTCTCAAGATTGGTAACAGATAGAAACAAGAGAAAGTACGCAGTGATTCATCTACATAGAAAAGTTATAAAGGTTTACACAGAGAATTCCATGTATAAGTACAAGAAAATAAGAGAGAGTTAGAAAACTGGTAAAACCTACATTGTTGATAGAGTTGGGAGTACTTAGCACTGTGAAAACAGCACTTTCGCAGAAAGAAGTCTACTTCTCTAAGACTGGGAAACAGTGAACAAAGAATGTATGAGTTTCTCAAGATTGGTAACAGATAGAAACAAGAGAAAGTACACAGTGATTCATCTACCTAGAAAAGTTACCCAGGTTTACACAGAGAATTCGAAGTATAAGTGCAAGAAAATAAGAGAGACTTAGAAAACTGGTAAAACCTACATTGTTGATAAAGTTGGGAGTACGTAGCACTGTGAAAACAGCACTTTCGCAGAAAGAAATCTACTTCTCTAAGGCTGGGAAACAGTGAACAGAGAATGTATGAGTTTCTCAAGATTGGTAACAGATAGAAACAAGTGAAAGTACACAGTGATTCATCTACCTAGAGAAGTTACAGAAGTTTACACAGAGAATTTCATGTATAAGTACAAGAAAATAAGAGAGACTTAGAAACCTGGTAAAATCTACATTGTGTATAGAGTTGGGAGTACTTAGCACTGTGAAAACAGCACTTTCGCCAAAAGAAATTTAGTTCTCTAAGTCCGTGTAACAGTGAACAGAGAATGTGTGAGTTTCTCAAGATTGGTAACAGATAGAAAGAAGAGAAAGTACGCAGTGATTCATCTACATAGGAAAGTTACAGAGGTTTACACAGAGAATTCCATGTATAAGTACAAGAAAATAAGAGAGAGTTAGAAAACTGGTAAAACCTACATTGTTGATAGAGTTGGGAGTACTTAGCACTGTGAAAACAGCACTTTCGCAGAAAGAAATCTACTTCTCTAAGACTGGGAAACAGTGAAGAGAGAATGTATGAGTTTCTAAAAATTGGTAACAGATAGAAACAAGAGAAAGTACACAGTGATTCATCTACCTAGAAAAGTTACAGAGGTTTACACAGAGAATTCCAAGTATAAGTACAAGAAAATAAGACAGACTTAGAAAACTGGTAAAACCTACATTGTTGATAGAGTTGGGAGTACTTAGCACTGTGAAAACAGCACTTTCTCAGAAAAAAATTTACTTCTCTAACACTGGGAAACAGTGAACAGAGAATGTATGAGTTTCTCAAAATTGGTAACAGATAGAAACAAGAGAAAGTACACAGTGATTCATCTACCTAGAGAAGTTACAGAAGTTTACACAGAGAATTCCATGTATAAGTACAAGAAAGTAAGAGAAACTTACAAAACTGGTAAAACCTACATTGTGGATAGAGTTGGGAGTACTTACCAGTGTGAAAACAGCACTTTCGTAGAAAGAAATCTAATTCTCTAAGACTCGGAAACAGTGAACAGAGAATGTATGAGTTTCTCAAGATTGGTAACAGATAGAAGTTAGAGAAGGTACGCAGTGATTCATCTACCTAGAAAAGTTACAGAGGTTTACACAGAGAATTCCAAGTATAAGTACAAGAAAATAAGAGAGACTTAGAAAACTGGTAAAACCTACATTGTTGATAGAGTTGGGAGTACTTAGCACTGTGAAAAGAGCATTTTCGCAGAAAGAAAAATACTTCTCTAAGACTGGGAAACAGTGAACAGAGAATGTATGAGTTTCTCAAGATTCGTAACAGATAGAAACAAGAGAAAGTACACAGTGATTCATCTACCTAGAAAAGTTACAGAGGTTTACACAGAGAATTCCAAGTATAAGTACAAGAAAATAAGAGAGACTTAGAAAACTGGTAAAACCTACATTGTTGATAGAGTTGGGAGTACTTAGCACTGTGAAAACAGCACTTTCGCCGAAAGAAATTTAGTTCTCTAAGTCCGTGAAACAGTGAACAGAGAATGTATCAGTTTCTCAAGACTGGTAACAGATAGAAACAAGAGAAAGTACACAGTGATTCATCTACCTAGAAAAGTTACAGAGGTTTACACAGAGAATTCCAAGTATAAGTACAAGAAAATGAGAGACTTAGAAAACTGGTAAAACCTACATTGTTGATAGAGTTGGGAGTACTTAACACTGTGAAAACAGCACTTTCGCAGAAAGAAATCTACTTCTCTAAGACTGGGAAACGGTGAACACAGAATGTATGAGTTTCTCAAGATTGGTAACAGAAACAAGAGAAAGTACACAGTGATTCATCTACCTAGAGAAGTTACAGAAGTTTACACAGAGAATTCCATGTATAAGTACAGGAAAATAAGAGAGACTTAGAAAACTGGGAAAACCTACATTGTGGATAGAGTTGGGAGTACTTAGCATTGTGAAAACAGCACTTTCGCCGAAAGAAATTCAGTTCTCTAAGTCCGTGTAACAGAGAACAGAAAATGTATGAGTTTCTCAAGATTGGTAACAGATAGAAACAAGAGAAAGTACACAGTGATTCATCTACCTAGAAAACTTACAGAAGTTTACACAGAGAATTCCATGTATAAGTACAAGAAAATAAGAGAGACTTAGAAAACTGGTAAAACCTACATTGTTGATAGAGTTGGGAGTACTTAGCACTGTGAAAACAGCACTTTCGCAGAAAGAAATCTACTTCTCTAACACTGGGAAACAGTGAACAGAGAATGTATGAGTTTCTCAAGATTGGTAACAGATAGAAACAGGAGAAAGTACACAGTGATTCATCTACCTAGAGAAGTTACAGAAGTTTACACAGAGAATTCCAAGTATAAGTACAAGAAAATAAGAGAGACTTAGAAAAGTTTTAAAACGTATGTTGTGGATAGAGTTGGGAGTACTTAGCACTGTGAAAACAGCACTTTCGCAGAAAGAAATCTACTTCTCTAAGACTGGGAAACAGTGAACAGAGAATGTATGAGTTTCTCAAGATTGGTAACCGATAGAAACAAGAGAAAGTACACAGTGATTCATCTACCTAGAGAAGTTACAGAAGTTTACACAGAGAATTCCATGTATAAGTAAAAGAAAATAAGAGAGACTTAGAAAACTGGTGAAACCTACATTGTTGATAGTGTTGGGAGTACTTAGAACTGTGAAAATAGCACTTTCGGAGAAAGAAATCTACTTCTCTAACACTGGGAAACAGTGAACAGAGAGTGTATGAGTTTCTCAAGATTGGTAACACATAGAAAGAAGAGAACGTACGCAGTGATTCATCTACCTAGAAAAGTTACAGAGGTTTACACAGAGAATTCCATGTATAAGTACAAGAAAAGAAGAGAGACTTAGAAAACGGGTAAAACCTACATTGTTGATAGAGTTGGGAGTACTTAGCACTGTGAAATCGGTACTGTCGCCGAAAGAAATTTAGTTCTCTAAGTCCGTGAAACAGTGAACAGAGAATGTATGAGTTTCTCAAGATTGGTAACAGATAGAAACAAGAGAAAGTACACAGTGATTCATCTACCTAGAATAGTTACAGAGGTTTACACAGAGAATTCCTAGTATAAGTACAAGAGAATAAGAGAGACTTAGAAAACTTTTAAGACGTACATTGTGGATATAGTTGGGAGTACTTAGCACTGTGAAAACAGCACTTTCGCAGAAAGAAATCTACTTCTGTAAGCCTGGGAAACAGTGAACAGAGAATGTATGAGTTTCTCAAGATTGGTAACAGATAGAAACAAGAGAAAGTACACAGTGATTCATCTACCTAGAAAAGTTACAGAGGTTTACACAGAGAATTCCAAGTATAAGTACAAGAAAATAAGAGAGACTTAGAAAACTGGTAAAACCTACATTGTTGATAGACTTGGGAGTACTTAGCACTGTGAAAACAGCACTTTCGCCGAAAGAAATTCAGTTCTCTAAGTCCGTGTAACAGAGAACAGAGAATGTATGAGTTTCTCAAGATTGGTAACAGATAGAAACAAGAGAAAGTACACAGTGATTCATCTACCTAGAAAACTTACAAAAGTTTACACAGAGAATTCCAAGTATAAGTACAAGAAAATAAGACATACTTAGAAAACTGGTAAAACCTACATTGTTGATAGAGTTGGGAGTACTTAACACTGTGAAAACAGCACTTTCGGAGAAAGAAATCTACTTCTGTAACACTGGGAAACAGTGAACAGAGAATGTATGAGTTTCTCAAGATTGGTAACAGATAGAAACAAGAGAAAGTACACAGTGATTCATCTACATAGAAAAGTTACAGAGGTTTACACGGAGAATTCCAAGTATAAGTACAAGAAAATAAGAGAGACTTAGAAAACTGGTAAAACCTACATTGTTGATACAGTTGGGAGTACTTAGCACTGTGAAAACAGCACTTTGGCCGAAAGAAATCTAATTCTCTAAGACTGGGAAACAGTGAACAGAGAATGTATGAGTTTCTCAAGATTGGTAACAGATAGAAACAAGAGAAAGTACACAGTGATTCATCTACCTAGAGAAGTTACAGAAGTTGACACAGAGAATTCCATGTATAAGTACAAGAGAGTAAGAGAAACTTACAAAACTGGTAAAACCTACATTGTGGATAGAGTTGGGAGTACTTAGCACTGTGAAAACAGCACTTTCCTGGAAAGAAATCTACTTCTCTAAGACTCGGAAACAGTGAACAGAGAATGAATAAGTTTCTCAAGATTGGTAACAGATAGAAAGAAGAGAAGGTATGCAGTGATTCACCTACATAGAAAAGTTACAGAGGTTTACTCAGAGAATTCCAAGTATAAGTACAAGAAAATAAGAGAGACTTAGAAAACTGGTAAAACCTACATTGTTGATAGAGTTGGGAGTACTTAGCACTGTGAAAACAGCACTTTCGCAGAAAGAAATCTACTTCTCTAACACTGGGAAACAGTGAACAGAGAATGTATGAGTTTCTCAAGATTGGTAACAGATAGAAACAAGAGAAAGTACACAGTGATTCATCTACCTAGAGAAGTTACAGAAGTTTACACAAAGAATTCCATGTATAAGTACAAGAAAATAAGAGAGACTTAGAAAACTGGTAAAACCTACATTGTGGATAGAGTTGGGAGTACTTAGCACTGTGAAAACAGGACTTTCGCCAAAAGAAATTTAGTTCTCTAAGTCCGTGTAACAGTGAACAGAGAATGTGTGAGTTTCTCAAGATTGGTAACAGATAGAAAGAAGAGAAAGTACGCAGTGATCCATCTACATAGAAAAGTTACAGAGGTTTACACAGAGAATTCCATGTATAAGTACAAGAAAATAAGAGAGAGTTAGAAAACTGGTAAAACCTACATTGTTGATAGAGTTGGGAGTACTTAGCACTGTGAAAACAGCACTTTCGCAGAAAGAAATCTACTTCTCTAAGACTGGGAAACAGTGAACAGAGAATGTATGAGTTTCTCAAGATTGGTAACAGATAGAAACAAGAGAAAGTACACAGTGATTCATCTACATAGAAAAGTTACAGAGGTTTACACGGAGAATTCCAAGTATAAGTACAAGAAAATAAGAGAGACTTAGAAAACTGGTAAAACCTACATTGTGGATAGAGTTGGGAGTACTTAGCAGTGTGAAAACAGCACTATCGCCGAAAGAAATTTAGTTCTCTCAGTCCGTGTAACAGTGAACAGAGAATGTATGAGTTTCTCAAGATTGTAACAGATAGAAACAAGAGAAAGTACACAGTGATTCATCTACCTAGAAAAGTTACAGAAGTTTACACAGAGAATTCCAAGTATAAGTACAAGAAAATAAGAGATACTTAGAAAACTGGTAAAACCTACATTGTTGATAGATTTGGGAGTACTTAGCACTGTGAAAACAGCACTTTCGCCAAAAGAAATTTAGTTCTCTAAGTCCGTGTAACAGTGAACAGAGAATGTGTGAGTTTCTCAAGATTGGTAACAGATAGAAACAAGAGAAAGTACACAGTGATTCATCTACCTAGAAAAGTTGCCGAGGTTTCCACAGAGAATTCCAAGTATAAGTACAAGAAAATAAGAGAGACTTAGGAAACTGGTAAAACCTACATTGTTGATAGAGTTGGGAGTACTTAGCACTGTGAAAACAGCACTTTCGCAGAAAGAAATCTACTTCTCTAAGACTGGGAAACAGTGAACAGAGAATGTATGAGTTTCTCAAGATTGGTAACAGATAGAAAGAAGAGAAAGTACACAGTGATTCATGTACATAGAAAAGTTACAGAGGTTTACACAGAGAATTCCAAGTATAAGTACAAGAAAATGAGAGACTCAGAAAACTGGTAAAACCTACATTGTTGATAGAGTTGGGAGTACTTACCACTGTGAAAACAGCACTTTCACAGAAAGAAATCTACTTCTCTAAGACTGGGAAACAGTGAACACAGAATGTATGAGTTTCTCTAGATTGGTAACAGATAGAAACAAGAGAAATTACACAGTGATTCATCTACCTAGAGAAGTTACAGAAGTTTACACAGAGAATTCCAAGTATAAGTACAAGAAAATAAGACATACTTAGAAAACTGGTAAAACCTACATTGTTGATAGAGTTGGGAGTACTTAGCACTGTGAAAACAGCACTTTCGCAGAAAGAAATCTACTTCTCTAACACTGGGAAACAGTGAACAGAGAATGTATGAGTTTCTCAAGATTGGTAACAGATAGAAACAAGAGAAAGTACACAGTGATTCATCTACCTAGAAAAGTTACAGAAGTTTACACAGAGAATTCCATGTATAAGTACAAGAAAGTAAGAGAAACATACAAAACTGGTAAAACCTACATTGTGGATAGAGTTGGGAGTACTTAACACTGTGAAAACAGCACTTTCGTAGAAAGAAATCTACTTCTCTAAGACTCGGAAACAGTGAACAGAGAATGTATGAGTTTCTCAAGATTGGTAACAGATAGAAAGTAGAGAAGGTACGCAGTGATTCATCTACATAGAAAAGTTACAGAGGTTTATTCAGAGAATTCCAAGTATAAGTACAAGGAAATAAGAGAGACTTAGAAAACTGGTAAAACCTACATTGTTGATAGAGTTGGGAGTACATAGCACTGTGAAAACAGCACTTTCGCCGAAAGAAATTTAGTTCTCTAAGTCCGTGAAACAGTGAACAGACAATGTATCAGTTTCTCAAGATTGGTAACAGATAGAAACAAGAGAAAGTACACAGGGATTCATCTACTTAGAAAAGTTACAGAGGTTTACACAGAGAATTCCAAGTATAAGTACAAGAAAATAAGAGAGACTTAGAAAACTGGTAAAACCTACATTGTTGATAGAGTTGGGAGTACTTAGCACTGTGAAAACAGCACTTTCGCAGAAAGAAATCTGCTTCTCTAACACTGGGAAACAGTGAACAGAGAATGTATGAGTTTCTCAAGATTGGTAACAGATAGAAACAAGAGAAAGTACACAGTGATTCATCTACCTAGAGAAGTTACAGAAGTTTACACAGAGAATTCCATGTATAAGTACAAGAAAATAAGAGAGACTTAGAAAACTGGTAAAACCTACATTGTGGATAGAGTTGGGAGTACTTAGCACTGTGAAAACAGCACTTTCGCCAAAAAAAATTTAGTTCTCTAAGTCCGTGTAACAGTGAACAGAAAATGTGTGAGTTTCTCAAGATTGGTAACAGATAGAAACAAGAGAAAGTACGCAGTGATTCATCTACATAGAAAAGTTATAAAGGTTTACACAGAGAATTCCATGTATAAGTACAAGAAAATAAGAGAGAGTTAGAAAACTGGTAAAACCTACATTGTTGATAGAGTTGGGAGTACTTAGCACTGTGAAAACAGCACTTTCGCAGAAAGAAGTCTACTTCTCTAAGACTGGGAAACAGTGAACAAAGAATGTATGAGTTTCTCAAGATTGGTAACAGATAGAAACAAGAGAAAGTACACAGTGATTCATCTACCTAGAAAAGTTACCCAGGTTTACACAGAGAATTCGAAGTATAAGTGCAAGAAAATAAGAGAGACTTAGAAAACTGGTAAAACCTACATTGTTGATAAAGTTGGGAGTACGTAGCACTGTGAAAACAGCACTTTCGCAGAAAGAAATCTACTTCTCTAAGGCTGGGAAACAGTGAACAGAGAATGTATGAGTTTCTCAAGATTGGTAACAGATAGAAACAAGTGAAAGTACACAGTGATTCATCTACCTAGAGAAGTTACAGAAGTTTACACAGAGAATTTCATGTATAAGTACAAGAAAATAAGAGAGACTTAGAAACCTGGTAAAATCTACATTGTGGATAGAGTTGGGAGTACTTAGCACTGTGAAAACAGCACTTTCGCAGAAAGAAATCTACTTCTCTAAGACTGGGAAACAGTGAACAGAGAATGTATGAGTTTCTCAAGATTGGTAACAGATAGAAAGAAGAGAAAGTACACAGTGATTCATCTACATAGAAAAGTTACAGAGGTTTACACGGAGAATTCCAAGTATAAGTACAAGAAAATAAGAGAGACTTAGAAAACTGGTAAAACCTACATTGTGGATAGAGTTGGGAGTACTTAGCAGTGTGAAAACAGCACTATCGCCGAAAGAAATTTAGTTCTCTCAGTCCGTGTAACAGTGAACAGAGAATGTATGAGTTTCTCAAGATTGTAACAGATAGAAACAAGACAAAGTACACAGTGATTCATCTACCTAGAAAAGTTACAGAAGTTTACACAGAGAATTCCAAGTATAAGTACAAGAAAATAAGAGATACTTAGAAAACTGGTAAAACCTACATTGTTGATAGATTTGGGAGTACTTAGCACTGTGAAAACAGCACTTTCGCCAAAAGAAATTTAGTTCTCTAAGTCCGTGTAACAGTGAACAGAGAATGTGTGAGTTTCTCAAGATTGGTAACAGATAGAAACAAGAGAAAGTACACAGTGATTCATCTACCTAGAAAAGTTGCCGAGGTTTCCACAGAGAATTCCAAGTATAAGTACAAGAAAATAAGAGAGACTTAGGAAACTGGTAAAACCTACATTGTTGATAGAGTTGGGAGTACTTAGCACTGTGAAAACAGCACTTTCGCAGAAAGAAATCTACTTCTCTAAGACTGGGAAACAGTGAACAGAGAATGTATGAGTTTCTCAAGATTGGTAACAGATAGAAACAAGAGAAAGTACACAGTGATTCATCTACCTAGAGAAGTTACAGAAGTTTACACAAACAATTCCATGTATAAGTACAAGAAAATAAGAAAGACTTAGAAAACTGGTAAAACCTACATTGTTGATAGAGTTGGGAGTACTTAGCACTGTGAAAACAGCACTTTCGCAGAAAGAAATCTACTTCTCTAAGACTGGGAAACAGTGAACAGAGAATGTATGAGTTTCTCAAGATTGGTAACAGATAGAAAGAAGAGAAAGTACACAGTGATTCATGTACATAGAAAAGTTACAGAGGTTTACACAGAGAATTCCAAGTATAAGTACAAGAAAATGAGAGACTCAGAAAACTGGTAAAACCTACATTGTTGATAGAGTTGGGAGTACTTACCACTGTGAAAACAGCACTTTCACAGAAAGAAATCTACTTCTCTAAGACTGGGAAACAGTGAACACAGAATGTATGAGTTTCTCTAGATTGGTAACAGATAGAAACAAGAGAAATTACACAGTGATTCATCTACCTAGAGAAGTTACAGAAGTTTACACAGAGAATTCCAAGTATAAGTACAAGAAAATAAGACATACTTAGAAAACTGGTAAAACCTACATTGTTGATAGAGTTGGGAGTACTTAGCACTGTGAAAACAGCACTTTCGCAGAAAGAAATCTACTTCTCTAACACTGGGAAACAGTGAACAGAGAATGTATGAGTTTCTCAAGATTGGTAACAGATAGAAACAAGAGAAAGTACACAGTGATTCATCTACCTAGAGAAGTTACAGAAGTTTACACAGAGAATTCCATGTATAAGTACAAGAAAGTAAGAGAAACATACAAAACTGGTAAAACCTACATTGTGGATAGAGTTGGGAGTACTTAACACTGTGAAAACAGCACTTTCGTAGAAAGAAATCTACTTCTCTAAGACTCGGAAACAGTGAACAGAGAATGTATGAGTTTCTCAAGATTGGTAACAGATAGAAAGTAGAGAAGGTACGCAGTGATTCATCTACATAGAAAAGTTACAGAGGTTTATTCAGAGAATTCCAAGTATAAGTACAAGGAAATAAGAGAGACTTAGAAAACTGGTAAAACCTACATTGTTGATAGAGTTGGGAGTACATAGCACTGTGAAAACAGCACTTTCGCCGAAAGAAATTTAGTTCTCTAAGTCCGTGAAACAGTGAACAGACAATGTATCAGTTTCTCAAGATTGGTAACAGATAGAAACAAGAGAAAGTACACAGGGATTCATCTACTTAGAAAAGTTACAGAGGTTTACACAGAGAATTCCAAGTATAAGTACAAGAAAATAAGAGAGACTTAGAAAACTGGTAAAACCTACATTGTTGATAGAGTTGGGAGTACTTAGCACTGTGAAAACAGCACTTTCGCAGAAAGAAATCTGCTTCTCTAACACTGGGAAACAGTGAACAGAGAATGTATGAGTTTCTCAAGATTGGTAACAGATAGAAACAAGAGAAAGTACACAGTGATTCATCTACCTAGAGAAGTTACAGAAGTTTACACAGAGAATTCCATGTATAAGTACAAGAAAATAAGAGAGACTTAGAAAACTGGTAAAACCTACATTGTGGATAGAGTTGGGAGTACTTAGCACTGTGAAAACAGCACTTTCGCCAAAAAAATTTAGTTCTCTAAGTCCGTGTAACAGTGAACAGAAAATGTGTGAGTTTCTCAAGATTGGTAACAGATAGAAACAAGAGAAAGTACGCAGTGATTCATCTACATAGAAAAGTTATAAAGGTTTACACAGAGAATTCCATGTATAAGTACAAGAAAATAAGAGAGAGTTAGAAAACTGGTAAAACCTACATTGTTGATAGAGTTGGGAGTACTTAGCACTGTGAAAACAGCACTTTCGCAGAAAGAAGTCTACTTCTCTAAGACTGGGAAACAGTGAACAAAGAATGTATGAGTTTCTCAAGATTGGTAACAGATAGAAACAAGAGAAAGTACACAGTGATTCATCTACCTAGAAAAGTTACCCAGGTTTACACAGAGAATTCGAAGTATAAGTGCAAGAAAATAAGAGAGACTTAGAAAACTGGTAAAACCTACATTGTTGATAAAGTTGGGAGTACGTAGCACTGTGAAAACAGCACTTTCGCAGAAAGAAATCTACTTCTCTAAGGCTGGGAAACAGTGAACAGAGAATGTATGAGTTTCTCAAGATTGGTAACAGATAGAAACAAGTGAAAGTACACAGTGATTCATCTACCTAGAGAAGTTACAGAAGTTTACACAGAGAATTTCATGTATAAGTACAAGAAAATAAGAGAGACTTAGAAACCTGGTAAAATCTACATTGTGTATAGAGTTGGGAGTACTTAGCACTGTGAAAACAGCACTTTCGCCAAAAGAAATTTAGTTCTCTAAGTCCGTGTAACAGTGAACAGAGAATGTGTGAGTTTCTCAAGATTGGTAACAGATAGAAAGAAGAGAAAGTACGCAGTGATTCATCTACATAGGAAAGTTACAGAGGTTTACACAGAGAATTCCATGTATAAGTACAAGAAAATAAGAGAGAGTTAGAAAACTGGTAAAACCTACATTGTTGATAGAGTTGGGAGTACTTAGCACTGTGAAAACAGCACTTTCGCAGAAAGAAATCTACTTCTCTAAGACTGGGAAACAGTGAAGAGAGAATGTATGAGTTTCTAAAAATTGGTAACAGATAGAAACAAGACAAAGTACACAGTGATTCATCTACCTAGAAAAGTTACAGAGGTTTACACAGAGAATTCCAAGTATAAGTACAAGAAAATAAGACAGACTTAGAAAACTGGTAAAACCTACATTGTTGATAGAGTTGGGAGTACTTAGCACTGTGAAAACAGCACTTTCTCAGAAAAAAATTTACTTCTCTAACACTGGGAAACAGTGAACAGAGAATGTATGAGTTTCTCAAAATTGGTAACAGATAGAAACAAGAGAAAGTACACAGTGATTCATCTACCTAGAGAAGTTACAGAAGTTGACACAGAGAATTCCATGTATAAGTACAAGAGAGTAAGAGAAACTTACAAAACTGGTAAAACCTACATTGTGGATAGAGTTGGGAGTACTTAGCACTGTGAAAACAGCACTTTCCTGGAAAGAAATCTACTTCTCTAAGACTCGGAAACAGTGAACAGAGAATGAATAAGTTTCTCAAGATTGGTAACAGATAGAAAGAAGAGAAGGTATGCAGTGATTCACCTACATAGAAAAGTTACAGAGGTTTACTCAGAGAATTCCAAGTATAAGTACAAGAAAATAAGAGAGACTTAGAAAACTGGTAAAACCTACATTGTTGATAGAGTTGGGAGTACTTAGCACTGTGAAAACAGCACTTTCGCAGAAAGAAATCTACTTCTCTAAAACTGGGAAACAGTGAACAGAGAATGTATGAGTTTCTCAAGATTGGTAACAGATAGAAACAAGAGAAAGTACACAGTGATTCATCTACCTAGAGAAGTTACAGAAGTTTACACAAAGAATTCCATGTATAAGTACAAGAAAATAAGAGAGACTTAGAAAACTGGTAAAACCTACATTGTGGATAGAGTTGGGAGTACTTAGCACTGTGAAAACAGGACTTTCGCCAAAAGAAATTTAGTTCTCTAAGTCCGTGTAACAGTGAACAGAGAATGTGTGAGTTTCTCAAGATTGGTAACAGATAGAAAGAAGAGAAAGTACGCAGTGATCCATCTACATAGAAAAGTTACAGAGGTTTACACAGAGAATTCCATGTATAAGTACAAGAAAATAAGAGAGAGTTAGAAAACTGGTAAAACCTACATTGTTGATAGAGTTGGGAGTACTTAGCACTGTGAAAACAGCACTTTCGCAGAAAGAAATCTACTTCTCTAAGACTGGGAAACAGTGAACAGAGAATGTATGAGTTTCTCAAGATTGGTAACAGATAGAAACAAGAGAAAGTACACAGTGATTCATCTACATAGAAAAGTTACAGAGGTTTACACGGAGAATTCCAAGTATAAGTACAAGAAAATAAGAGAGACTTAGAAAACTGGTAAAACCTACATTGTGGATAGAGTTGGGAGTACTTAGCAGTGTGAAAACAGCACTATCGCCGAAAGAAATTTAGTTCTCTCAGTCCGTGTAACAGTGAACAGAGAATGTATGAGTTTCTCAAGATTGTAACAGATAGAAACAAGAGAAAGTACACAGTGATTCATCTACCTAGAAAAGTTACAGAAGTTTACACAGAGAATTCCAAGTATAAGTACAAGAAAATAAGAGATACTTAGAAAACTGGTAAAACCTACATTGTTGATAGATTTGGGAGTACTTAGCACTGTGAAAACAGCACTTTCGCCAAAAGAAATTTAGTTCTCTAAGTCCGTGTAACAGTGAACAGAGAATGTGTGAGTTTCTCAAGATTGGTAACAGATAGAAACAAGAGAAAGTACACAGTGATTCATCTACCTAGAAAAGTTGCCGAGGTTTCCACAGAGAATTCCAAGTATAAGTACAAGAAAATAAGAGAGACTTAGGAAACTGGTAAAACCTACATTGTTGATAGAGTTGGGAGTACTTAGCACTGTGAAAACAGCACTTTCGCAGAAAGAAATCTACTTCTCTAAGACTGGGAAACAGTGAACAGAGAATGTATGAGTTTCTCAAGATTGGTAACAGATAGAAAGAAGAGAAAGTACACAGTGATTCATGTACATAGAAAAGTTACAGAGGTTTACACAGAGAATTCCAAGTATAAGTACAAGAAAATGAGAGACTCAGAAAACTGGTAAAACCTACATTGTTGATAGAGTTGGGAGTACTTACCACTGTGAAAACAGCACTTTCACAGAAAGAAATCTACTTCTCTAAGACTGGGAAACAGTGAACACAGAATGTATGAGTTTCTCTAGATTGGTAACAGATAGAAACAAGAGAAATTACACAGTGATTCATCTACCTAGAGAAGTTACAGAAGTTTACACAGAGAATTCCAAGTATAAGTACAAGAAAATAAGACATACTTAGAAAACTGGTAAAACCTACATTGTTGATAGAGTTGGGAGTACTTAGCACTGTGAAAACAGCACTTTCGCAGAAAGAAATCTACTTCTCTAACACTGGGAAACAGTGAACAGAGAATGTATGAGTTTCTCAAGATTGGTAACAGATAGAAACAAGAGAAAGTACACAGTGATTCATCTACCTAGAGAAGTTACAGAAGTTTACACAGAGAATTCCATGTATAAGTACAAGAAAGTAAGAGAAACATACAAAACTGGTAAAACCTACATTGTGGATAGAGTTGGGAGTACTTAACACTGTGAAAACAGCACTTTCGTAGAAAGAAATCTACTTCTCTAAGACTCGGAAACAGTGAACAGAGAATGTATGAGTTTCTCAAGATTGGTAACAGATAGAAAGTAGAGAAGGTACGCAGTGATTCATCTACATAGAAAAGTTACAGAGGTTTATTCAGAGAATTCCAAGTATAAGTACAAGGAAATAAGAGAGACTTAGAAAACTGGTAAAACCTACATTGTTGATAGAGTTGGGAGTACATAGCACTGTGAAAACAGCACTTTCGCCGAAAGAAATTTAGTTCTCTAAGTCCGTGAAACAGTGAACAGACAATGTATCAGTTTCTCAAGATTGGTAACAGATAGAAACAAGAGAAAGTACACAGGGATTCATCTACTTAGAAAAGTTACAGAGGTTTACACAGAGAATTCCAAGTATAAGTACAAGAAAATAAGAGAGACTTAGAAAACTGGTAAAACCTACATTGTTGATAGAGTTGGGAGTACTTAGCACTGTGAAAACAGCACTTTCGCAGAAAGAAATCTGCTTCTCTAACACTGGGAAACAGTGAACAGAGAATGTATGAGTTTCTCAAGATTGGTAACAGATAGAAACAAGAGAAAGTACACAGTGATTCATCTACCTAGAGAAGTTACAGAAGTTTACACAGAGAATTCCATGTATAAGTACAAGAAAATAAGAGAGACTTAGAAAACTGGTAAAACCTACATTGTGGATAGAGTTGGGAGTACTTAGCACTGTGAAAACAGCACTTTCGCCAAAAAAATTTAGTTCTCTAAGTCCGTGTAACAGTGAACAGAAAATGTGTGAGTTTCTCAAGATTGGTAACAGATAGAAACAAGAGAAAGTACGCAGTGATTCATCTACATAGAAAAGTTATAAAGGTTTACACAGAGAATTCCATGTATAAGTACAAGAAAATAAGAGAGAGTTAGAAAACTGGTAAAACCTACATTGTTGATAGAGTTGGGAGTACTTAGCACTGTGAAAACAGCACTTTCGCAGAAAGAAGTCTACTTCTCTAAGACTGGGAAACAGTGAACAAAGAATGTATGAGTTTCTCAAGATTGGTAACAGATAGAAACAAGAGAAAGTACACAGTGATTCATCTACCTAGAAAAGTTACCCAGGTTTACACAGAGAATTCGAAGTATAAGTGCAAGAAAATAAGAGAGACTTAGAAAACTGGTAAAACCTACATTGTTGATAAAGTTGGGAGTACGTAGCACTGTGAAAACAGCACTTTCGCAGAAAGAAATCTACTTCTCTAAGGCTGGGAAACAGTGAACAGAGAATGTATGAGTTTCTCAAGATTGGTAACAGATAGAAACAAGTGAAAGTACACAGTGATTCATCTACCTAGAGAAGTTACAGAAGTTTACACAGAGAATTTCATGTATAAGTACAAGAAAATAAGAGAGACTTAGAAACCTGGTAAAATCTACATTGTGTATAGAGTTGGGAGTACTTAGCACTGTGAAAACAGCACTTTCGCCAAAAGAAATTTAGTTCTCTAAGTCCGTGTAACAGTGAACAGAGAATGTGTGAGTTTCTCAAGATTGGTAACAGATAGAAAGAAGAGAAAGTACGCAGTGATTCATCTACATAGGAAAGTTACAGAGGTTTACACAGAGAATTCCATGTATAAGTACAAGAAAATAAGAGAGAGTTAGAAAACTGGTAAAACCTACATTGTTGATAGAGTTGGGAGTACTTAGCACTGTGAAAACAGCACTTTCGCAGAAAGAAATCTACTTCTCTAAGACTGGGAAACAGTGAAGAGAGAATGTATGAGTTTCTAAAAATTGGTAACAGATAGAAACAAGACAAAGTACACAGTGATTCATCTACCTAGAAAAGTTACAGAGGTTTACACAGAGAATTCCAAGTATAAGTACAAGAAAATAAGACAGACTTAGAAAACTGGTAAAACCTACATTGTTGATAGAGTTGGGAGTACTTAGCACTGTGAAAACAGCACTTTCTCAGAAAAAAATTTACTTCTCTAACACTGGGAAACAGTGAACAGAGAATGTATGAGTTTCTCAAAATTGGTAACAGATAGAAACAAGAGAAAGTACACAGTGATTCATCTACCTAGAGAAGTTACAGAAGTTTACACAGAGAATTCCATGTATAAGTACAAGAAAATAAGAAAAACTTAGAAAACTGGTAAAACCTACATTGTGGATAGAGTTGGGAGTACTTAGCACTGTGAAAACAGTACTTTCGCCGAAAGAAATTTAGTTCTCTAAGTCCGTGAAACAGTGAAGAGAGAATGTATGAGTTTCTCAAGATTGGTAACAGATAGAAACAAGAGAAAGTACACAGTGATTCATCTACCTAGAAAAGTTACAAAGGTTTACACAGAGAATTCCAAGTATAAGTACAAGAAAATAAGAGAGACTTAGAAAACTGGTAAAACCTATATTGTTGATAGATTTGGGAGTACTTAGCACTGTGAAAACAGCACTTTCGCAGAAAGAAATCTACTTCTCTAACCCTGGGAAACAGTGAACAGAGAATGTATGGATTTCTCAAGATTGGTAACAGATAGAAACAAGAGAAAGTACACAGTGATTCATCTACATAGAGAAGTTACAGAAGTTTACACAGAGAATTCCATGTATAAGTACAAGAAAATAAGAGAGACTTAGAAAACTGGGAAAACCTACACTGTGGATAGAGTTGGGAGTACTTAGCACTGTGAAAACGGCACGTTCGCCGAAAGAAATTTAGTTCTCTAAGTCCGAATAACAGAGAACAGAGAATGTATGAGTTTCTCAAGATTGGTAACAGATAGAAACAAGAGAAAGTACACAGTGATTCATCTTCCTAGAGAAGTTACAGAAGTTTACACAGTGATTTCCATGTATAAGTACAAGAAAATAAGATAGACTTAGAAAACTGGTAAAACCTACATTGTGGATAGAGTTGGGAGTACTTAGCACTGTGAAAACAGCACTTTCGCCGAAAGAAATTTAGTTCTCTAAGTCCGTGTAACAGAGAACAGAGAATGTATTAGTTTCTCAAGATTGGTTACAGATAGAAACAAGAGAAGGTACACAGTGATTCATCTACCTAGAAAATTTACAGAAGTTTACACAGAGAATTCCAAGTATAAGTACAAGAAAATAATACATACTTAGAAACTGGTAAAACTTACATTATTGATAGAGTTGGGAGTACTTAGCACTGTGAAAACAGCACTTTCGCAGAAAGAAATCTACTTCTCTAACACTGGGAAACAGTGAACAGAGAATGTATGAGTTTCTCAAGATTGGTAACAGATAGAAACAAGAGAAAGTACACAGTGATTCATCTACCTAGAGAAGTTAAAGAAGTTTACACAGAGAATTCCATGTATAAATACAAGAAAATAAGAGAGACTTATAAAACTGGTAAAACCTACATTGTGGATAGAGTTGGGAGTACTTAGCACTGTGAAAAGAGCATTTTCCCACAGAGAAATCTACTTCTCTAAGACTGGGAAACAGTGAACAGAGAATGTATGGATTTCTCAAGATTGGTAACAGATAGAAACAAGAGAAAGTACACAGTGATTCATCTACCTAGAGAAGTTACAGAAGTTTACACAGAGAATTACATGTATAAGTACAAGAAAATAAGAGAGACTTAGAAAACTGGGAAAACCTACATTGTGGATAGAGTTGGGAGTACTTAGCACTGTGAAAACGGCACGTTCGCCGAAAGAAATTTAGTTCTCTAAGTCCGTATAACAGAGAACAGAGAATGTATGAGTTTCTCAAGACTGGTAACAGATAGAAACAAGAGAAAGTACACAGTGATTCATCTACCTAGAAAAGTTACAGAAGTTTACACAGAGAATTCCAAGTATAAGTACAAGAAAATAAGACATACTTAGAAAACTGGTAAAACTTACATTGTTGATAGAGTTGGGAGTACTTAGCACTGTGAAAACAGCACATTCGCAGAAAGAAATCTACTTCTCTAACACTGGCAAACAGTGAACAGAGAATGTACGAGTTTCTCAAGATTGGTAACAGATAGAAACAAGAGAAAGTACACAGTGATTCATCTTCCTAGAGAAGTTACAGAAGTTTACACAGTGATTTCCATGTATAAGTACAAGAAAATAAGATAGACTTAGAAAACTGGTAAAACCTACATTGTGGATAGAGTTGGGAGTACTTAGCACTGTGAATACAGCACTTTCGCCGAACGAAATTTAGTTCTCTAAGTCCGTGTAACAGAGAACAGAGAATGTATGAGTTTCTCAAGATTGGTTACAGATAGAAACAAGAGAAAGTACACAGTGATTCATCTACCTAGAAAATTTACAGAAGTTTACACAGGGAATTCCAAGTATAAGTACAAGAAAATAATACATACTTAGAAAACTGGTAAAACCTACATTATTGATAGAGTTGGGAGTACTTAGCACTGTGAAAACAGCACTTTCGCAGAAAGAAATCTACTTCTCTAACACTGGGAAACAGTGAACAGAGAATGTATGAGTTTCTCAAGATTGGTAACAGATAGAAACAAGAGAAAGTACACAGTGATTCATCTACCTAGAGAAGTTACAGAAGTTTACACAGAGAATTCCATGTATAAGTACAAGAAAATAAGAGAGACTTATAAAACTGGTAAAACCTACATTGTGGATAGAGTTGGGAGTACTTAGCACTGTGAAAAGAGCATTTTCCCACAGAGAAATCTTCTTCTCTAAGACTGGGAAACAGTGAACAGAGAATGTATGAGTTTCTCAAGATTGGTAACAGATAGAAACAAGAGAAAGTACACAGTGATTCATCTACCTAGAGAAGTTACAGAAGTTTACACAGGGAATTCCATGTATAAGTACAAGAAAGTAAGAGAAACTTAGAAAACTGGTAAAACCTACATTGTGGATAGAGTTGGGAGTACTTAGCACTGTGAAAACAGCACTTTCCTAGAAAGAAATCTACTTCCTAAGACTCGGAAACAGTGAACAGAGAATGTATGAGTTTCTCACGATTGGTAACAGATAGAAAGAAGAGAAGCTACGCAGTGATTCATCTACCTAGAAAAGTTACAGAGGTTTACACAGAGAATTCCAAGTATAAGTACAAGAAAATAAGAGAGACTTAGAAAACTGGGAAAACCTACATTGTTGATAGAGTTGGGAGTACTTAGCACTGTGAAAACAGCACTTTCGCAGAAAGAAATCTACTTCTCTAAGACTGGCAAACAGTGAACAGAGAATGTACGAGTTTCTCAAGATTGGTAACAGATAGAAACAAGAGAAAGTACACAGTGATTCATCTACCTAGAAAAGGTACAGAAGGTTACACAGAGAATTCCATGTATAAGTAAAAGAAAATAAGAGAGACTTAGAAAACTGGTAAAACCTACATTGTGGATAGAGTTGGGAGTACTTAGCACTGTGAAAAGAGCATTTTCGCAGAAAGAAATCTACTTCTCTAAGACTGGGAAACAGTGAACAGAGAATGTATGAGTTTCTCAAGATTGGTAACAGATAGAAACAAGAGAAAGTACACAGTGATTCATCTACCTAGAGAAGTTACAGAAGTTTACACAGGGAATTCCATGTATAAGTATAAGTAAGTAAGAGAAACTTAGAAAACTGGTAAAACCTACATTGTGGATAGAGTTGGGAGTACTTAGCACTGTGAAAACAGCACTTTCCTAGAAAGAAATCTACTTCTCTAAGACTGGGAAACAGTGAACAGAGAATGTATGAGTTTTTCAAGATTGGTAACAGATAGAAAGAAGAGAAGGTACGCAGTGATTCATCTACATAGAACAGTTACATAGGTTTACTCAGAGAATTCCAAGTGTAAGTACAAAAAAATAAGAGAGACTTAGAAAACTGGTAAAACCTACATTGTTGATAGAGTTGGGAGTACATAGCACTGTGAAAACAGCACTTTTGCCGAAAGAAATTTAGTTCTCTAAGTCCGTGAAACAGAGAACAGAGAATGTATGAGTTTCTCAAGATTGGTAACAGATAGAAACAAGAGAAAGTACACAGTGATTCATCTACCTAGAGAAGTTACAGAAGTTTACACAGAGAATTACATGTATAAGTACAAGAAAATAAGAGAGACTTAGAAAACTGGTAAAACCTACATTGTGGATAGAGTTGGGAGTACTTAGCACTGTGAAAACAGCATTTTCGCAGAAAGAAATCTACTTCGCTAAGACTGGGAAACAGTGAACAGAGAATGTATGAGTTTCTCAAGATTGGTAAAAGATAGAAACAAGAGAAAGTACACAGTGATTCATCTACCTAGAGAAGTTACAGAAGTTTACACAGAGAATTCCATGTATAAGTACAAGAAAGTAAGAGAAACTTACAAAACTGGTAAAACCTACATTGTGGATAGAGTTGGGAGTACTTAGCACTGTGAAAACAGCACTTTCCTAGAAAGAAATCTACTTCTCTAAGACTCGGAAACAGTGAACAGAGAATGTATAAGTTTCTCAAGATGGTAACAGATAGAAAGAAGAGAAGCTACGCAGTGATTCATCTACATAGAAAAGTTACAGAGGTTTACTCAGAGAATTCCAAGTATAAGTACAAGAAAATAAGAGAGACTTAGAAAACTGGTAAAACCTACATTGTTGATAGATTTGGGAGTACTTAGCACTGTGAAAACAGCACTTTCGCAGAAAGAAATCTACTTCTCTAACACTGGGAAACAGTGAACAGAGAATGTATGAGTTTCTCAAGATTGGTAACACATAGAAAGAAGAGAAAGTACGCAGTGATTCATCTACCTAGAAAAGTTACAGAGGTTTACACAGAGAATTCCATGTATAAGTACAGTAAAATAAGAGAGACTTAGAAAACGGGTAAAACCTACATTGTTGATAGAGTTGGGAGTACTTAGCACTGTGAAAAAGGTACTTTTGCCGAAAGAAATTTAGTTCTCTAAGTCCGTGAAACAGTGACCAGAGAATGTATGAGTTTCTCAAGATTGGTAACAGATAGAAACAAGAGAAAGTACACAGTGATTCATCTACCTAGAAAAGTTACAGAGGTTTACACAGGGAATTCCAAGTATAAGTACAAGAAAATGAGAGACTTAGAAAACTGGTAAAACCTACATTGTTGATAGAGTTGGGAGTACTGAGCACTGTGAAAACAGCACTTTCGCAGAAAGAAATCTACTTCTCTAAGACTGGGAAAGAGTGCACAGAGAATGTATGAGTTTCTCAAGATTTGTAACAGATAGAAACAAGAGAAAGTACGCAGTGATTCATGTACATAGAAAAGTTACAGAGGTTTACACAGAGAATTCAAAGTACAAGTACAAGAAAATAAGAGAGACTTAGAAAACTGGTAAAACCTACATTGTTGATAGAGTTGGGAGTACTTAGCACTGTGAAAACAGCACTTTCGCCAAAAGAAATTTAGTTCTCTAAGTCCGTGTCACAGTGAACAGAGAATGTGTGAGTTTCTCAAGATTGGTAACAGATAGAAACAAGAAAAAGTACACAGTGATTCATCTACCTAGAGAAGTTACAGAAGTTTACACAGAGAATTCCATGTATAAGTACAAGAAAATAAGAGAGACTTAGAAAACTGGTAAAACCTACATTGTGGATAGAGTTGGGAGTACTTAGCACTGTGAAAACAGCACTTTCGCCGAAAGAAATTTAGTTCTCTAAGTCCGTGTAACAGAGAACAGAGAATGTATGAGTTTCTCAAGATTGGTAACAGATAGAAACAAGAGAAAGTACACAGTGATTCATCTACCTAGAAAACTTACAGAAGTTTACACAGAGAATTCCAAGTATAAGTGCAAGAAAATAAGACATACTTAGAAAACTGGTAAAACCTACATTATTGATAGAGTTGGGAGTACTTAGCAGTGTGAAAACAGCACTTTCGCAGAAAGAAATCTACTTCTCTAACCCTGGGAAACAGTGAACAGAGAATGTATGAGTTTCTCAAGTTTGGTAACAGATAGAAACAAGAGAAAGTACAGAGTGATTCATCTACCTAGAGAAGTTACAGAAGTTTACACAGAGAATTCCATGTATAAGTACAAGAAAATAAGAGAGACTTAGAAAACTGGTAAAACCTACATTGTGGATAGAGTTGGGAGTACTTAGCACTGTGAAAAGAGCATTTTCCAACAGAGAAATCTACTTCTCTAAGACTGGGAAACAGTGAACAGAGAATGTACGAGTTTCTCAAGATTGGTAACAGATAGAAACAAGAGAAAGTACACAGTGATTCATCTACCTAGAAAAGGTACAGAAGGTTACACAGAGAATTCCATGTATAAGTAAAAGAAAATAAGAGAGACTTAGAAAACTGGTAAAACCTACATTGTGGATAGAGTTGGGAGTACTTAGCACTGTGAAAAGAGCATTTTCGCAGAAAGAAATCTACTTCTCTAAGACTGGGAAACAGTGAACAGAGAATGTATGAGTTTCTCAAGATTGGTAACAGATAGAAACAAGAGAAAGTACACAGTGATTCATCTACCTAGAGAAGTTACAGAAGTTTACACAGGGAATTCCATGTATAAGTACAAGTAAGTAAGAGAAACTTAGAAAACTGGTAAAACCTACATTGTGGATAGAGTTGGGAGTACTTAGCACTGTGAAAACAGCACTTTCCTAGAAAGAAATCTACTTCTCTAAGACTGGGAAACAGTGAACAGAGAATGTATGAGTTTTTCAAGATTGGTAACAGATAGAAAGAAGAGAAGGTACGCAGTGATTCATCTACATAGAACAGTTACATAGGTTTACTCAGAGAATTCCAAGTATAAGTACAAAAAAAGAAGAGAGACTTAGAAAACTGGTAAAACCTACATTGTTGATAGAGTTGGGAGTACATAGCACTGTGAAAACAGCACTTTTGCCGAAAGAAATTTAGTTCTCTAAGTCCGTGAAACAGAGAACAGAGAATGCATCAGTTTCTCAAGATTGGTAACAGATAGAAACAAGAGAAAGTACACAGTGATTCATCTACCTAGAAAAGTTACAGAGGTTTACACAGAGAATTCCAAGTATAAGTACAAGAAAATAAGAGAGACTTAGAAAACTGGTAAAACCTACATTGTGGATAGAGTTGGGAGTACTTAGCACTGTGAAAACAGCACTTTCGCAGAAAGAAATCTACTTCTCTAACACTGGGAAACAGTGAACAGAGAATGTATGAGTTTCTCAAGACTGCTAACAGATAGAAACAAGAGAAAGTACACAGTGATTCATCTACCTAGAGAAGTTACAGAAGTTTACGCAGAGAATTCCATGTATAAGTACAAGAAAATAAGAGAGACTTAGAAAACTGGTAAAACCTACATTGTGGATAGAGTTGGGAGTACTTAGCACTGTGAAAACGTACTTTCGCCGAAAGAAATTTAGTTCTCTAAGTCCGTGAAACAGTGAAGAGAGAATGTATGAGTTTCTCAAGATTGGTAACAGATAGAAACAAGAGAAAGTACACAGTGATTCATCTACCTAGAAAAGTTACAAAGGTTTACACAGAGAATTCCAAGTATAAGTACAAGAAAATAAGAGAGACTTAGAAAACTGGTAAAACCTACATTGTTGATAGATTTGGGAGTACTTAGCACTGTGAAAACAGCAGTTTCGCCAAAAGAAATTGAGTTCTCTAAGTCCGTGTAACAGAGAACAGAGAATGTATGAATTTCTCAAGATTGGTAAGAGATAGAAACAAGAGAAAGTACACAGTGATTCATCTACCTAGAAAAGTTGCCGAGGTTTACACAGAGAATTCCAAGTATAATTACAAGAAAATAAGAGAGACTTAGGAAACTGGTAAAACCTACATTGTTGATAGAGTTGGGAGTACTTAGCACTGTGAAAACAGCACTTTCGCAGAAAGAAATCTACCTCTCTAAGACTGGGAAACAGTGAACAGAGAATGTATGAGTTTCTCAAGATTGGTAACAGATAGAAACAAGAGAAAGTACACAGTGATTCATCTACCTAGAGAAGTTACAGAAGTTTACACAGAGAATTACATGTATAAGTACAAGAAAATAAGAGAGACTTAGAAAACTGGTAAAACCTACATTGTGGATAGAGTTGGGAGTACTTAGCACTGTGAAAACAGCATTTTCGCAGAAAGAAATCTACTTCGCTAAGACTGGGAAACAGTGAACAGAGAATGTATGAGTTTCTCAAGATTGGTAAAAGATAGAAACAAGAGAAAGTACACAGTGATTCATCTACCTAGAGAAGTTACAGAAGTTTACACAGAGAATTCCATGTATAAGTACAAGAAAGTAAGAGAAACTTACAAAACTGGTAAAACCTACATTGTGGATAGAGTTGGGAGTACTTAGCACTGTGAAAACAGCACTTTCCTAGAAAGAAATCTACTTCTCTAAGACTCGGAAACAGTGAACAGAGAATGTATAAGTTTCTCAAGATGGTAACAGATAGAAAGAAGAGAAGCTACGCAGTGATTCATCTACATAGAAAAGTTACAGAGGTTTACTCAGAGAATTCCATGTATAAGTACAGTAAAATAAGAGAGACTTAGAAAACGGGTAAAACCTACATTGTTGATAGAGTTGGGAGTACTTAGCACTGTGAAAAAGGTACTTTTGCCGAAAGAAATTTAGTTCTCTAAGTCCGTGAAACAGTGACCAGAGAATGTATGAGTTTCTCAAGATTGGTAACAGATACAAACAAGAGAAAGTAAACAGTGATTCATCTACCTAGAAAAGTTACAGAGGTTTACACAGGGAATTCCAAGTATAAGTACAAGAAAATGAGAGACTTAGAAAACTGGTAAAACCTACATTGTTGATAGAGTTGGGAGTACTGAGCACTGTGAAAACAGCAATTTCGCAGAAAGAAATCTACTTCTCTAAGACTGGGAAAGAGTGCACAGATAATGTATGAGTTTCTCAAGATTGGTAACAGATAGAAACAAGAGAAAGTACGCAGTGATTCATGTACATAGAAAAGTTACAGAGGTTTACACAGAGAATTCAAAGTACAAGTACAAGAAAATAAGAGAGACTTAGAAAACTGGTAAAACCTACACTGTTGATAGAGTTGGGAGTACTTAGCACTGTGAAAACAGCACTTTCGCAGAAAGAAATCTACTTCTCTAACACTGGGAAACAGTGAACAGAGAATGTATGAGTTTCTCAAGATTGGTAACAGATAGAAACAAGAGAAAGTACACAGTGATTCATCTACCTAGAGAAGTTACAGAAGTTTACACAGAGAATTCCATGTATAAATAAAAGAAAATAAGAGAGACTTAGAAAACTGGTAAAACCTACATTGTGGATAGAGTTGGGAGTACTTAGCACTGTGAAAAGAGCATTTTCCCAGAGAGAAATCTACTTCTCTAAGACTGGGAAACAGTGCACAGAGAATGTTTGAGTTTCTCAAGATTGGTAACAGATAGAAACAAGAGAAAGTACACAGTGATTCATCTACCTAGAGAATTTACAGAAGTTTACACATGGAATTCCATGTATAAGTACAAGAAAGTAAGAGAAACTTAGAAAACTGGTAAAACCTACATTGTGGATAGAGTTGGGAGAACTTAGCACTGTGAAAACAGCACTTTCCTAGAAAGAAATCTACTTCTCTAAGACTCGGAAACAGTGAACAGAGAATGTATGAGTTTCTCAAGATTGGTAACAGATAGAAAGAAGAGAAGCTACGCAGTGATTCATCTACATAGAAAAGTTACAGAGGTTTAATCAGAGAATTCCAAGTATAAGTACAAGAAAATAAAAGAGACTTAGAAAACTGGTAAAACCTACATTGCTGATAGAGTTGGGAATACATAGCACTATGAAAACAGCATTTTCGCCTAAAGAAATTTAGTACTCTAAGTCCGTGAAACAGTGAACAGAGAATGTATCAGTTTCTCAAGATTGGTAACAGATAGAAACAAGAGAAAGTACACAGTGATTCATCTACCTAGAAAAGTTACAGAGGTTTACACAGAGAATTCCATGTATAAGTACAAGAAAATAAGAGAGACTTAGAAAACTGGTAAAACCTACATTGTTGATGGAATTGGGAGTACTTAGCACTGTGAAAACAGCACTTTCCCAGAAAGAAATCTACTTCTCTAATACTGGGAAACAGTGAACAGAGAATGTATGAGTTTCCCAAAATTGGTAACAGATAGAAACAAGAGAAAGTACACAGTGATTCATCTACCTAGAAAAGTTACAGAGGTTTACACAGAGAATTCCATGTATAAGTACAAGAAAATAAGAGAAACTTAGAAAACTGGTAAAACCTACATTGTGGATAGAGTTGGGAGTACTTAGCACTGTGAAAACAGCATTTTCGCAGAAAGAAATCTACTTCGCTAAGACTGGGAAACAGTGAACAGAGAATGTATGAGTTTCTCAAGATTGGTAACAGATAGAAACAAGAGAAAGTACACGGTGATTCATCTACCTAGAGAAGTTACAGAAGTTTACACAGAGAATTCCATGTATAAGTACAAGAAAGTAAGAGAAACATACAAAACTGGTAAAACCTACATTGTGGATAGAGTTGGGAGTACTTAACACTGTGAAAACAGCACTTTCGGAGAAAGAAATCTACTTCTCTAACACTGGGAAACAGTGAACAGAGAATGTATGAGTTTCTCAAGATTGGTAACAGATAGAAACAAGAAAAAGTACACATTGATTCATGTACCTAGAGACGTTACAGAAGTTTACACAGAGAATTCCATGTATAAGTACAAGAAAATAAGAGAGACTTAGAAAACTGGTAAAACCTACATTGTGGATAGAGTTGGGAGTACACAGCAGTGTGAAAACAGCACTATCGCCGAAACAAATTTAGTTCTCTCAGTCCGTGTAACGGTGAACAGAGAATGTATGAGTTTCTCAAGATTGGTAACAGATAGAAACAAGAGAAAGTACACAGTGATTCATCTACCGAGAAAAGTTACAGAAGTTTACACAGAGAATTCCAAGTATAAGTACAAGAAAATAAGAGATACTTAGAAAACTGGTAAAACCTACATTGTTGATAGAGTTGGGAGTACTTACCACTGTGAAAACAGCAATTTCGCCAAAAGAAATTTAGTTCTCTAAGTCCCTGTAACAGTGAACAGAGAATGTGTGAGTTTCTCAAGATTGGTAACAGATAGAAACAAGAGAAAGTACACAGTGATTCATCTACCTAGAAAAGTTGCCGAGGTTTACACAGAGAATTCCAAGTATAAGTACAAGAAAATAAGAGAGACTTAGGAAACTGGTAAAACCTACCTTGTTGATAGAGTTGGGAGTACTTAGCACTGTGAAAACAGCACTTTCGCAGAAAGAAATCTATTTCTCTAAGACTGGGAAACAGTGAACAGAGAATGTATGAGTTTCTCAAGATTGGTAACAGATAGAAAGAAGAGAAAGTACACAGTGATTCATCTACCAAGAGAAGTTACAGAAGTTTACACAAAGAATTCCATGTATAAGTACAAGAAAATAAGAGAGACTTAGAAAACTGGTAAAACCTACATTGTGGATAGAGTTGGGAGTACTTAGCACTGTGAAAACAGCACTTTCGCCAAAAGAAATTTAGTTCTCTAAGTCCGTGTAACAGTGAACAGAGAATGTGTGAGTTTCTCAAGATTGGTAACAGATAGAAAGAAGAGAAAGTACGCAGTGATTCATCTACATAGAAAAGTTACAGAGGTTTACACAGAGAATTCCATGTATAAGTACAAGAAAATAAGAGAGAGTTAGAAAACTGGTAAAACCTACATTGTTGATAGAGTTGGGTGTACTTAGCACTGTGAAAACAGCACATTCGCAGAAAGAAATCTACTTCTCTAAGACTGGGAAACAGTGAACAGAGAATGTATGAGTTTCTCAAGATTGGTAACAGATAGAAACAAGAGAAAGTACACA
This sequence comes from Heterohyrax brucei, assembly GCA_028571685.1. Classification (NCBI taxonomy): domain Eukaryota; kingdom Metazoa; phylum Chordata; class Mammalia; order Hyracoidea; family Procaviidae; genus Heterohyrax; species Heterohyrax brucei. The sequence goes on along the minus strand of CM053148.1, from coordinate 119,316,079 downwards.
GTGATTCATCTACCTAGAAAAGCTACAGATGTTTACACAGAGAATTCCAAGTATAAGTACAAGAAAATAAGAGAGACTTAGAAAACTGGTAAAACCTACATTGTGGATACAGTTGGGAGTACTTAGCACTGTGAAAACAGCACTTTCGCCGAAAGAAATCTACTTCTCTAAGACTGGGAAACAGTGAACAGAGAATGTATGAGTTTCTCAAGATTCGTAACAGATAGAAACAAGAGAAAGTACACAGTGATTCATCTACCTAGAGAAGTTACAGAAGTTTACACAGAGAATTACATGTATAAGTACAAGAAAATAAGAGAGACTTAGAAAACTGGTAAAACCTACATTGTGGATAGAGTTGGGAGTACTTAGCACTGTGAAAACAGCATTTTCGCAGAAAGAAATCTACTTCGCTAAGACTGGGAAACAGTGAACAGAGAATGTATGAGTTTCTCAAGATTGGTAAAAGATAGAAACAAGAGAAAGTACACAGTGATTCATCTACCTAGAAAAGTTACAGAGGTTTACACAGAGAATTCCAAGTATAAGTACAAGAAAATGAGAGACTTAGAAAACTGGTAAAACCTACATTGTTGATAGAGTTGGGAGTACTTAGCAGTGTGAAAACAGCACTTTCGCAGAAAGAAATCTACTTCTCTAAGACTGGGGAACAGTGAACACAGAATGTATGAGTTTCTCAAGATTGGTAACAGATAGAAACAAGAGAAAGTACGCAGTGATTCATGTACATAGAAAAGTTACAGAGGTTTACACAGAGAATTCAAAGTATAAGTACAAGAAAATAAGAGAGACTTAGAAAACTGGTAAAACCTACATTGTTGATAGAGTTGGAAGTACTTAGCAGTGTAAAAACAGCACTTTCGGAGAAAGAAATCTACTTCTCTAACACTGGGAAACAGTGAACAGAGAATGTATGAGTTTCTCAAGATTGGTAACAGATAGAAACAAGAAAAAGTACACAGTGATTCATCTACCTAGAGAAGTTAGAGAAGTTTACACAGAGAATTCCATGTATAAGTACAAGAAAATAAGAGAGACTTAGAAAACTGGTAAAACCTACATTGTGGATAGAGTTGGCAGTACTTAGCAGTGTGAAAACAGCACTATCGCCGAAAGAAATTTAGTTCTCTCAGTCCGTGTAACAGTGAACAGAGAATGTATGAGTTTCTCAAGATTGGTAACAGATAGAAACAAGAGAAAGTACACAGTGATTCATCTACCTAGAAAAGTTACAGAAGTTTACACAGAGAATTCCAAGTATAAGTACAAGAAAATAAGAGATACTTAGAAAACTGGTAAAACCTACATTGTTGATAGAGTTGGGAGTACTTAGCACTGTGAAAACAGCACTTTCGCCAAAAGAAATTTAGTTCTCTAAGTCCGTGTCACAGTGAACAGAGAATGTGTGAGTTTCTCAAGATTGGTAACAGATAGAAACAAGAGAAAGTACACAGTGATTCATCTACCTAGAAAAGTTGCCGAGGTTTACACAGAGAATTCCAAGTATAAGTACAAGAAAATAAGAGAGACTTAGGAAACTGGTAAAACCTACATTGTTGATAGAGTTGGGAGTACTTAGCACTGTGAAAACAGCACTTTCGCAGAAAGAAATCTACTTCTCTAAGACTGGGAAACAATGAACAGAGAATGTATGAGTTTCTCAAGATTGGTAACAGATAGAAACAAGAGAAAGTACACAGTGATTCATCTACCAAAAAAGCTACAGAGGTTTACACAGAGAATTCCAAGTATAAGTACAAGAAAATAAGAGAGACTTAGAAAACTGGTAAAACCTACATTGTTGATACAGTTGGGAGTACTTAGCACTGTGAAAACAGCACTTTCGCCGAAAGAAATCTACTTCTCTAAGACTGGGAAACAGTGAACAGAGAATGTATGAGTTTCTCAAGATTGGTAACAGATAGAAACAAGAGAAAGTACACAGTGATTCATCTACCTAGAGAAGTTACAGAAGTTTACACAGAGAATTACATGTATAAGTACAAGAAAATAACAGAGACTTAGAAAACTGGTAAAACCTACATTGTGGATAGAGTTGGGAGTACTTAGCACTGTGAAAACAGCATTTTCGCAGAAAGAAATCTACTTCGCTAAGACTGGGAAACAGTGAACAGAGAATGTATGAGTTTCTCAAGATTGGTAAAAGATAGAAAGAAGAGAAGCTACGCAGTGATTCATCTACATAGAAAAGTTACAGAGGTTTACTCAGAGAATTCCAAGTATAAGTACAAGAAAATAAGAGAGACTTAGAAAACTGGTAAAACCTACATTGTTGATAGAGTTGGGAGTACTTAGCACTGTGAAAATAGCACTTTCGCAGAAAGAAATCTACTTCTCTAACACTGGGAAACAGTGAACAGAGAATGTATGAGTTTCTCAAGATTGGTAACAGATAGAAACAAGAGAAAGTACACAGTGATTCATCTACCTAGAGAAGTTACAGAAGTTTACACAGAGAATTCCATGTATAAATAAAAGAAAATAAGAGAGACTTAGAAAACTGGTAAAACCTACATTGTGGATAGAGTTGGGAGTACTTAGCACTGTGAAAAGAGCATTTTCCCAGAGAGAAATCTACTTCTCTAAGACTGGGAAACAGTGCACAGAGAATGTATGAGTTTCTCAAGATTGGTAACAGATAGAAACAAGAGAAAGTACACAGTGATTCATCTACCTAGAGAAGTTACAGAAGTTTACACATGGAATTCCATGTATAAGTACAAGAAAGTAAGAGAAACTTAGAAAACTGGTAAAACCTACATTGTGGATAGAGTTGGGAGAACTTAGCACTGTGAAAACAGCACTTTCCTAGAAAGAAATCTACTTCTCTAAGACTCGGAAACAGTGAACAGAGAATGTATGAGTTTCTCAAGATTGGTAACAGATAGAAAGAAGAGAAGCTACGCAGTGATTCATCTACATAGAAAAGTTACAGAGGTTTAATCAGAGAATTCCAAGTATAAGTACAAGAAAATAAAAGAGACTTAGAAAACTGGTAAAACCTACATTGCTGATAGAGTTGGGAATACATAGCACTATGAAAACAGCATTTTCGCCTAAAGAAATTTAGTACTCTAAGTCCGTGAAACAGTGAACAGAGAATGTATCAGTTTCTCAAGATTGGTAACAGATAGAAACAAGAGAAAGTACACAGTGATTCATCTACCTAGAAAAGTTACAGAGGTTTACACAGAGAATTCCATGTATAAGTACAAGAAAATAAGAGAGACTTAGAAAACTGGTAAAACCTACATTGTTGATGGAGTTGGGAGTACTTAGCACTGTGAAAACAGCACTTTCCCAGAAAGAAATCTACTTCTCTAACACTGGGAAACAGTGAACAGAGAATGTATGAGTTTCTCAAAATTGGTAACAGATAGAAACAAGAGAAAGTACACAGTGATTCATCTACCTAGAAAAGTTACAGAGGTTTACACAGAGAATTCCATGTATAAGTACAAGAAAATAAGAGAAACTTAGAAAACTGGTAAAACCTACATTGTGGATAGAGTTGGGAGTACTTAGCACTGTGAAAACAGCATTTTCGCAGAAAGAAATCTACTTCGCTAAGACTGGGAAACAGTGAACAGAGAATGTATGAGTTTCTCAAGATTGGTAACAGATAGAAACAAGAGAAAGTACACGGTGATTCATCTACCTAGAGAAGTTACAGAAGTTTACACAGAGAATTCCATGTATAAGTACAAGAAAGTAAGAGAAACATACAAAACTGGTAAAACCTACATTGTGGATAGAGTTGGGAGTACTTAACACTGTGAAAACAGCACTTTCGGAGAAAGAAATCTACTTCTCTAACACTGGGAAACAGTGAACAGAGAATGTATGAGTTTCTCAAGATTGGTAACAGATAGAAACAAGAAAAAGTACACATTGATTCATGTACCTAGAGACGTTACAGAAGTTTACAAAGAGAATTCCATGTATAAGTACAAGAAAATAAGAGAGACTTAGAAAACTGGTAAAACCTACATTGTGGATAGAGTTGGGAGTACACAGCAGTGTGAAAACAGCACTATCGGCGAAAGAAATTTAGTTCTCTAAGTCCGTGTAACAGTGAACAGAGAATGTATGAGTTTCTCAAGATTGGTAACAGATAGAAACAAGAGAAAGTACACAGTGATTCATCTACCTAGAAAAGTTACAGAGGTTTACACGGAGAATTCCAAGTATAAGTACAAGAAAATAAGAGAGACTTAGAAAACTGGTAAAACCTACATTGTTGATAGAGTTGGGAGTACTTAGCACTGTGAAAACAGCACTTTCGGAGAAAGAAATGTACTTCTCTAACACTGGGAAACAGTGAACAGAGAATGTATGAGTTTCTCAAGATTGGTAACAGATAGAACAAGAGAAAGTACACAGTGATTCATCTACCTAGAGAAGTTACAGAAGTTTACACAGAGAATTCCATGTATAAGTACAAGAAAATAAGAGAGACTTAGAAAAATGGTAAAACCTACATTGTGGATAGAGTTGGGAGTATTTAGCAGTGTGAAAACAGCACTATCGCCGAAAGAAATTTACTTCTCTCAGTCCGTGTAACAGTGAACAGAGAATGTATGAGTTTCTCAGGATTGGTAACAGATAGAAACAAGAGGAAGTACACAGTGATTCATCTACCTAGAAAAGTCACAGAAGGTTACACAGAGAATTCCAAGTATAAGTACAAGAAAATAAGAGATACATAGAAAACTGGTAAAACCTACATGGTTGATAGAGTTGGGAGTACTTAGCACTGTGAAAACAACACTTTCGCCAAAAGAAATTTAGTTCTCTAAGTCCGTGAAACAGTGAACAGGGAATGTATGAGTTTCTCAAGATTCCTAAGAGAGAGAAACAAGAGAAAGTACACAGTGATTCATCTACCTAGAAAAGTTGCCGAGGTTTCCACAGAGAATTCCAAGTATAAGTACAAGAAAATAAGAGAGACTTAGGAAACTGGTAAAACCTACATTTTTGATAGAGTTGGGAGTACTTAGCACTGTGAAAACAGCACTTTCGCAGAAAGAAATCTACTTCTCTAAGACTGGGAAACAGTGAACAGAGAATGTATGAGTTTCTCAAGATTGGTAACAGATAGAAACAAGAGAAAGTACACAGTGATTCATCTATCTAGAGAAGTTACAGAAGTTTACACAAAGAATTCCATGTATAAGTACAAGAAAAAAAGAGAGACTTAGAAAACTGGTAAAACCTACATTGTGGATAGAGTTGGGAGTACTTAGCACTGTGAAAACATCACTTTCGCCAAAAGAAATTTAGTTCTCTAAATCCGTGTAACAGTGAACAGAGAATGTGTGAGCTTCTCAAGATTGGTAACAGATAGAAAGAAGAGAAAGTACGCAGTCATTCATCTACATAGAAAAGTTACAGAGGTTTACACAGAGATTTCCATGTATAAGTACAAGAAAATAAGAGAGATTCAGAAAACTGGTAAAACCTACATTGTTGATAGAGTTGGGAGTACTTAGCACTGTGAAAACAGCACTTTCGCAGAAAGAAATCTACTTCTCTAAGACTGGGAAACAGAGAACAGAGAATGTATGAGTTTTTCAAGATTGGTAACAGATAGAAACAAGAGAAAGTACACAGTGATTCATCTACCTAGAGAAGTTCCAGAAGTTTACACAGAGAATTCCATGTATAAGTACAGGAAAATAAGAGAGACTTAGAAAACTGGTAAAACCTACATTGTGGATAGAGTTGGGAGTACTTAGCACTGTGAAAACAGCACTTTCGCCAAAAGAAATTTAGTTCTCTAAGTCCCTGTAACAGTGAACAGAGAATGTGTGAGTTTCTCAAGATTGGTAACAGATAGAAAGAAGAGAAAGCACGCAGTGATTCATGTACATAGAAAAGTTACAGAGGTTTACACAGAGAATTCAAAGTATAAGTACAAGAAAATAAGAGAGACTTAGAAAACTGGTAAAACCTACATTGTTGATAGAGTTGGGAGTACTTAGCACTGTGAAAACAGCACTTTCGGAGAAAGAAATCTACTTCTCTAACACTGGGAAACAGTGAACAGAGAATGTATGAGTTTCTCAAGATTGGTAACAGATAGAAACAAGAAAAAGTACACAGTGAATCATCTACCTAGAGAAGTTACAGAAGTTTACACAGAGAATTCCATGTATAAGTACAAGAAAATAAGAGAGACTTAGAAAACTGATAAAACCTACATTGTGGATAGAGTTGGGAGTACATAGCAGTGTGAAAACAGCACTATCGCCGAAAGAAATTTAGTCCTCTAAGTCCGTGTAACAGTGATCAGACAATGTATGAGTTTCTAAAGATTGGTAACAGATAGAAACAAGAGAAAGTACACAGTGATTCATCTACCTAGAAAAGTTACAGAAGTTTACACAGAGAATTCCAAGTATAAGTACAAGAAAATAAGAGATACTTAGAAAACTGGTAAAACCTACATTGTTGATAGAGTTGGGAGTACTTAGCACTGTGAAAACAGCACTTTCGCCAAAAGAAATTTAGTTCTCTCAGTCCGTGTAACAGTGAACAGAGAATGTGTGAGTTTCTCAAGATTGGTAACAGATAGAAAGAAGAGAAAGTGCGCAGTGATTCATCTACATAGAAAAGTTACAGAGGTTTACACAGAGAATTCCATGTATAAGTACAAGAAAATAAGAGAAAGTTAGAAAACTGGTAAAACCTACATTGTTGATAGAGTTGGGAGTACTTAGCACTGTGAAAACAGCACTTTCGCAGAAAGAAATCTACTTCTCTAACACTGGGAAACAGTGAACAGAGAATGTATGAGTTTCTCAAGATTGGTAACAGATAGAAAGAAGAGAAAGTACACAGTGATTCATCTACCTAGAGAAGTTACAGAAGTTTACACAGAGAATTCCATGTATAAGTACAAGAAAATAAGAGAGACTTAGAAAACTGGTAAAACCTACATTGTGGATAGAGTTGGGAGTACTTAGCACTGAGAAAACAGCACTTTCGCCAAAAGAAATTTAGTTCTCTAAGTCCGTGTAACAGAGAACAGAGAATGTATGAGTTTCTCAAGATTGGTAACAGATAGAACAAGAGAAAGTACACAGTGATTCATCTACCTAGAAAACTTACAGAAGTTTACACAGAGAATTCCAAGTATAAGTACAAGAAAAAAAGACATACTTAGAAAACTGGTAAAACCTACATTGTTGATAGAGTTGGGAGTACTTAGCACTGTGAAAACAGCACTTTCGCCAAAAGAAATTTAGTTCTCTAAGTCCCTGTAACAGTGAACAGAGAATGTGTGAGTTTCTCAAGATTGGTAACAGATAGAAAGAAGAGAAAGTACGCAGTGATTCATCTACATAGGAAAGTTACAGAGGTTTACACAGAGAATTCCATGTATAAGTACAAGAAAATAAGAGAGAGTTAGAAAACTGGTAAAACCTACATTGTTGATAGAGTTGGGAGTAGTTAGCACTGTGAAAACAGCACTTTCGCAGAAAGAAATCTACTTCTCTAAGACTGGGAAACAGTGAACAGAGAATGTATGAGTTTCTCAAGATTGGTAACAGATAGAAACAAGAGAAAGTACACAGTGATTCATCTACATAGAAAAGTTACAGAGGTTTACACGGAGAATTCCAAGTATAAGTACAAGAAAATAAGAGAGACTTCGAAAACTGGTAAAACCTACATTGTGGATAGAGTTGAGAGTACTTAGCACTGTGAAAACAGCACTTTCGGAGAAAGAAATGTACTTCTCTAACACTGGGAAACAGTGTACAGAGAATGTATGAGTTTCTCAAGATTGGTAACAGATAGAAACAAGAGAAAGTACACAGTGATTCATCTACCTAGAGAAGTTACAGAAGTTTACACAGAGAATTCCATGTATAAGTACAAGAAAATAAGAGAGACTTAGAAAACTGGTAAAACCTACATTGTGGATAGAGTTGGGAGTACTTAGCAGTGTGAAAACACCACTATCGCCGAAAGAAATTTTGTTCTCTCAGTCCGTGTAATAGTGAACAGAGAATGTATGAGTTTCTCAAGATTGGTAACAGATAGAAACAAGAGGAAGTACACAGTGATTCATCTACCTAGAAAAGTCACAGAAGTTTACACAGAGAATTCCAAGTATAAGTACAAGAAAATAAGAGATACATAGAAAACTGGTAAAACCTACTTTGTTGATAGAGTTGGGAGTACTTAGCACTGTGAAAAGAACACTTTCGCCAAAAGAAATTTAGTTCTCTAAGTCCGTGAAACAGTGAACAGAGAATGTATGAGTTTCTCAAGATTGGTAAGAGATAGAAACAAGAGAAAGTACACAGTGATTCATCTACCTAGAAAAGTTGCCGAGTTTTACACAGAGAATTCCAAGTATAAGTACAAGAAAATAAGAGAGACTTAGGAAACTGGTAAAACCTGCATTGTGGATAGAGTTGGGAGTAGTTAGCACTGTGAAAACAGCACTTTCCTAGAGAGAAATCTACTTTTCTAAGACTCGGAAACAGTGAACAGAGAATGTATAAGTTTCTCAAGATTGGTAACAGATAGAAAGAAGAGAAGCTACGCAGTGATTCATCTACATAGAAAAGTTACAGAGGTTTACTCAGAGAATTCCAAGTATAAGTACAAGAGAATAAGAGAGACTTAGAAAACTGGTAAAACCTACATTGTTGATAGAGTTGGGAGTACTTAGCACTGTGAAAACAGCACTTTCGCAGAAAGAAATCTACTTCTCTAACACTGGGAAACAGTGAACAGAGAATGTATGAGTTTCTCAAGATTGGTAACACATAGAAAGAAGATAAAGTACGCAGTGATTCATCTACCTAGAAAAGTTACAGAGGTTTACACAGAGAATTCCATGTATAAGTACAAGAAAATAAGAGAGACTTAGAAAACGGGTAAAACCTACATTGTTGATAGAGTTGGGAGTACTTAGCACTGTGAAAACAGTACTTTCGCCGAAAGAAATTTAGTTCTCTAAGTCTGTGAAACAGTGACCAGAGAATGTATGAGTTTCTCAAGATTGGTAACAGATAGAAACAAGAAAAAGTACACAGTGATTCATCTACCTAGAAAAGTTACAGAGGTTTACACAGAGAATTCCAAGTATAAGTACAAGAAAATAAGAGAGACTTAGAAAACTGGTAAAACCTACATTTTTGATAGAGTTGGGAGTACTTAGCATTGTGAAAACAGCACTTTCGCAGAAAAAAATCTACTTCTCTAAGACTGGGAAACAGTGAACACAGAATGTATGAGTTTCTCAAGATTGGTAACAGATAGAAAAAAGAGAAAGTACGCAGTGATTCATGTACATAGAAAAGTTACAGAGGTTTACACAGAGAATTCAAAGTATAAGTACAAGAAAATAAGAGAGACTTAGAAAACTGGTAAAACCTACATTGTTGATAGAGTTGGGAGTACTTAGCAGTGCAAAAACAGGACTTTCGGAGAAAGAAATCTACTTCTCTAACACTGGGAAACAGTGAACAGAGAATGTATGAGTTTCTCAAGATTGGTAACAGATAGAAACAAGAAAAAGTACACAGTGATTCATCTACCTAGAGAAGTTAGAGAAGTTTACACAGAGAATTCCATGTATAAGTACAAGAAAATAAGAGAGACTTAGAAAACTGGTAAAACCTACATTGTGGATAGAGTTGGGAGTACTTAGCAGTGTGAAAACAGCACTATCGCCGAAAGAAATTTAGTTCTCTCAGTCCGTGTAACAGTGAACAGAGAATGTATGAGTTTCTCAAGATTGGTAACAGATAGAAACAAGAGAAAGTACACAGTGATTCATCTACCTAGAAAAGCTACAGAGGTTTACACAGAGAATTCCAAGTATAAGTACAAGAAAATAAGAGAGAGTTAGAAAACTGGTAAAACCTACATTGTTGATACAGTTGGGAGTACTTAGCACTGTGAAAACAGCACTTTCGCCGAAAGAAATCTACTTCTCTAAGACTGGGAAACAGTGAACAGAGAATGTATGAGTTTCTCAAGATTGATAACAGATAGAAACAAGAGAAAGTACACAGTGATTCATCTACCTAGAGAAGTCACAGAAGTTTACACAGAGAATTACATGTATAAGTACAAGAAAATAAGAGAGACTTAGAGAACTGGTAAAACCTACATTGTGGATAGAGTTGGGACTACTTAGCACTGTGAAAACAGCATTTTCGCAGAAAGAAATCTACTTCGCTAAGACTGGGAAACAGTGAACAGAGAATGTATGAGTTTCTCAAGATTGGTAAAAGATAGAAACAAGAGAAAGTACACAGTGATTCATCTACCTAGAGAAGTTACAGAAGTTGACACAGAGAATTCCATGTATAAGTACAAGAAAGTAAGAGAAACTTACAAAACTGGTAAAACCTACATTGTGGATAGAGTTGGGAGTACTTAGCACTGTGAAAACAGCACTTGCCTAGAAAGAAATCTACTTCTCTAAGACTCGGAAACGGTGAACAGAGAATGTATAAGTTTCTCAAGATTGGTAACAGATAGAAACAAGAGAAGGTATGCAGTGATTCATCTACATAGAAAAGTTACACAGGTTTACTCAGAGAATTCCAAGTATAAGTACAAGAAAATAAGAGAGACTTAGAAAACTGCTAAAACCTACATTGTTGATAGAGTTGGGAGTACTTAGCACTGTGAAAACAGCACTTTCGCAGAAAGAAATCTACTTCTCTAACACTGGGAAACAGTGAACAGAGAATGTATGAGTTTCTCAAGATTGGTAACACATAGAAAGAAAGGAAAGTACGCAGTGATTCATCTACCTAGAAAAGTTACAGAGGTTTACACAGAGAATTCCATGTATAAGTACAAGAAAATAAGAGAGACTTAGAAAACGGGTAAAACCTACATTGTTGATAGAGTTGGGAGTACTTAGCACTGTGAAAACAGTACTTTCGGCGAAAGAAATTTAGTTCTCTAAATCCGTGAAACAGTGACCAGAGAATGTATGAGTTTCTCAAGATTGGTAACAGATAGAAACAAGAGAAAGTACACAGTGATTCATCTACCTAGAAAAGTTACAGAGGTTTACACAGAGAATTCCAAGTATAAGTACAAGAAAATGAGAGACTTAGAAAACTGGTAAAACCTACATTGTTGATAGAGTTGGGAGTACTTAGCACTGTGAAAACAGCACTTTCGCAGAAAGAAATCAACTTCTCTGAGACTGGGAAACAGTGAACAGAGAATGTATGAGTTTCTCAAGATTGGTAACAGATAGAAACAAGAGAAAGTACGCAGTGATTCATGTACATAGAAAAGTTACAGAGGTTTACACAGAGAATTCAAAGTATAAGTACAAGAAAATAAGAGAGACTTAGAAAACTGGTAAAACCTACATTGTTGATAGAGTTGGGAGTACTTAGCAGTGTAAAAACAGCACTTAGGAGAAAGAAATCTACTTCTCTAACACTGGGAAACAGTGAACAGAGAATGTATGAGTTTCTCAAGATTGGTAACAGATAGAAACAAGAGAAAGTACACAGTGATTCATCTACCTAGAGAAGTTACAGAAGTTTACACAGAGAATTCCATGTATAAGTACAAGAAAATAAGAGAGACTTAGAAAACTGGTAAAACCTACATTGTGGATAGAGTTGGGAGTACTTAGCAGTGTGAAAACAGCACTATCGCCGAAAGAAATTTAGTTCTCTCTGTCCGTGTAACAGTGAACAGAGAATGTATGAGTTTCTCAAGATTGTAACAGATAGAAACAAGAGAAAGTACACAGTGATTCATCTACCTAGAAAAGTTACAGAAGTTTACACAGAGAATTCCAAGTATAAGTACAAGAAAATAAGAGATACTTAGAAAACTGGTAAAACCTACATTGTTGATAGAGTTGGGAGTACTTAGCACTGTGAAAACAGCACTTTCGCCAAAAGAAATTTAGTTCTCTAAGTCCGTGTAACAGTGAACAGAGAATGTGTGAGTTTCTCAAGATTGGTAACAGATAGAAACAAGAGAAAGTACACAGTGATTCATCTACCTAGAAAAGTTGCCGAGGTTTCCACAGAGAATTCCCAGTATAAGTACAAGAAAATAAGAGAGACTTAGGAAACTGGTAAAACCTACATTGTTGATAGAGTTGGGAGTACTTAGCACTGTGAAAACAGCACTTTCACAGAAAGAAATCTACTTCTCTAAGACTGGGAAACAGTGAGCAGAGAATGTATGAGTTTCTCAAGATTGGTAACAGATAGAAACAAGAGAAAGTACACAGTGATTCATCTACGTAGAGAAGTTACAGAAGTTTACCCAAACAATTCCATGTATAAGTACAAGAAAATAAGAGAGACTTAGAAAACTGGTAAAACCTACATTGTTGATAGAGTTGGGAGTACTTAGCACTGTGAAAACAGCACTTTCGCAGAAAGAAATCTACTTCTCTAAGACTGGAAAACAGTGAACAGAGAATGTATGAGTTTCTCAAGATTGGTAACAGATAGAAAGAAGAGAAAGTACACAGTGATTCATCTACATAGAAAAGTTACAGAGGTTTACACAGAGAATTCCAAGTATAAGTACAAGAAAATAAGAGAGACTTAGAAAACTGGTAAAACCTACATTGTTGATACAGTTGGGAGTACTTAGCACTGTGAAAACAGCACTTTGGCCGAAAGAAATCTAATTCTCTAAGACTGGGAAACAGTGAACAGAGAATGTATGAGTTTCTCAAGATTGGTAACAGATAGAAACAAGAGAAAGTACACAGTGATTCATCTACCTAGAGAAGTTACAGAAGTTGACACAGAGAATTCCATGTATAAGTACAAGAGAGTAAGAGAAACTTACAAAACTGGTAAAACCTACATTGTGGATAGAGTTGGGAGTACTTAGCACTGTGAAAACAGCACTTTCCTGGAAAGAAATCTACTTCTCTAAGACTCGGAAACAGTGAACAGAGAATGTATAAGTTTCTCAAGATTGGTAACAGATAGAAAGAAGAGAAGGTATGCAGTGATTCACCTACATAGAAAAGTTACAGAGGTTTACTCAGAGAATTCCAAGTATAAGTACAAGAAAATAAGAGAGACTTAGAAAACTGGTAAAACCTACATTGTTGATAGAGTTGGGAGTACTTAGCACTGTGAAAACAGCACTTTCGCAGAAAGAAATCTACTTCTCTAACACTGGGAAACAGTGAACAGAGAATGTATGAGTTTCTCAAGATTGGTAACAGATAGAAACAAGAGAAAGTACAGAGTGATTCATCTACCTAGAGAAGTTACAGAAGTTTACACAGAGAATTCCATGTATAAGTACAAGAAAATAAGAGAGACTTAGAAAACTGGTAAAACCTACATTGTGGATAGAGTTGGGAGTACTTAGCACTGTGAAAAGAGCATTTTCCCACAGAGAAATCTACTTCTCTAAGACTGGGAAACAGTGAACAGAGAATGTACGAGTTTCTCAAGATTGGTAACAGATAGAAACAAGAGAAAGTACACAGTGATTCATCTACCTAGAAAAGGTACAGAAGGTTACACAGAGAATTCCATGTATAAGTACAAGAAAATAAGAGAGACTTAGAAAACTGGTAAAACCTACATTGTGGATAGAGTTGGGAGTACTTAGCACTGTGAAAAGAGCATTTTCGCAGAAAGAAATCTACTTCTCTAAGACTGGGAAACAGTGAACAGAGAATGTATGAGTTTCTCAAGATTGGTAACAGATAGAAACAAGAGAAAGTACACAGTGATTCATCTACCTAGAGAAGTTACAGAAGTTTACACAGGGAATTCCATGTATAAGTACAAGTAAGTAAGAGAAACTTAGAAAACTGGTAAAACCTACATTGTGGATAGAGTTGGGAGTACTTAGCACTGTGAAGACAGCACTTTCCTAGAAAGAAATCTACTTCTCTAAGACTGGGAAACAGTGAACAGAGAATGTATGAGTTTTTCAAGATTGGTAACAGATAGAAAGAAGAGAAAGTACGCAGTGATTCATCTACATAGAACAGTTACATAGGTTTACTCAGAGAATTCCAAGTATAAGTACAAAAAAAGAAGAGAGACTTAGAAAACTGGTAAAACCTACATTGTTGATAGAGTTGGGAGTACATAGCACTGTGAAAACAGCACTTTTGCCGAAAGAAATTTAGTTCTCTAAGTCCGTGAAACAGAGAACAGAGAATGCATCAGTTTCTCAAGATTGGTAACAGATAGAAACAAGAGAAAGTACACAGTGATTCATCTACCTAGAAAAGTTACAGAGGTTTACACAGAGAATTCCAAGTATAAGTACAAGAAAATAAGAGAGACTTAGAAAACTGGTAAAACCTACATTGTTGATAGAGTTGGGAGTACTTAGCACTGTGAAAACAGCACTTTCCTAGAAAGAAATCTACTTCTCTAACACTGGGAAACAGTGAACAGAGAATGTATGAGTTTCTCAAGACTGCTAACAGATAGAAACAAGAGAAAGTACACAGTGATTCATCTACCTAGAGAAGTTACAGAAGTTTACGCAGAGAATTCCATGTATAAGTACAAGAAAATAAGAGAGACTTAGAAAACTGGTAAAACCTACATTGTGGATAGAGTTGGGAGTACTTAGCACTGTGAAAACGTACTTTCGCAGAAAGAAATTTAGTTCTCTAAGTCCGTGAAACAGTGAAGAGAGAATGTATGAGTTTCTCAAGATTGGTAACAGATAGAAACAAGAGAAAGTACACAGTGATTCATCTACCTAGAAAAGTTACAAAGGTTTACACAGAGAATTCCAAGTATAAGTACAAGAAAATAAGAGAGACTTAGAAAACTGGTAAAACCTACATTGTTGATAGATTTGGGAGTACTTAGCACTGTGAAAACAGCACTTTCGCCAAAAGAAATTGAGTTCTCTAAGTCCGTGTAACAGAGAACAGAGAATGTATGAGTTTCTCAAGATTGGTAACAGATAGAAACAAGAGAAAGTACACAGTGATTCATCTACCTAGAGAAGTTACAGAAGTTTACACAGAGAATTACATGTATAAGTACAAGAAAATAAGAGAGACTTAGAAAACTGGTAAAACCTACATTGTGGATAGAGTTGGGAGTACTTAGCACTGTGAAAACAGCATTTTCGCAGAAAGAAATCTACTTCGCTAAGACTGGGAAACAGTGAACAGAGAATGTATGAGTTTCTCAAGATTGGTAAAAGATAGAAACAAGAGAAAGTACACAGTGATTCATCTACCTAGAGAAGTTACAGAAGTTTACACAGAGAATTCCATGTATAAGTACAAGAAAGTAAGAGAAACTTACAAAACTGGTAAAATCTACATTGTGGATAGAGTTGGGAGTACTTAGCACTGTGAAAACAGCACTTTCCTAGAAAGAAATCTACTTCTCTAAGACTCGGAAACAGTGAACAGAGAATGTATAAGTTTCTCAAGATGGTAACAGATAGAAAGAAGAGAAGCTACGCAGTGATTCATCTACATAGAAAAGTTACAGAGGTTTACTCAGAGAATTCCAAGTATAAGTACAAGAAAATAAGAGAGACTTAGAAAACTGGTAAAACCTACATTGTTGATAGAGTTGGGAGTATATAGCACTGTGAAAACAGCACTTTCGCAGAAAGAAATCTACTTCTCTAACACTGGGAAACAGTGAACAGAGAATGTATGAGTTTCTCAAGATTGGTAACACATAGAAAGAAGAGAAAGTACGCAGTGATTCATCTACCTAGAAAAGTTACAGAGGTTTACACAGAGAATTCCATGTATAAGTACAGTAAAATAAGAGAGACTTAGAAAACGGGTAAAACCTACATTGTTGATAGAGTTGGGAGTACTTAGCACTGTGAAAAAGGTACTTTTGCCGAAAGAAATTTAGTTCTCTAAGTCCGTGAAACAGTGACCAGAGAATGTATGAGTTTCTCAAGATTGGTAACAGATAGAAACAAGAGAAAGTACACAGTGATTCATCTACCTAGAAAAGTTACAGAGGTTTACACAGGGAATTCCAAGTATAAGTACAAGAAAATGAGAGACTTAGAAAACTGGTAAAACCTACATTGTTGATAGAGTTGGGAGTACTGAGCACTGTGAAAACAGCACTTTCGCAGAAAGAAATCTACTTCTCTAAGACTGGGAAAGAGTGCACAGAGAATGTATGAGTTTCTCAAGATTGGTAACAGATAGAAACAAGAGAAAGTACGCAGTGATTCATGTACATAGAAAAGTTACAGAGGTTTACACAGAGAATTCAAAGTACAAGTACAAGAAAATAAGAGAGACTTAGAAAACTGGTAAAACCTACATTGTTGATAGAGTTGGGAGTACTTAGCACTGTGAAAACAGCACTTTCGCCAAAAGAAATTTAGTTCTCTAAGTCCGTGTCACAGTGAACAGAGAATGTGTGAGTTTCTCAAGATTGGTAACAGATAGAAACAAGAAAAAGTACACAGTGATTCATCTACCTAGAGAAGTTACAGAAGTTTACACAGAGAATTCCATGTATAAGTACAAGAAAATAAGAGAGACTTAGAAAACTGGTAAAACCTACATTGTGGATAGAGTTGGGAGTACTTAGCACTGTGAAAACAGCACTTTCGCCGAAAGAAATTTAGTTCTCTAAGTCCGTGTAACAGAGAACAGAGAATGTATGAGTTTCTCAAGATTGGTAACAGATAGAAACAAGAGAAAGTACACAGTGATTCATCTACCTAGAAAACTTACAGAAGTTTACACAGAGAATTCCAAGTATAAGTGCAAGAAAATAAGACATACTTAGAAAACTGGTAAAACCTACATTATTGATAGAGTTGGGAGTACTTAGCAGTGTGAAAACAGCACTTTCGCAGAAAGAAATCTACTTCTCTAACCCTGGGAAACAGTGAACAGAGAATGTATGAGTTTCTCAAGTTTGGTAACAGATAGAAACAAGAGAAAGTACAGAGTGATTCATCTACCTAGAGAAGTTACAGAAGTTTACACAGAGAATTCCATGTATAAGTACAAGAAAATAAGAGAGACTTAGAAAACTGGTAAAACCTACATTGTGGATAGAGTTGGGAGTACTTAGCACTGTGAAAAGAGCATTTTCCAACAGAGAAATCTACTTCTCTAAGACTGGGAAACAGTGAACAGAGAATGTACGAGTTTCTCAAGATTGGTAACAGATAGAAACAAGAGAAAGTACACAGTGATTCATCTACCTAGAAAAGGTACAGAAGGTTACACAGAGAATTCCATGTATAAGTAAAAGAAAATAAGAGAGACTTAGAAAACTGGTAAAACCTACATTGTGGATAGAGTTGGGAGTACTTAGCACTGTGAAAAGAGCATTTTCGCAGAAAGAAATCTACTTCTCTAAGACTGGGAAACAGTGAACAGAGAATGTATGAGTTTCTCAAGATTGGTAACAGATAGAAACAAGAGAAAGTACACAGTGATTCATCTACCTAGAGAAGTTACAGAAGTTTACACAGGGAATTCCATGTATAAGTACAAGTAAGTAAGAGAAACTTAGAAAACTGGTAAAACCTACATTGTGGATAGAGTTGGGAGTACTTAGCACTGTGAAAACAGCACTTTCCTAGAAAGAAATCTACTTCTCTAAGACTGGGAAACAGTGAACAGAGAATGTATGAGTTTTTCAAGATTGGTAACAGATAGAAAGAAGAGAAGGTACGCAGTGATTCATCTACATAGAACAGTTACATAGGTTTACTCAGAGAATTCCAAGTATAAGTACAAAAAAAGAAGAGAGACTTAGAAAACTGGTAAAACCTACATTGTTGATAGAGTTGGGAGTACATAGCACTGTGAAAACAGCACTTTTGCCGAAAGAAATTTAGTTCTCTAAGTCCGTGAAACAGAGAACAGAGAATGCATCAGTTTCTCAAGATTGGTAACAGATAGAAACAAGAGAAAGTACACAGTGATTCATCTACCTAGAAAAGTTACAGAGGTTTACACAGAGAATTCCAAGTATAAGTACAAGAAAATAAGAGAGACTTAGAAAACTGGTAAAACCTACATTGTGGATAGAGTTGGGAGTACTTAGCACTGTGAAAACAGCACTTTCGCAGAAAGAAATCTACTTCTCTAACACTGGGAAACAGTGAACAGAGAATGTATGAGTTTCTCAAGACTGCTAACAGATAGAAACAAGAGAAAGTACACAGTGATTCATCTACCTAGAGAAGTTACAGAAGTTTACGCAGAGAATTCCATGTATAAGTACAAGAAAATAAGAGAGACTTAGAAAACTGGTAAAACCTACATTGTGGATAGAGTTGGGAGTACTTAGCACTGTGAAAACGTACTTTCGCCGAAAGAAATTTAGTTCTCTAAGTCCGTGAAACAGTGAAGAGAGAATGTATGAGTTTCTCAAGATTGGTAACAGATAGAAACAAGAGAAAGTACACAGTGATTCATCTACCTAGAAAAGTTACAAAGGTTTACACAGAGAATTCCAAGTATAAGTACAAGAAAATAAGAGAGACTTAGAAAACTGGTAAAACCTACATTGTTGATAGATTTGGGAGTACTTAGCACTGTGAAAACAGCAGTTTCGCCAAAAGAAATTGAGTTCTCTAAGTCCGTGTAACAGAGAACAGAGAATGTATGAATTTCTCAAGATTGGTAAGAGATAGAAACAAGAGAAAGTACACAGTGATTCATCTACCTAGAAAAGTTGCCGAGGTTTACACAGAGAATTCCAAGTATAATTACAAGAAAATAAGAGAGACTTAGGAAACTGGTAAAACCTACATTGTTGATAGAGTTGGGAGTACTTAGCACTGTGAAAACAGCACTTTCGCAGAAAGAAATCTACCTCTCTAAGACTGGGAAACAGTGAACAGAGAATGTATGAGTTTCTCAAGATTGGTAACAGATAGAAACAAGAGAAAGTACACAGTGATTCATCTACCTAGAGAAGTTACAGAAGTTTACACAGAGAATTACATGTATAAGTACAAGAAAATAAGAGAGACTTAGAAAACTGGTAAAACCTACATTGTGGATAGAGTTGGGAGTACTTAGCACTGTGAAAACAGCATTTTCGCAGAAAGAAATCTACTTCGCTAAGACTGGGAAACAGTGAACAGAGAATGTATGAGTTTCTCAAGATTGGTAAAAGATAGAAACAAGAGAAAGTACACAGTGATTCATCTACCTAGAGAAGTTACAGAAGTTTACACAGAGAATTCCATGTATAAGTACAAGAAAGTAAGAGAAACTTACAAAACTGGTAAAACCTACATTGTGGATAGAGTTGGGAGTACTTAGCACTGTGAAAACAGCACTTTCCTAGAAAGAAATCTACTTCTCTAAGACTCGGAAACAGTGAACAGAGAATGTATAAGTTTCTCAAGATGGTAACAGATAGAAAGAAGAGAAGCTACGCAGTGATTCATCTACATAGAAAAGTTACAGAGGTTTACTCAGAGAATTCCATGTATAAGTACAGTAAAATAAGAGAGACTTAGAAAACGGGTAAAACCTACATTGTTGATAGAGTTGGGAGTACTTAGCACTGTGAAAAAGGTACTTTTGCCGAAAGAAATTTAGTTCTCTAAGTCCGTGAAACAGTGACCAGAGAATGTATGAGTTTCTCAAGATTGGTAACAGATACAAACAAGAGAAAGTAAACAGTGATTCATCTACCTAGAAAAGTTACAGAGGTTTACACAGGGAATTCCAAGTATAAGTACAAGAAAATGAGAGACTTAGAAAACTGGTAAAACCTACATTGTTGATAGAGTTGGGAGTACTGAGCACTGTGAAAACAGCAATTTCGCAGAAAGAAATCTACTTCTCTAAGACTGGGAAAGAGTGCACAGATAATGTATGAGTTTCTCAAGATTGGTAACAGATAGAAACAAGAGAAAGTACGCAGTGATTCATGTACATAGAAAAGTTACAGAGGTTTACACAGAGAATTCAAAGTACAAGTACAAGAAAATAAGAGAGACTTAGAAAACTGGTAAAACCTACACTGTTGATAGAGTTGGGAGTACTTAGCACTGTGAAAACAGCACTTTCGCAGAAAGAAATCTACTTCTCTAACACTGGGAAACAGTGAACAGAGAATGTATGAGTTTCTCAAGATTGGTAACAGATAGAAACAAGAGAAAGTACACAGTGATTCATCTACCTAGAGAAGTTACAGAAGTTTACACAGAGAATTCCATGTATAAATAAAAGAAAATAAGAGAGACTTAGAAAACTGGTAAAACCTACATTGTGGATAGAGTTGGGAGTACTTAGCACTGTGAAAAGAGCATTTTCCCAGAGAGAAATCTACTTCTCTAAGACTGGGAAACAGTGCACAGAGAATGTTTGAGTTTCTCAAGATTGGTAACAGATAGAAACAAGAGAAAGTACACAGTGATTCATCTACCTAGAGAATTTACAGAAGTTTACACATGGAATTCCATGTATAAGTACAAGAAAGTAAGAGAAACTTAGAAAACTGGTAAAACCTACATTGTGGATAGAGTTGGGAGAACTTAGCACTGTGAAAACAGCACTTTCCTAGAAAGAAATCTACTTCTCTAAGACTCGGAAACAGTGAACAGAGAATGTATGAGTTTCTCAAGATTGGTAACAGATAGAAAGAAGAGAAGCTACGCAGTGATTCATCTACATAGAAAAGTTACAGAGGTTTAATCAGAGAATTCCAAGTATAAGTACAAGAAAATAAAAGAGACTTAGAAAACTGGTAAAACCTACATTGCTGATAGAGTTGGGAATACATAGCACTATGAAAACAGCATTTTCGCCTAAAGAAATTTAGTACTCTAAGTCCGTGAAACAGTGAACAGAGAATGTATCAGTTTCTCAAGATTGGTAACAGATAGAAACAAGAGAAAGTACACAGTGATTCATCTACCTAGAAAAGTTACAGAGGTTTACACAGAGAATTCCATGTATAAGTACAAGAAAATAAGAGAGACTTAGAAAACTGGTAAAACCTACATTGTTGATGGAATTGGGAGTACTTAGCACTGTGAAAACAGCACTTTCCCAGAAAGAAATCTACTTCTCTAATACTGGGAAACAGTGAACAGAGAATGTATGAGTTTCCCAAAATTGGTAACAGATAGAAACAAGAGAAAGTACACAGTGATTCATCTACCTAGAAAAGTTACAGAGGTTTACACAGAGAATTCCATGTATAAGTACAAGAAAATAAGAGAAACTTAGAAAACTGGTAAAACCTACATTGTGGATAGAGTTGGGAGTACTTAGCACTGTGAAAACAGCATTTTCGCAGAAAGAAATCTACTTCGCTAAGACTGGGAAACAGTGAACAGAGAATGTATGAGTTTCTCAAGATTGGTAACAGATAGAAACAAGAGAAAGTACACGGTGATTCATCTACCTAGAGAAGTTACAGAAGTTTACACAGAGAATTCCATGTATAAGTACAAGAAAGTAAGAGAAACATACAAAACTGGTAAAACCTACATTGTGGATAGAGTTGGGAGTACTTAACACTGTGAAAACAGCACTTTCGGAGAAAGAAATCTACTTCTCTAACACTGGGAAACAGTGAACAGAGAATGTATGAGTTTCTCAAGATTGGTAACAGATAGAAACAAGAAAAAGTACACATTGATTCATGTACCTAGAGACGTTACAGAAGTTTACACAGAGAATTCCATGTATAAGTACAAGAAAATAAGAGAGACTTAGAAAACTGGTAAAACCTACATTGTGGATAGAGTTGGGAGTACACAGCAGTGTGAAAACAGCACTATCGCCGAAACAAATTTAGTTCTCTCAGTCCGTGTAACGGTGAACAGAGAATGTATGAGTTTCTCAAGATTGGTAACAGATAGAAACAAGAGAAAGTACACAGTGATTCATCTACCGAGAAAAGTTACAGAAGTTTACACAGAGAATTCCAAGTATAAGTACAAGAAAATAAGAGATACTTAGAAAACTGGTAAAACCTACATTGTTGATAGAGTTGGGAGTACTTACCACTGTGAAAACAGCAATTTCGCCAAAAGAAATTTAGTTCTCTAAGTCCCTGTAACAGTGAACAGAGAATGTGTGAGTTTCTCAAGATTGGTAACAGATAGAAACAAGAGAAAGTACACAGTGATTCATCTACCTAGAAAAGTTGCCGAGGTTTACACAGAGAATTCCAAGTATAAGTACAAGAAAATAAGAGAGACTTAGGAAACTGGTAAAACCTACCTTGTTGATAGAGTTGGGAGTACTTAGCACTGTGAAAACAGCACTTTCGCAGAAAGAAATCTATTTCTCTAAGACTGGGAAACAGTGAACAGAGAATGTATGAGTTTCTCAAGATTGGTAACAGATAGAAAGAAGAGAAAGTACACAGTGATTCATCTACCAAGAGAAGTTACAGAAGTTTACACAAAGAATTCCATGTATAAGTACAAGAAAATAAGAGAGACTTAGAAAACTGGTAAAACCTACATTGTGGATAGAGTTGGGAGTACTTAGCACTGTGAAAACAGCACTTTCGCCAAAAGAAATTTAGTTCTCTAAGTCCGTGTAACAGTGAACAGAGAATGTGTGAGTTTCTCAAGATTGGTAACAGATAGAAAGAAGAGAAAGTACGCAGTGATTCATCTACATAGAAAAGTTACAGAGGTTTACACAGAGAATTCCATGTATAAGTACAAGAAAATAAGAGAGAGTTAGAAAACTGGTAAAACCTACATTGTTGATAGAGTTGGGTGTACTTAGCACTGTGAAAACAGCACATTCGCAGAAAGAAATCTACTTCTCTAAGACTGGGAAACAGTGAACAGAGAATGTATGAGTTTCTCAAGATTGGTAACAGATAGAAACAAGAGAAAGTACACAGTGATTCATCTACCTAGAAAAGCTACAGATGTTTACACAGAGAATTCCAAGTATAAGTACAAGAAAATAAGAGAGACTTAGAAAACTGGTAAAACCTACATTGTGGATACAGTTGGGAGTACTTAGCACTGTGAAAACAGCACTTTCGCCGAAAGAAATCTACTTCTCTAAGACTGGGAAACAGTGAACAGAGAATGTATGAGTTTCTCAAGATTCGTAACAGATAGAAACAAGAGAAAGTACACAGTGATTCATCTACCTAGAGAAGTTACAGAAGTTTACACAGAGAATTACATGTATAAGTACAAGAAAATAAGAGAGACTTAGAAAACTGGTAAAACCTACATTGTGGATAGAGTTGGGAGTACTTAGCACTGTGAAAACAGCATTTTCGCAGAAAGAAATCTACTTCGCTAAGACTGGGAAACAGTGAACAGAGAATGTATGAGTTTCTCAAGATTGGTAAAAGATAGAAACAAGAGAAAGTACACAGTGATTCATCTACCTAGAAAAGTTACAGAGGTTTACACAGAGAATTCCAAGTATAAGTACAAGAAAATGAGAGACTTAGAAAACTGGTAAAACCTACATTGTTGATAGAGTTGGGAGTACTTAGCAGTGTGAAAACAGCACTTTCGCAGAAAGAAATCTACTTCTCTAAGACTGGGGAACAGTGAACACAGAATGTATGAGTTTCTCAAGATTGGTAACAGATAGAAACAAGAGAAAGTACGCAGTGATTCATGTACATAGAAAAGTTACAGAGGTTTACACAGAGAATTCAAAGTATAAGTACAAGAAAATAAGAGAGACTTAGAAAACTGGTAAAACCTACATTGTTGATAGAGTTGGAAGTACTTAGCAGTGTAAAAACAGCACTTTCGGAGAAAGAAATCTACTTCTCTAACACTGGGAAACAGTGAACAGAGAATGTATGAGTTTCTCAAGATTGGTAACAGATAGAAACAAGAAAAAGTACACAGTGATTCATCTACCTAGAGAAGTTAGAGAAGTTTACACAGAGAATTCCATGTATAAGTACAAGAAAATAAGAGAGACTTAGAAAACTGGTAAAACCTACATTGTGGATAGAGTTGGCAGTACTTAGCAGTGTGAAAACAGCACTATCGCCGAAAGAAATTTAGTTCTCTCAGTCCGTGTAACAGTGAACAGAGAATGTATGAGTTTCTCAAGATTGGTAACAGATAGAAACAAGAGAAAGTACACAGTGATTCATCTACCTAGAAAAGTTACAGAAGTTTACACAGAGAATTCCAAGTATAAGTACAAGAAAATAAGAGATACTTAGAAAACTGGTAAAACCTACATTGTTGATAGAGTTGGGAGTACTTAGCACTGTGAAAACAGCACTTTCGCCAAAAGAAAATTAGTTCTCTAAGTCCGTGTCACAGTGAACAGAGAATGTGTGAGTTTCTCAAGATTGGTAACAGATAGAAACAAGAGAAAGTACACAGTGATTCATCTACCTAGAAAAGTTGCCGAGGTTTACACAGAGAATTCCAAGTATAAGTACAAGAAAATAAGAGAGACTTAGGAAACTGGTAAAACCTACATTGTTGATAGAGTTGGGAGTACTTAGCACTGTGAAAACAGCACTTTCGCAGAAAGAAATCTACTTCTCTAAGACTGGGAAACAATGAACAGAGAATGTATGAGTTTCTCAAGATTGGTAACAGATAGAAACAAGAGAAAGTACACAGTGATTCATCTACCAAAAAAGCTACAGAGGTTTACACAGAGAATTCCAAGTATAAGTACAAGAAAATAAGAGAGACTTAGAAAACTGGTAAAACCTACATTGTTGATACAGTTGGGAGTACTTAGCACTGTGAAAACAGCACTTTCGCCGAAAGAAATCTACTTCTCTAAGACTGGGAAACAGTGAACAGAGAATGTATGAGTTTCTCAAGATTGGTAACAGATAGAAACAAGAGAAAGTACACAGTGATTCATCTACCTAGAGAAGTTACAGAAGTTTACACAGAGAATTACATGTATAAGTACAAGAAAATAACAGAGACTTAGAAAACTGGTAAAACCTACATTGTGGATAGAGTTGGGAGTACTTAGCACTGTGAAAACAGCATTTTCGCAGAAAGAAATCTACTTCGCTAAGACTGGGAAACAGTGAACAGAGAATGTATGAGTTTCTCAAGATTGGTAAAAGATAGAAAGAAGAGAAGCTACGCAGTGATTCATCTACATAGAAAAGTTACAGAGGTTTACTCAGAGAATTCCAAGTATAAGTACAAGAAAATAAGAGAGACTTAGAAAACTGGTAAAACCTACATTGTTGATAGAGTTGGGAGTACTTAGCACTGTGAAAATAGCACTTTCGCAGAAAGAAATCTACTTCTCTAACACTGGGAAACAGTGAACAGAGAATGTATGAGTTTCTCAAGATTGGTAACAGATAGAAACAAGAGAAAGTACACAGTGATTCATCTACCTAGAGAAGTTACAGAAGTTTACACAGAGAATTCCATGTATAAATAAAAGAAAATAAGAGAGACTTAGAAAACTGGTAAAACCTACATTGTGGATAGAGTTGGGAGTACTTAGCACTGTGAAAAGAGCATTTTCCCAGAGAGAAATCTACTTCTCTAAGACTGGGAAACAGTGCACAGAGAATGTATGAGTTTCTCAAGATTGGTAACAGATAGAAACAAGAGAAAGTACACAGTGATTCATCTACCTAGAGAAGTTACAGAAGTTTACACATGGAATTCCATGTATAAGTACAAGAAAGTAAGAGAAACTTAGAAAACTGGTAAAACCTACATTGTGGATAGAGTTGGGAGAACTTAGCACTGTGAAAACAGCACTTTCCTAGAAAGAAATCTACTTCTCTAAGACTCGGAAACAGTGAACAGAGAATGTATGAGTTTCTCAAGATTGGTAACAGATAGAAAGAAGAGAAGCTACGCAGTGATTCATCTACATAGAAAAGTTACAGAGGTTTAATCAGAGAATTCCAAGTATAAGTACAAGAAAATAAAAGAGACTTAGAAAACTGGTAAAACCTACATTGCTGATAGAGTTGGGAATACATAGCACTATGAAAACAGCATTTTCGCCTAAAGAAATTTAGTACTCTAAGTCCGTGAAACAGTGAACAGAGAATGTATCAGTTTCTCAAGATTGGTAACAGATAGAAACAAGAGAAAGTACACAGTGATTCATCTACCTAGAAAAGTTACAGAGGTTTACACAGAGAATTCCATGTATAAGTACAAGAAAATAAGAGAGACTTAGAAAACTGGTAAAACCTACATTGTTGATGGAGTTGGGAGTACTTAGCACTGTGAAAACAGCACTTTCCCAGAAAGAAATCTACTTCTCTAACACTGGGAAACAGTGAACAGAGAATGTATGAGTTTCTCAAAATTGGTAACAGATAGAAACAAGAGAAAGTACACAGTGATTCATCTACCTAGAAAAGTTACAGAGGTTTACACAGAGAATTCCATGTATAAGTACAAGAAAATAAGAGAAACTTAGAAAACTGGTAAAACCTACATTGTGGATAGAGTTGGGAGTACTTAGCACTGTGAAAACAGCATTTTCGCAGAAAGAAATCTACTTCGCTAAGACTGGGAAACAGTGAACAGAGAATGTATGAGTTTCTCAAGATTGGTAACAGATAGAAACAAGAGAAAGTACACGGTGATTCATCTACCTAGAGAAGTTACAGAAGTTTACACAGAGAATTCCATGTATAAGTACAAGAAAGTAAGAGAAACATACAAAACTGGTAAAACCTACATTGTGGATAGAGTTGGGAGTACTTAACACTGTGAAAACAGCACTTTCGGAGAAAGAAATCTACTTCTCTAACACTGGGAAACAGTGAACAGAGAATGTATGAGTTTCTCAAGATTGGTAACAGATAGAAACAAGAAAAAGTACACATTGATTCATGTACCTAGAGACGTTACAGAAGTTTACAAAGAGAATTCCATGTATAAGTACAAGAAAATAAGAGAGACTTAGAAAACTGGTAAAACCTACATTGTGGATAGAGTTGGGAGTACACAGCAGTGTGAAAACAGCACTATCGGCGAAAGAAATTTAGTTCTCTAAGTCCGTGTAACAGTGAACAGAGAATGTATGAGTTTCTCAAGATTGGTAACAGATAGAAACAAGAGAAAGTACACAGTGATTCATCTACCTAGAAAAGTTACAGAGGTTTACACGGAGAATTCCAAGTATAAGTACAAGAAAATAAGAGAGACTTAGAAAACTGGTAAAACCTACATTGTTGATAGAGTTGGGAGTACTTAGCACTGTGAAAACAGCACTTTCGGAGAAAGAAATGTACTTCTCTAACACTGGGAAACAGTGAACAGAGAATGTATGAGTTTCTCAAGATTGGTAACAGATAGAACAAGAGAAAGTACACAGTGATTCATCTACCTAGAGAAGTTACAGAAGTTTACACAGAGAATTCCATGTATAAGTACAAGAAAATAAGAGAGACTTAGAAAAATGGTAAAACCTACATTGTGGATAGAGTTGGGAGTATTTAGCAGTGTGAAAACAGCACTATCGCCGAAAGAAATTTACTTCTCTCAGTCCGTGTAACAGTGAACAGAGAATGTATGAGTTTCTCAGGATTGGTAACAGATAGAAACAAGAGGAAGTACACAGTGATTCATCTACCTAGAAAAGTCACAGAAGGTTACACAGAGAATTCCAAGTATAAGTACAAGAAAATAAGAGATACATAGAAAACTGGTAAAACCTACATGGTTGATAGAGTTGGGAGTACTTAGCACTGTGAAAACAACACTTTCGCCAAAAGAAATTTAGTTCTCTAAGTCCGTGAAACAGTGAACAGGGAATGTATGAGTTTCTCAAGATTCCTAAGAGAGAGAAACAAGAGAAAGTACACAGTGATTCATCTACCTAGAAAAGTTGCCGAGGTTTCCACAGAGAATTCCAAGTATAAGTACAAGAAAATAAGAGAGACTTAGGAAACTGGTAAAACCTACATTTTTGATAGAGTTGGGAGTACTTAGCACTGTGAAAACAGCACTTTCGCAGAAAGAAATCTACTTCTCTAAGACTGGGAAACAGTGAACAGAGAATGTATGAGTTTCTCAAGATTGGTAACAGATAGAAACAAGAGAAAGTACACAGTGATTCATCTATCTAGAGAAGTTACAGAAGTTTACACAAAGAATTCCATGTATAAGTACAAGAAAAAAAGAGAGACTTAGAAAACTGGTAAAACCTACATTGTGGATAGAGTTGGGAGTACTTAGCACTGTGAAAACATCACTTTCGCCAAAAGAAATTTAGTTCTCTAAATCCGTGTAACAGTGAACAGAGAATGTGTGAGCTTCTCAAGATTGGTAACAGATAGAAAGAAGAGAAAGTACGCAGTCATTCATCTACATAGAAAAGTTACAGAGGTTTACACAGAGATTTCCATGTATAAGTACAAGAAAATAAGAGAGATTCAGAAAACTGGTAAAACCTACATTGTTGATAGAGTTGGGAGTACTTAGCACTGTGAAAACAGCACTTTCGCAGAAAGAAATCTACTTCTCTAAGACTGGGAAACAGAGAACAGAGAATGTATGAGTTTTTCAAGATTGGTAACAGATAGAAACAAGAGAAAGTACACAGTGATTCATCTACCTAGAGAAGTTCCAGAAGTTTACACAGAGAATTCCATGTATAAGTACAGGAAAATAAGAGAGACTTAGAAAACTGGTAAAACCTACATTGTGGATAGAGTTGGGAGTACTTAGCACTGTGAAAACAGCACTTTCGCCAAAAGAAATTTAGTTCTCTAAGTCCCTGTAACAGTGAACAGAGAATGTGTGAGTTTCTCAAGATTGGTAACAGATAGAAAGAAGAGAAAGCACGCAGTGATTCATGTACATAGAAAAGTTACAGAGGTTTACACAGAGAATTCAAAGTATAAGTACAAGAAAATAAGAGAGACTTAGAAAACTGGTAAAACCTACATTGTTGATAGAGTTGGGAGTACTTAGCACTGTGAAAACAGCACTTTCGGAGAAAGAAATCTACTTCTCTAACACTGGGAAACAGTGAACAGAGAATGTATGAGTTTCTCAAGATTGGTAACAGATAGAAACAAGAAAAAGTACACAGTGAATCATCTACCTAGAGAAGTTACAGAAGTTTACACAGAGAATTCCATGTATAAGTACAAGAAAATAAGAGAGACTTAGAAAACTGATAAAACCTACATTGTGGATAGAGTTGGGAGTACATAGCAGTGTGAAAACAGCACTATCGCCGAAAGAAATTTAGTCCTCTAAGTCCGTGTAACAGTGATCAGACAATGTATGAGTTTCTAAAGATTGGTAACAGATAGAAACAAGAGAAAGTACACAGTGATTCATCTACCTAGAAAAGTTACAGAAGTTTACACAGAGAATTCCAAGTATAAGTACAAGAAAATAAGAGATACTTAGAAAACTGGTAAAACCTACATTGTTGATAGAGTTGGGAGTACTTAGCACTGTGAAAACAGCACTTTCGCCAAAAGAAATTTAGTTCTCTCAGTCCGTGTAACAGTGAACAGAGAATGTGTGAGTTTCTCAAGATTGGTAACAGATAGAAAGAAGAGAAAGTGCGCAGTGATTCATCTACATAGAAAAGTTACAGAGGTTTACACAGAGAATTCCATGTATAAGTACAAGAAAATAAGAGAAAGTTAGAAAACTGGTAAAACCTACATTGTTGATAGAGTTGGGAGTACTTAGCACTGTGAAAACAGCACTTTCGCAGAAAGAAATCTACTTCTCTAACACTGGGAAACAGTGAACAGAGAATGTATGAGTTTCTCAAGATTGGTAACAGATAGAAAGAAGAGAAAGTACACAGTGATTCATCTACCTAGAGAAGTTACAGAAGTTTACACAGAGAATTCCATGTATAAGTACAAGAAAATAAGAGAGACTTAGAAAACTGGTAAAACCTACATTGTGGATAGAGTTGGGAGTACTTAGCACTGAGAAAACAGCACTTTCGCCAAAAGAAATTTAGTTCTCTAAGTCCGTGTAACAGAGAACAGAGAATGTATGAGTTTCTCAAGATTGGTAACAGATAGAAACAAGAGAAAGTACACAGTGATTCATCTACCTAGAAAACTTACAGAAGTTTACACAGAGAATTCCAAGTATAAGTACAAGAAAAAAAGACATACTTAGAAAACTGGTAAAACCTACATTGTTGATAGAGTTGGGAGTACTTAGCACTGTGAAAACAGCACTTTCGC
The DNA here is from genome assembly GCA_028571685.1 of Heterohyrax brucei. Lineage (NCBI taxonomy): Eukaryota > Metazoa > Chordata > Mammalia > Hyracoidea > Procaviidae > Heterohyrax > Heterohyrax brucei. The sequence goes on along the minus strand of CM053148.1, from coordinate 119,285,939 downwards.
CAAAAGAAATTTAGTTCTCTAAGTCCCTGTAACAGTGAACAGAGAATGTGTGAGTTTCTCAAGATTGGTAACAGATAGAAAGAAGAGAAAGTACGCAGTGATTCATCTACATAGGAAAGTTACAGAGGTTTACACAGAGAATTCCATGTATAAGTACAAGAAAATAAGAGAGAGTTAGAAAACTGGTAAAACCTACATTGTTGATAGAGTTGGGAGTAGTTAGCACTGTGAAAACAGCACTTTCGCAGAAAGAAATCTACTTCTCTAAGACTGGGAAACAGTGAACAGAGAATGTATGAGTTTCTCAAGATTGGTAACAGATAGAAACAAGAGAAAGTACACAGTGATTCATCTACATAGAAAAGTTACAGAGGTTTACACGGAGAATTCCAAGTATAAGTACAAGAAAATAAGAGAGACTTCGAAAACTGGTAAAACCTACATTGTGGATAGAGTTGAGAGTACTTAGCACTGTGAAAACAGCACTTTCGGAGAAAGAAATGTACTTCTCTAACACTGGGAAACAGTGTACAGAGAATGTATGAGTTTCTCAAGATTGGTAACAGATAGAAACAAGAGAAAGTACACAGTGATTCATCTACCTAGAGAAGTTACAGAAGTTTACACAGAGAATTCCATGTATAAGTACAAGAAAATAAGAGAGACTTAGAAAACTGGTAAAACCTACATTGTGGATAGAGTTGGGAGTACTTAGCAGTGTGAAAACACCACTATCGCCGAAAGAAATTTTGTTCTCTCAGTCCGTGTAATAGTGAACAGAGAATGTATGAGTTTCTCAAGATTGGTAACAGATAGAAACAAGAGGAAGTACACAGTGATTCATCTACCTAGAAAAGTCACAGAAGTTTACACAGAGAATTCCAAGTATAAGTACAAGAAAATAAGAGATACATAGAAAACTGGTAAAACCTACTTTGTTGATAGAGTTGGGAGTACTTAGCACTGTGAAAAGAACACTTTCGCCAAAAGAAATTTAGTTCTCTAAGTCCGTGAAACAGTGAACAGAGAATGTATGAGTTTCTCAAGATTGGTAAGAGATAGAAACAAGAGAAAGTACACAGTGATTCATCTACCTAGAAAAGTTGCCGAGTTTTACACAGAGAATTCCAAGTATAAGTACAAGAAAATAAGAGAGACTTAGGAAACTGGTAAAACCTGCATTGTGGATAGAGTTGGGAGTAGTTAGCACTGTGAAAACAGCACTTTCCTAGAGAGAAATCTACTTTTCTAAGACTCGGAAACAGTGAACAGAGAATGTATAAGTTTCTCAAGATTGGTAACAGATAGAAAGAAGAGAAGCTACGCAGTGATTCATCTACATAGAAAAGTTACAGAGGTTTACTCAGAGAATTCCAAGTATAAGTACAAGAGAATAAGAGAGACTTAGAAAACTGGTAAAACCTACATTGTTGATAGAGTTGGGAGTACTTAGCACTGTGAAAACAGCACTTTCGCAGAAAGAAATCTACTTCTCTAACACTGGGAAACAGTGAACAGAGAATGTATGAGTTTCTCAAGATTGGTAACACATAGAAAGAAGATAAAGTACGCAGTGATTCATCTACCTAGAAAAGTTACAGAGGTTTACACAGAGAATTCCATGTATAAGTACAAGAAAATAAGAGAGACTTAGAAAACGGGTAAAACCTACATTGTTGATAGAGTTGGGAGTACTTAGCACTGTGAAAACAGTACTTTCGCCGAAAGAAATTTAGTTCTCTAAGTCTGTGAAACAGTGACCAGAGAATGTATGAGTTTCTCAAGATTGGTAACAGATAGAAACAAGAAAAAGTACACAGTGATTCATCTACCTAGAAAAGTTACAGAGGTTTACACAGAGAATTCCAAGTATAAGTACAAGAAAATAAGAGAGACTTAGAAAACTGGTAAAACCTACATTTTTGATAGAGTTGGGAGTACTTAGCATTGTGAAAACAGCACTTTCGCAGAAAAAAATCTACTTCTCTAAGACTGGGAAACAGTGAACACAGAATGTATGAGTTTCTCAAGATTGGTAACAGATAGAAAAAAGAGAAAGTACGCAGTGATTCATGTACATAGAAAAGTTACAGAGGTTTACACAGAGAATTCAAAGTATAAGTACAAGAAAATAAGAGAGACTTAGAAAACTGGTAAAACCTACATTGTTGATAGAGTTGGGAGTACTTAGCAGTGCAAAAACAGGACTTTCGGAGAAAGAAATCTACTTCTCTAACACTGGGAAACAGTGAACAGAGAATGTATGAGTTTCTCAAGATTGGTAACAGATAGAAACAAGAAAAAGTACACAGTGATTCATCTACCTAGAGAAGTTAGAGAAGTTTACACAGAGAATTCCATGTATAAGTACAAGAAAATAAGAGAGACTTAGAAAACTGGTAAAACCTACATTGTGGATAGAGTTGGGAGTACTTAGCAGTGTGAAAACAGCACTATCGCCGAAAGAAATTTAGTTCTCTCAGTCCGTGTAACAGTGAACAGAGAATGTATGAGTTTCTCAAGATTGGTAACAGATAGAAACAAGAGAAAGTACACAGTGATTCATCTACCTAGAAAAGCTACAGAGGTTTACACAGAGAATTCCAAGTATAAGTACAAGAAAATAAGAGAGAGTTAGAAAACTGGTAAAACCTACATTGTTGATACAGTTGGGAGTACTTAGCACTGTGAAAACAGCACTTTCGCCGAAAGAAATCTACTTCTCTAAGACTGGGAAACAGTGAACAGAGAATGTATGAGTTTCTCAAGATTGATAACAGATAGAAACAAGAGAAAGTACACAGTGATTCATCTACCTAGAGAAGTCACAGAAGTTTACACAGAGAATTACATGTATAAGTACAAGAAAATAAGAGAGACTTAGAGAACTGGTAAAACCTACATTGTGGATAGAGTTGGGACTACTTAGCACTGTGAAAACAGCATTTTCGCAGAAAGAAATCTACTTCGCTAAGACTGGGAAACAGTGAACAGAGAATGTATGAGTTTCTCAAGATTGGTAAAAGATAGAAACAAGAGAAAGTACACAGTGATTCATCTACCTAGAGAAGTTACAGAAGTTGACACAGAGAATTCCATGTATAAGTACAAGAAAGTAAGAGAAACTTACAAAACTGGTAAAACCTACATTGTGGATAGAGTTGGGAGTACTTAGCACTGTGAAAACAGCACTTGCCTAGAAAGAAATCTACTTCTCTAAGACTCGGAAACGGTGAACAGAGAATGTATAAGTTTCTCAAGATTGGTAACAGATAGAAACAAGAGAAGGTATGCAGTGATTCATCTACATAGAAAAGTTACACAGGTTTACTCAGAGAATTCCAAGTATAAGTACAAGAAAATAAGAGAGACTTAGAAAACTGCTAAAACCTACATTGTTGATAGAGTTGGGAGTACTTAGCACTGTGAAAACAGCACTTTCGCAGAAAGAAATCTACTTCTCTAACACTGGGAAACAGTGAACAGAGAATGTATGAGTTTCTCAAGATTGGTAACACATAGAAAGAAAGGAAAGTACGCAGTGATTCATCTACCTAGAAAAGTTACAGAGGTTTACACAGAGAATTCCATGTATAAGTACAAGAAAATAAGAGAGACTTAGAAAACGGGTAAAACCTACATTGTTGATAGAGTTGGGAGTACTTAGCACTGTGAAAACAGTACTTTCGGCGAAAGAAATTTAGTTCTCTAAATCCGTGAAACAGTGACCAGAGAATGTATGAGTTTCTCAAGATTGGTAACAGATAGAAACAAGAGAAAGTACACAGTGATTCATCTACCTAGAAAAGTTACAGAGGTTTACACAGAGAATTCCAAGTATAAGTACAAGAAAATGAGAGACTTAGAAAACTGGTAAAACCTACATTGTTGATAGAGTTGGGAGTACTTAGCACTGTGAAAACAGCACTTTCGCAGAAAGAAATCAACTTCTCTGAGACTGGGAAACAGTGAACAGAGAATGTATGAGTTTCTCAAGATTGGTAACAGATAGAAACAAGAGAAAGTACGCAGTGATTCATGTACATAGAAAAGTTACAGAGGTTTACACAGAGAATTCAAAGTATAAGTACAAGAAAATAAGAGAGACTTAGAAAACTGGTAAAACCTACATTGTTGATAGAGTTGGGAGTACTTAGCAGTGTAAAAACAGCACTTAGGAGAAAGAAATCTACTTCTCTAACACTGGGAAACAGTGAACAGAGAATGTATGAGTTTCTCAAGATTGGTAACAGATAGAAACAAGAGAAAGTACACAGTGATTCATCTACCTAGAGAAGTTACAGAAGTTTACACAGAGAATTCCATGTATAAGTACAAGAAAATAAGAGAGACTTAGAAAACTGGTAAAACCTACATTGTGGATAGAGTTGGGAGTACTTAGCAGTGTGAAAACAGCACTATCGCCGAAAGAAATTTAGTTCTCTCTGTCCGTGTAACAGTGAACAGAGAATGTATGAGTTTCTCAAGATTGTAACAGATAGAAACAAGAGAAAGTACACAGTGATTCATCTACCTAGAAAAGTTACAGAAGTTTACACAGAGAATTCCAAGTATAAGTACAAGAAAATAAGAGATACTTAGAAAACTGGTAAAACCTACATTGTTGATAGAGTTGGGAGTACTTAGCACTGTGAAAACAGCACTTTCGCCAAAAGAAATTTAGTTCTCTAAGTCCGTGTAACAGTGAACAGAGAATGTGTGAGTTTCTCAAGATTGGTAACAGATAGAAACAAGAGAAAGTACACAGTGATTCATCTACCTAGAAAAGTTGCCGAGGTTTCCACAGAGAATTCCCAGTATAAGTACAAGAAAATAAGAGAGACTTAGGAAACTGGTAAAACCTACATTGTTGATAGAGTTGGGAGTACTTAGCACTGTGAAAACAGCACTTTCACAGAAAGAAATCTACTTCTCTAAGACTGGGAAACAGTGAGCAGAGAATGTATGAGTTTCTCAAGATTGGTAACAGATAGAAACAAGAGAAAGTACACAGTGATTCATCTACGTAGAGAAGTTACAGAAGTTTACCCAAACAATTCCATGTATAAGTACAAGAAAATAAGAGAGACTTAGAAAACTGGTAAAACCTACATTGTTGATAGAGTTGGGAGTACTTAGCACTGTGAAAACAGCACTTTCGCAGAAAGAAATCTACTTCTCTAAGACTGGAAAACAGTGAACAGAGAATGTATGAGTTTCTCAAGATTGGTAACAGATAGAAAGAAGAGAAAGTACACAGTGATTCATCTACATAGAAAAGTTACAGAGGTTTACACAGAGAATTCCAAGTATAAGTACAAGAAAATAAGAGAGACTTAGAAAACTGGTAAAACCTACATTGTTGATACAGTTGGGAGTACTTAGCACTGTGAAAACAGCACTTTGGCCGAAAGAAATCTAATTCTCTAAGACTGGGAAACAGTGAACAGAGAATGTATGAGTTTCTCAAGATTGGTAACAGATAGAAACAAGAGAAAGTACACAGTGATTCATCTACCTAGAGAAGTTACAGAAGTTGACACAGAGAATTCCATGTATAAGTACAAGAGAGTAAGAGAAACTTACAAAACTGGTAAAACCTACATTGTGGATAGAGTTGGGAGTACTTAGCACTGTGAAAACAGCACTTTCCTGGAAAGAAATCTACTTCTCTAAGACTCGGAAACAGTGAACAGAGAATGTATAAGTTTCTCAAGATTGGTAACAGATAGAAAGAAGAGAAGGTATGCAGTGATTCACCTACATAGAAAAGTTACAGAGGTTTACTCAGAGAATTCCAAGTATAAGTACAAGAAAATAAGAGAGACTTAGAAAACTGGTAAAACCTACATTGTTGATAGAGTTGGGAGTACTTAGCACTGTGAAAACAGCACTTTCGCAGAAAGAAATCTACTTCTCTAACACTGGGAAACAGTGAACAGAGAATGTATGAGTTTCTCAAGATTGGTAACAGATAGAAACAAGAGAAAGTACACAGTGATTCATCTACCTAGAGAAGTTACAGAAGTTTACACAAAGAATTCCATGTATAAGTACAAGAAAATAAGAGAGACTTAGAAAACTGGTAAAACCTACATTGTGGATAGAGTTGGGAGTACTTAGCACTGTGAAAACAGGACTTTCGCCAAAAGAAATTTAGTTCTCTAAGTCCGTGTAACAGTGAACAGAGAATGTGTGAGTTTCTCAAGATTGGTAACAGATAGAAAGAAGAGAAAGTACGCAGTGATCCCTCTACATAGAAAAGTTACAGAGGTTTACACAGAGAATTCCATGTATAAGTACAAGAAAATAAGAGAGAGTTAGAAAACTGGTAAAACCTACATTGTTGATAAAGTTGGGAGTACGTAGCACTGTGAAAACAGCACTTTCGCAGAAAGAAATCTACTTCTCTAAGGCTGGGAAACAGTGAACAGAGAATGTATGAGTTTCTCAAGATTGGTAACAGATAGAAACAAGTGAAAGTACACAGTGATTCATCTACCTAGAGAAGTTACAGAAGTTTACACAGAGAATTTCATGTATAAGTACAAGAAAATAAGAGAGACTTAGAAACCTGGTAAAATCTACATTGTGGATAGAGTTGGGAGTACTTAGCACTGTGAAAACAGCACTTTCGCAGAAAGAAATCTACTTCTCTAAGACTGGGAAACAGTGAACAGAGAATGTATGAGTTTCTCAAGATTGGTAACAGATAGAAACAAGAGAAAGTACACAGTGATTCATCTACATAGAAAAGTTACAGAGGTTTACACGGAGAATTCCAAGTATAAGTACAAGAAAATAAGAGAGACTTAGAAAACTGGTAAAACCTACATTGTGGATAGAGTTGGGAGTACTTAGCAGTGTGAAAACAGCACTATCGCCGAAAGAAATTTTGTTCTCTCAGTCCGTGTAATAGTGAACAGAGAATGTATGAGTTTCTCAAGATTGGTAACAGATAGAAACAAGAGGAAGTACACAGTGATTCATCTACCTAGAAAAGTCACAGAAGTTTACACAGAGAATTCCAAGTATAAGTACAAGAAAATAAGAGATACATAGAAAACTGGTAAAACCTACTTTGTTGATAGAGTTGGGAGTACTTAGCACTGTGAAAAGAACACTTTCGCCAAAAGAAATTTAGTTCTCTAAGTCCGTGAAACAGTGAACAGAGAATGTATGAGTTTCTCAAGATTGGTAAGAGATAGAAACAAGAGAAAGTACACAGTGATTCATCTACCTAGAAAAGTTGCCGAGTTTTACACAGAGAATTCCAAGTATAAGTACAAGAAAATAAGAGAGACTTAGGAAACTGGTAAAACCTGCATTGTGGATAGAGTTGGGAGTAGTTAGCACTGTGAAAACAGCACTTTCCTAGAGAGAAATCTACTTTTCTAAGACTCGGAAACAGTGAACAGAGAATGTATAAGTTTCTCAAGATTGGTAACAGATAGAAAGAAGAGAAGCTACGCAGTGATTCATCTACATAGAAAAGTTACAGAGGTTTACTCAGAGAATTCCAAGTATAAGTACAAGAGAATAAGAGAGACTTAGAAAACTGGTAAAACCTACATTGTTGATAGAGTTGGGAGTACTTAGCACTGTGAAAACAGCACTTTCGCAGAAAGAAATCTACTTCTCTAACACTGGGAAACAGTGAACAGAGAATGTATGAGTTTCTCAAGATTGGTAACAGATAGAAACAAGAGAAAGTACACAGTGATTCATCTACCTAGAGAAGTTACAGAAGTTTACACAGAGAATTCCATGTATAAGTACAAGAAAATAAGAGAGACTTAGAAAACTGGTAAAACCTACATTGTTGATAGATTTGGGAGTACTTAGCACTGTGAAAACAGCACTTTCGCCAAAAGAAATTTAGTTCTCTAAGTCCGTGTAACAGTGAACAGAGAATGTGTGAGTTTCTCAAGATTGGTAACAGATAGAAACAAGAGAAAGTACACAGTGATTCATCTACCTAGAAAAGTTGCCGAGGTTTCCACAGAGAATTCCAAGTATAAGTACAAGAAAATAAGAGAGACTTAGGAAACTGGTAAAACCTACATTGTTGATAGAGTTGGGAGTACTTAGCACTGTGAAAACAGCACTTTCGCAGAAAGAAATCTACTTCTCTAAGACTGGGAAACAGTGAACAGAGAATGTATGAGTTTCTCAAGATTGGTAACAGATAGAAACAAGAGAAAGTACACAGTGATTCATCTACCTAGAGAAGTTACAGAAGTTTACACAAACAATTCCATGTATAAGTACAAGAAAATAAGAAAGACTTAGAAAACTGGTAAAACCTACATTGTTGATAGAGTTGGGAGTACTTAGCACTGTGAAAACAGCACTTTCGCAGAAAGAAATCTACTTCTCTAAGACTGGGAAACAGTGAACAGAGAATGTATGAGTTTCTCAAGATTGGTAACAGATAGAAAGAAGAGAAAGTACACAGTGATTCATGTACATAGAAAAGTTACAGAGGTTTACACAGAGAATTCCAAGTATAAGTACAAGAAAATGAGAGACTCAGAAAACTGGTAAAACCTACATTGTTGATAGAGTTGGGAGTACTTACCACTGTGAAAACAGCACTTTCACAGAAAGAAATCTACTTCTCTAAGACTGGGAAACAGTGAACACAGAATGTATGAGTTTCTCTAGATTGGTAACAGATAGAAACAAGAGAAATTACACAGTGATTCATCTACCTAGAGAAGTTACAGAAGTTTACACAGAGAATTCCAAGTATAAGTACAAGAAAATAAGACATACTTAGAAAACTGGTAAAACCTACATTGTTGATAGAGTTGGGAGTACTTAGCACTGTGAAAACAGCACTTTCGCAGAAAGAAATCTACTTCTCTAACACTGGGAAACAGTGAACAGAGAATGTATGAGTTTCTCAAGATTGGTAACAGATAGAAACAAGAGAAAGTACACAGTGATTCATCTACCTAGAGAAGTTACAGAAGTTTACACAGAGAATTCCGTGTATAAGTACAAGAAAGTAAGAGAAACATACAAAACTGGTAAAACCTACATTGTGGATAGAGTTGGGAGTACTTAACACTGTGAAAACAGCACTTTCGTAGAAAGAAATCTACTTCTCTAAGACTGGGAAACAGTGAACAGAGAATGTATGAGTTTCTCAAGATTGGTAACAGATAGAAAGTAGAGAAGGTACGCAGTGATTCATCTACATAGAAAAGTTACAGAGGTTTATTCAGAGAATTCCAAGTATAAGTACAAGGAAATAAGAGAGACTTAGAAAACTGGTAAAACCTACATTGTTGATAGAGTTGGGAGTACATAGCACTGTGAAAACAGCACTTTCGCCGAAAGAAATTTAGTTCTCTAAGTCCGTGAAACAGTGAACAGACAATGTATCAGTTTCTCAAGATTGGTAACAGATAGAAACAAGAGAAAGTACACAGGGATTCATCTACTTAGAAAAGTTACAGAGGTTTACACAGAGAATTCCAAGTATAAGTACAAGAAAATAAGAGAGACTTAGAAAACTGGTAAAACCTACATTGTTGATAGAGTTGGGAGTACTTAGCACTGTGAAAACAGCACTTTCGCAGAAAGAAATCTGCTTCTCTAACACTGGGAAACAGTGAACAGAGAATGTATGAGTTTCTCAAGATTGGTAACAGATAGAAACAAGAGAAAGTACACAGTGATTCATCTACCTAGAGAAGTTACAGAAGTTTACACAGAGAATTCCATGTATAAGTACAAGAAAATAAGAGAGACTTAGAAAACTGGTAAAACCTACATTGTGGATAGAGTTGGGAGTACTTAGCACTGTGAAAACAGCACTTTCGCCAAAAAAATTTAGTTCTCTAAGTCCGTGTAACAGTGAACAGAAAATGTGTGAGTTTCTCAAGATTGGTAACAGATAGAAACAAGAGAAAGTACGCAGTGATTCATCTACATAGAAAAGTTATAAAGGTTTACACAGAGAATTCCATGTATAAGTACAAGAAAATAAGAGAGAGTTAGAAAACTGGTAAAACCTACATTGTTGATAGAGTTGGGAGTACTTAGCACTGTGAAAACAGCACTTTCGCAGAAAGAAGTCTACTTCTCTAAGACTGGGAAACAGTGAACAAAGAATGTATGAGTTTCTCAAGATTGGTAACAGATAGAAACAAGAGAAAGTACACAGTGATTCATCTACCTAGAAAAGTTACCCAGGTTTACACAGAGAATTCGAAGTATAAGTGCAAGAAAATAAGAGAGACTTAGAAAACTGGTAAAACCTACATTGTTGATAAAGTTGGGAGTACGTAGCACTGTGAAAACAGCACTTTCGCAGAAAGAAATCTACTTCTCTAAGGCTGGGAAACAGTGAACAGAGAATGTATGAGTTTCTCAAGATTGGTAACAGATAGAAACAAGTGAAAGTACACAGTGATTCATCTACCTAGAGAAGTTACAGAAGTTTACACAGAGAATTTCATGTATAAGTACAAGAAAATAAGAGAGACTTAGAAACCTGGTAAAATCTACATTGTGGATAGAGTTGGGAGTACTTAGCACTGTGAAAACAGCACTTTCGCCAAAAGAAATTTAGTTCTCTAAGTCCGTGTAACAGTGAACAGAGAATGTGTGAGTTTCTCAAGATTGGTAACAGATAGAAAGAAGAGAAAGTACGCAGTGATTCATCTACATAGGAAAGTTACAGAGGTTTACACAGAGAATTCCATGTATAAGTACAAGAAAATAAGAGAGAGTTAGAAAACTGGTAAAACCTACATTGTTGATAGAGTTGGGAGTACTTAGCACTGTGAAAACAGCACTTTCGCAGAAAGAAATCTACTTCTCTAAGACTGGGAAACAGTGAAGAGAGAATGTATGAGTTTCTAAAAATTGGTAACAGATAGAAACAAGAGAAAGTACACAGTGATTCATCTACCTAGAAAAGTTACAGAGGTTTACACAGAGAATTCCAAGTATAAGTACAAGAAAATAAGACAGACTTAGAAAACTGGTAAAACCTACATTGTTGGTAGAGTTGGGAGTACTTAGCACTGTGAAAACAGCACTTTCTCAGAAAAAAATTTACTTCTCTAACACTGGGAAACAGTGAACAGAGAATGTATGAGTTTCTCAAGATTGGTAACAGATAGAAACAAGAGAAAGTACACAGTGATTCATCTACCTAGAGAAGTTACAGAAGTTTACACAGAGAATTCCATGTATAAGTACAAGAAAGTAAGAGAAACATACAAAACTGGTAAAACCTACATTGTGGATAGAGTTGGGAGTACTTAACACTGTGAAAACAGCACTTTCGTAGAAAGAAATCTACTTCTCTAAGACTCGGAAACAGTGAACAGAGAATGTATGAGTTTCTCAAGATTGGTAACAGATAGAAAGTAGAGAAGGTACGCAGTGATTCATCTACATAGAAAAGTTACAGAGGTTTATTCAGAGAATTCCAAGTATAAGTACAAGGAAATAAGAGAGACTTAGAAAACTGGTAAAACCTACATTGTTGATAGAGTTGGGAGTACATAGCACTGTGAAAACAGCACTTTCGCCGAAAGAAATTTAGTTCTCTAAGTCCGTGAAACAGTGAACAGACAATGTATCAGTTTCTCAAGATTGGTAACAGATAGAAACAAGAGAAAGTACACAGGGATTCATCTACTTAGAAAAGTTACAGAGGTTTACACAGAGAATTCCAAGTATAAGTACAAGAAAATAAGAGAGACTTAGAAAACTGGTAAAACCTACATTGTTGATAGAGTTGGGAGTACTTAGCACTGTGAAAACAGCACTTTCGCAGAAAGAAATCTGCTTCTCTAACACTGGGAAACAGTGAACAGAGAATGTATGAGTTTCTCAAGATTGGTAACAGATAGAAACAAGAGAAAGTACACAGTGATTCATCTACCTAGAGAAGTTACAGAAGTTTACACAGAGAATTCCATGTATAAGTACAAGAAAATAAGAGAGACTTAGAAAACTGGTAAAACCTACATTGTGGATAGAGTTGGGAGTACTTAGCACTGTGAAAACAGCACTTTCGCCAAAAAAATTTAGTTCTCTAAGTCCGTGTAACAGTGAACAGAAAATGTGTGAGTTTCTCAAGATTGGTAACAGATAGAAACAAGAGAAAGTACGCAGTGATTCATCTACATAGAAAAGTTATAAAGGTTTACACAGAGAATTCCATGTATAAGTACAAGAAAATAAGAGAGAGTTAGAAAACTGGTAAAACCTACATTGTTGATAGAGTTGGGAGTACTTAGCACTGTGAAAACAGCACTTTCGCAGAAAGAAGTCTACTTCTCTAAGACTGGGAAACAGTGAACAAAGAATGTATGAGTTTCTCAAGATTGGTAACAGATAGAAACAAGAGAAAGTACACAGTGATTCATCTACCTAGAAAAGTTACCCAGGTTTACACAGAGAATTCGAAGTATAAGTGCAAGAAAATAAGAGAGACTTAGAAAACTGGTAAAACCTACATTGTTGATAAAGTTGGGAGTACGTAGCACTGTGAAAACAGCACTTTCGCAGAAAGAAATCTACTTCTCTAAGGCTGGGAAACAGTGAACAGAGAATGTATGAGTTTCTCAAGATTGGTAACAGATAGAAACAAGTGAAAGTACACAGTGATTCATCTACCTAGAGAAGTTACAGAAGTTTACACAGAGAATTTCATGTATAAGTACAAGAAAATAAGAGAGACTTAGAAACCTGGTAAAATCTACATTGTGGATAGAGTTGGGAGTACTTAGCACTGTGAAAACAGCACTTTCGCCAAAAGAAATTTAGTTCTCTAAGTCCGTGTAACAGTGAACAGAGAATGTGTGAGTTTCTCAAGATTGGTAACAGATAGAAAGAAGAGAAAGTACGCAGTGATTCATCTACATAGGAAAGTTACAGAGGTTTACACAGAGAATTCCATGTATAAGTACAAGAAAATAAGAGAGAGTTAGAAAACTGGTAAAACCTACATTGTTGATAGAGTTGGGAGTACTTAGCACTGTGAAAACAGCACTTTCGCAGAAAGAAATCTACTTCTCTAAGACTGGGAAACAGTGAAGAGAGAATGTATGAGTTTCTAAAAATTGGTAACAGATAGAAACAAGAGAAAGTACACAGTGATTCATCTACCTAGAAAAGTTACAGAGGTTTACACAGAGAATTCCAAGTATAAGTACAAGAAAATAAGACAGACTTAGAAAACTGGTAAAACCTACATTGTTGATAGAGTTGGGAGTACTTAGCACTGTGAAAAGAGCATTTTCGCAGAAAGAAATCTACTTCTCTAAGACTGGGAAACAGTGAACAGAGAATGTATGAGTTTCTCAAGATTCGTAACAGATAGAAACAAGAGAAAGTACACAGTGATTCATCTACCTAGAAAAGTTACAGAGGTTTACACAGAGAATTCCAAGTATAAGTACAAGAAAATAAGAGAGACTTAGAAAACTGGTAAAACCTACATTGTTGATAGAGTTGGGAGTACTTAGCACTGTGAAAAGAGCATTTTCGCAGAAAGAAATCTACTTCTCTAAGACTGGGAAACAGTGAACAGAGAATGTATGAGTCTCTCAAGATTCGTAACAGATAGAAACAAGAGAAAGTACACAGTGATTCATCTACCTAGAGAAGTTACAGAAGTTTACACAGAGAATTCCATGTATAAGTACAAGAAAATAAGAGAGACTTAGAAAACTTTTAAAACGTAAATTGTAGATAGAGTTGGGAGTACTTAGCACTTTGAAAACAGCACTTTCGCCGAAAGAAATTTAGTTCTCTAAGTCCGTGTAACAGTGAACAGAGAATGTATGAGTTTCTCAAGATTGGTAACAGATTTAAACGAGAGAAAGTACACAGTGATTCATCTACCTAGAGAAGTTACAGTAGTTTACACAGAGAATTCCATGTATAAGTAAAAGAAAATAAGAGAGACTTAGAAAACTGGTAAAACCTACTTTGTGGATAGAGTTGGGAGCACTTAGCACTGTGAAAACAGCACTTTCGCAGAAAGAAATCTACTTCTCTAAGACTGGGAAACAGTGAACAGAGAATGTATGAGTTTCTCAAGATTGGTAACAGATAGAAAGAAGAGAAAGTACGCAGTGATTCATCTACGTAGAAAAGTTACAGAGGTTTACACAGAGAATTCCATGTATAAGTACAAGAAAATAAGAGAGACTTAGAAAACTGGTAAAACCTACATTGTTGATAGAGTTGGGAGTACTTAGCACTGTGAAAAGAGCATTTTCGCAGAAAGAAATCTACTTCTCTAAGACTGGGAAACAGTGAACAGAGAATGTATGAGTTTCTCAAGATTGGTAACAGATAGAAACAGGAGAAAGTACACAGTGATTCTTCTACCTAGAGAAGTTACAGTAGTTTACACAGAGAATTCCATGTATAAGTACAAGAAAATAAGAGAGACTTAGAAAACTGGTAAAACCTACATTGTGGATAGAGTTGGGAGTACTTAGCACTGTGAAAACAGCACTTTCGCAGAAAGAAATCTACTTCTCTAAGACTGGGAAACAGTGAAGAGAGAATGTATGAGTTTCTAAAAATTGGTAACAGATAGAAACAAGAGAAAGTACACAGTGATTCATCTACCTAGAAAAGTTACAGAGGTTTACACAGAGAATTCCAAGTATAAGTACAAGAAAATAAGACAGACTTAGAAAACTGGTAAAACCTACATTGTTGATAGAGTTGGGAGTACTTAGCACTGTGAAAAGAGCATTTTCGCAGAAAGAAATCTACTTCTCTAAGACTGGGAAACAGTGAACAGAGAATGTATGAGTTTCTCAAGATTCGTAACAGATAGAAACAAGAGAAAGTACACAGTGATTCATCTACCTAGAAAAGTTACAGAGGTTTACACAGAGAATTCCAAGTATAAGTACAAGAAAATAAGAGAGACTTAGAAAACTGGTAAAACCTACATTGTTGATAGATTTGGGAGTACTTAGCACTGTGAAAAGAGCATTTTCGCAGAAAGAAATCTACTTCTCTAAGACTGGGAAACAGTGAACAGAGAATGTATGAGTCTCTCAAGATTCGTAACAGATAGAAACAAGAGAAAGTACACAGTGATTCATCTACCTAGAGAAGTTACAGAAGTTTACACAGAGAATTCCATGTATAAGTACAAGAAAATAAGAGAGACTTAGAAAACTTTTAAAACGTAAATTGTAGATAGAGTTGGGAGTACTTAGCACTTTGAAAACAGCACTTTCGCCGAAAGAAATTTAGTTCTCTAAGTCCGTGTAACAGTGAACAGAGAATGTATGAGTTTCTCAAGATTGGTAACAGATTTAAACGAGAGAAAGTACACAGTGATTCATCTACCTAGAGAAGTTACAGTAGTTTACACAGAGAATTCCATGTATAAGTAAAAGAAAATAAGAGAGACTTAGAAAACTGGTAAAACCTACTTTGTGGATAGAGTTGGGAGCACTTAGCACTGTGAAAACAGCACTTTCGCAGAAAGAAATCTACTTCTCTAAGACTGGGAAACAGTGAACAGAGAATGTATGAGTTTCTCAAGATTGGTAACAGATAGAAAGAAGAGAAAGTACGCAGTGATTCATCTACGTAGAAAAGTTACAGAGGTTTACACAGAGAATTCCATGTATAAGTACAAGAAAATAAGAGAGACTTAGAAAACTGGTAAAGCCTACATTGTAGATAGAGTTGGGAGTATTTAGCACTGTGAAAACAGCACTTTCGCAGAAAGAAATCTACTTCTCTAAGACTGGGAAACAGTGAACAGAGAATGTATGAGTTTCTCAAGATTGGTAACAGATAGAAACAAGAGAAAGTACACAGTGATTCATCTACCTAGAGAAGTTACAGAAGTTTACACAGAGAATTCCATATATAAGTAGAAGAAAATAAGAGAGACTTAGAAAACTGGTAAAACCTACATTGTGGATAGAGTTGGGCGTACTTAGCACTGTGAAAACAGCACTTTCGCCGAAAGAAATTTAGTTCTCTAAGTCCGTGAAACAGTGAACAGAGAATGTATCAGTTTCTCAAGATTGGTAACAGATAGAATCAAGAGAAAGTACACAGTGATTCATCTACCTAGAAAAGTTACAGAGGTTTACACAGAGAATTCCAAGTATAAGTACAAGAAAATAAGAGAGACTTAGAAAACTGGTAAAACCTACATTGTTGATAGAGTTGGGAGTACTTAGCACTGTGAAAAGAGCATTTTCGCAGAAAGAAATCTACTTCTCTAAGACTGGGAAACAGTGAACAGAGAATGTATGAGTTTCTCAAGATTGGTAACAGATAGAAACAAGAGAAAGTACACAGTGATTCATCTACCTAGAGAAGTTACAGAAGTTTACACAGAGAATTCCAAGTATTAGTACAAGAAAATAAGAGAGACTTAGAAAACTATTAAAACGTACATTGTAGATAGAGTTGGGAGTACTTAGCACTGTGAAAACAGCACTTTCGCCGAAAGAAATTTAGTTCTCTAAGTCCGTGTAACACTGAACAGAGAATGTATGAGTTTCTCAAGATTGGTAACAGATAGAAACAAGAGAAAGTACACACTGATTCATCTACCTAGAGAAGTTACATAAGTTTACACAGAGAAGTCCAAGTATAAGTACAAGAAAATAAGAGAGACTTAGAAAACATTTATAACGTACATTGTAGATAGAGTTGGGAGTACATAGCACTGTGAAAAGTGCATTTTCCCAGAGAGAAATCTACTTCTCTAAGACTGGGAAACAGTGCACAGAGAATGTATGAGTTTCTCAACATTGGTAACAGATAGAAACAAGAGAAAGTACACAGTGATTCATCTACCTAGAGAAGTTACAGAAGTTTACAAAGGGAATTCCATGTATAAGTACAAGAAAGTAAGAGAAACTTAGAAAACGGGTAAAACCTACATTGTTGATAGAGTTGGGAGTACTTAGCACTGTGAAAACATCACTTTCCTAGATAGAAATCTACTTCTCTAAGACTCGGAAACAGTGAACAGAGAATGTGTGAGTTTCTCAAGATTGGTAACAGATAGAAAGAAGAGAAGCTACGCAGTGATTCATCTACGTAGAAAAGTTACAGAGGTTTACTCAGAGAATTCCAAGTATAAGTACAAGAAAATAAGAGAGACTTAGAAAACTTGTAAAACCTACTTTGGTGATAGAGTTGGGAGTACTTAGCACTGTGAAAACAGCACTTTCGCAGAAAGAATTCTACTTCTCTAACACTGGGAAACAGTGAACAGAGAATGTATGAGTTTCTCAAGATTGGTAACAGATAGAAACAGGAGAAAGTACACAGTGATTCTTCTACCTAGAGAAGTTACAGTAGTTTACTCAGAGAATTCCATGTATAAGTACAAGAAAATAAGAGAGACTTAGAAAACTGGTAAAACCTACATTGTGGATAGAGTTGGGAGTACTTAGCACTGTGAAAACAGCACTTTCGCAGAAAGAAATCTACTTCTCTAAGACTGGGAAACAGTGAACAGAGAATGTATGAGTTTCTCAAGATTGGTAACAGATAGAAACGAGAGAAAGTACACAGTGATTCATCTACCTAGAGAAGTTACAGTAGTTTACACAGAGAATTCCATATATAAGTAGAAGAAAATAAGAGAGACTTAGAAAACTGGTAAAACCTACATTGTGGATAGAGTTGGGAGTACTTAGCACTGTGAAAACAGCACTTTCGCCGAAAGAAATTTAGTTCTCTAAGTCCTTGAAATAGTGAACAGAGAATGTATCAGTTTCTCAAGATTGTAACAGATAGAATCAAGAGAAACTACACAGTGATTCATCTACCTAGAAAACTTACAGAGTTTTACACAGAGAATTCCAAGTATAAGTACAAGAAAATAAGAGAGACTTAGAAAACTGGTAAAACCTACATTGTGGATAGTGTTGGGAGTACTTAGCACTGTGAAAACAGCACTTTCGCCGAAAGAAATTTAGTTCTCTATGTCCGTGTAACAGAGAACAGAGAATGTATGAGTTTCTCAAGATTGGTAACAGACAGAAACAAGAGAAAGTACACAGTGATTCATCTACCTAGAGAAGTTACAGAAGTTTACACAGAGAATTCCATGTATAAGTACAAGAAAGTAAGAAATACTTACAAAACTGGTAAAACCTACATTGTGGATAGAGCTGGGAGTACTTAACACTGTGAAAACAGCACTTTCGTAGAAAGAAATCTACTTCTCTAAGACTCGGAAACAGTGAACAGAGAATGTATCAGTTTCTCAAGATTGGTAACAGATAGAAACAAGAGAAAGTACACAGTGATTCATCTACCTAGAAAAGTTACAGAGGTTTACACAGAGAATTCCAAGTATAAGTACAAGAAAATAAGAGAGACTTAGAAAACTGGTAAAACCTACATTGTTGATGGAGTTGGGATTACTTAGCACTGTGAAAACAGCACTTTCGCAGAAAGAAATCTACTTCTCTAACACTGGGAAACAGTGAACAGAGAATGTATGAGTTTCTCAATATTGATAACAGATAGAAACAAGAGAAAGTACACAGTGATTCATCTACCTAGAAAAGTTACAGAGGTTTACACAGAGAATTCCATGTATAAGTACAAGAAAATAAGAGAGACTTAGAAAACTGGTAAAACCTACATTGTGGATAGAGTTGGGAGTACGTAGCACTGTGAAAACAGCACTTTCGCCAAAAGAAATTTAGTTCTCTAAGTCCGTGTAACAGTGAACAGAAAATGTGTGAGTTTCTCAAGATTGGTAACAGATAGAAACAAGAGAAAGTACACAGTGATTCATCTACCTAGAAAAGTTACAGAGGTTTACACAGAGAATTCCAAGTATAAGTACAAGAAAATAAGAGAGACTTAGAAAACTGGTAAAACCTACATTGTTGATAGAGCTGGGAGTACTTAGCACTGTGAAAACAGAATTTTCGCAGAAAGAAATCTACTTCTCTAACACTGGGAAACAGTGAACAGAGAATGTATGAGTTTCTCAAGATTGGTAACAGATAGAAACAAGAGAAAGTACACAGTGATTCATCTACCTAGAGAAGTTACAGAAGTTTACACAGAGAATTCCATGTATAAGTACAAGAAAGTAAGAGAAACTTACAAAACTGGTAAGACCTACATTGTGGATAGAGTTGGGAGTACTTACCACTGTGAAAACAGCACTTTCGTAGAAAGAAATCTAATTCTCTAAGACTCGGAAACAGTGAACAGAGAATGTATGAGTTTCTCAAGATTGGTAACAGATAGAAGGTAGAGAAGGTACGCAGTGATTCATCTACATAGAAAAGTTACAGAGGTTTACTCAGAGAATTCCAAGTATAAGTACAAGAAAATAAGAGAGACTTAGAAAACTGGTAAAACCTACATTGTTGATAGAGTTGGGAGTACATAGCACTTTGAAAACAGCACTTTCGCCGAAAGAAATTTAGTTCTGTAAGTCCCTGAAACAGTGAACAGAGAATGTATCAGTTTCTCAAGATTGGTAACAGATAGAAACAAGAGAAAGTCCACAGTGATTCATCTACCTAGAAAAGTTACAGAGGTTTACTCAGAGAATTCAAAGTATAAGTACAAGAAAATAAGAGAGACTTAGAAAACTGGTAAAACCTACATAGTTGATAGAGTTGGGAGTACATAGCACTGTGAGATTTAGTTCTCTAACTCCGTGAAACAGTGAACAGAGAATGTATCAGTTTCTCAAGATTGGTAACAGATAGAAACAAGAGAAAGTACACAGTGATTCATCTACCTAGAAAAGTTACAGAGGTTTACACAGAGAATTCCATGTATAAGTACAAGGAAATAAGAGAGACTTAGAAAACGGGTAAAACCTACATTGTTGATAGAGTTGGGAGTACTTAGCACTGTGAAAACAGCACTTTCGCAGAAAGAAATCTACTTCTCTAACACTGGGAAACAGTGAACAGAGAATGTATGAGTTTCTCAAGATTGGTAACAGATAGAAACAAGAGAAAGTACACAGTGATTCATCTACCTAGAGAAGTTAAGGAAGTTTACACAGAGAATTCCATGTATAAGTAAAAGAAAATAAGAGAGACTTAGAAAACTGGTAAAACCTATATTGTGGATAGAGTTGGGAGTACTTAGCACTGTGAAAACAGCATTTTCGCCGAAAGAAATCTACTTCGCTAAGACTGGGAAACAGTGAACAGAGAATGTATGAGTTTCTCAAGATTGGTAACAGATAGAAACAAGAGAAAGTACACAGTGATTCATCTACCTAGAGAAGTTACAGAAGTTTACACAGAGAATTCCATGTATAAGTACAAGAAAGTAAGAGAAACATACAAAACTGGTAAAACCTACATTGTGGATAGAGTTGGGAGTATTTAACACTGTGAAAACAGCACTTTCGCAGAAAGAAATCTGCTTCTCTAACACTGGGAAACAGTGAACAGAGAATGTATGAGTTTCTCAAGATTGGTAACAGATAGAAACAAGAGAAAGTACACAGTGATTCATCTACCTAGAGAAGTTACAGAGGTTTACACAGAGAATTCCAAGTATAAGTACAAGAAAATAAGAGAGACTTAGAAAACTGGTAAAACCTACATTGTGGATAGAGTTGGGAGTACTTAGCACTGTGAACACAGCACTTTTGCCAAAAGAAATTTAGTTCTCTAAGTCCGTGTAACAGTGAACAGAGAATGTGTGAGTTTCTCAAGATTGGTAACAGATAGAAAGAAGAGAAAGTACGCAGTGATTCATGTACATAGAAAAGTTACAGAGGTTTACACAGAGAATTCACAGTATAAGTACAAGAAAATAAGAGAGACTTAGAAAACTGGTAAAACCTACATTGTTGATAGAGTTGGGAGTACTTAGCACTGTGAAAACAGCACTTTCGGAGAAAGAAATCTACTTCTCTAACACTGGGAAACAGTGAACAGAGAATGTATGAGTTTCTCACGATTGGTAAACAGATAGAAACAAGAGAAAGTACACAGTGATTCATCTACCGAGAGAAGTTACATAAGTTTACACAGAGAATTCCAAGTATAAGTACAAGAAAATAAGAGAGACTTAGAAAACTTTTATAACGTACATTGTAGATAGAGTTGGGAGTACATAGCACTGTGAAAAGTGCATTTTCCCAGAGAGAAATCTACTTCTCTAAGACTGGGCAACAGTGCACAGAGAAAGTATGAGTTTCTCAAGATTGGTAACAGATAGAAACAAGAGAAAGTACACAGTGATTCATCTACCTAGAGAAGTTACAGAAGTTTACACAGAGAATTCCAAGTATAAGTACAAGAAAATAAGACATACTTAGAAAACTGGTAAAACCTACATTGTTGATAGAGTTGGGAGTACTTAGCACTGTGAAAACAGCACTTTCGCAGAAAGAAATCTACTTCTCTAACACTGGGAAACAGTGAACAGAGAATGTATGAGTTTCTCAAGATTGGTAACAGATAGAAACAAGAGAAAGTACACAGTGATTCATCTACCTAGAGAAGTTACAGAAGTTTACACAGAGAATTCCATGTATAAGTACAAGAAAGTAAGAGAAACATACAAAACTGGTAAAACCTACATTGTGGATAGAGTTGGGAGTACTTAACACTGTGAAAACAGCACTTTCGTAGAAAGAAATCTACTTCTCTAAGACTGGGAAACAGTGAACAGAGAATGTATGAGTTTCTCAAGATTGGTAACAGATAGAAAGTAGAGAAGGTACGCAGTGATTCATCTACATAGAAAAGTTACAGAGGTTTATTCAGAGAATTCCAAGTATAAGTACAAGGAAATAAGAGAGACTTAGAAAACTGGTAAAACCTACATTGTTGATAGAGTTGGGAGTACATAGCACTGTGAAAACAGCACTTTCGCCGAAAGAAATTTAGTTCTCTAAGTCCGTGAAACAGTGAACAGAGAATGTATGAGTTTCTCAAGATTGGTAACAGATAGAAACAAGAGAAAGTACACAGGGATTCATCTACTTAGAAAAGTTACAGAGGTTTACACAGAGAATTCCAAGTATAAGTACAAGAAAATAAGAGAGACTTAGAAAACTGGTAAAACCTACATTGTTGATAGAGTTGGGAGTACTTAGCACTGTGAAAACAGCACTTTCGCAGAAAGAAATC
The DNA here is from genome assembly GCA_028571685.1 of Heterohyrax brucei. NCBI lineage: Eukaryota > Metazoa > Chordata > Mammalia > Hyracoidea > Procaviidae > Heterohyrax > Heterohyrax brucei. The sequence continues at coordinate 119,263,818 of CM053148.1, read as the reverse complement.
TGCTTCTCTAACACTGGGAAACAGTGAACAGAGAATGTATGAGTTTCTCAAGATTGGTAACAGATAGAAACAAGAGAAAGTACACAGTGATTCATCTACCTAGAGAAGTTACAGAAGTTTACACAGAGAATTCCATGAATAAGTACAAGAAAATAAGAGAGACTTAGAAAACTGGTAAAACCTACATTGTGGATAGAGTTGGGAGTACTTAGCACTGTGAAAACAGCACTTTCGCCAAAAAAATTTAGTTCTCTAAGTCCGTGTAACAGTGAACAGAAAATGTGTGAGTTTCTCAAGATTGGTAACAGATAGAAACAAGAGAAAGTACGCAGTGATTCATCTACATAGAAAAGTTATAAAGGTTTACACAGAGAATTCCATGTATAAGTACAAGAAAATAAGAGAGAGTTAGAAAACTGGTAAAACCTACATTGTTGATAGAGTTGGGAGTACTTAGCACTGTGAAAACAGCACTTTCGCAGAAAGAAGTCTACTTCTCTAAGACTGGGAAACAGTGAACAAAGAATGTATGAGTTTCTCAAGATTGGTAACAGATAGAAACAAGAGAAAGTACACAGTGATTCATCTACCTAGAAAAGTTACCCAGGTTTACACAGAGAATTCGAAGTATAAGTGCAAGAAAATAAGAGAGACTTAGAAAACTGGTAAAACCTACATTGTTGATAAAGTTGGGAGTACGTAGCACTGTGAAAACAGCACTTTCGCAGAAAGAAATCTACTTCTCTAAGGCTGGGAAACAGTGAACAGAGAATGTATGAGTTTCTCAAGATTGGTAACAGATAGAAACAAGTGAAAGTACACAGTGATTCATCTACCTAGAGAAGTTACAGAAGTTTACACAGAGAATTTCATGTATAAGTACAAGAAAATAAGAGAGACTTAGAAACCTGGTAAAATCTACATTGTGGATAGAGTTGGGAGTACTTAGCACTGTGAAAACAGCACTTTCGCCAAAAGAAATTTAGTTCTCTAAGTCCGTGTAACAGTGAACAGAGAATGTGTGAGTTTCTCAAGATTGGTAACAGATAGAAAGAAGAGAAAGTACGCAGTGATTCATCTACATAGGAAAGTTACAGAGGTTTACACAGAGAATTCCATGTATAAGTACAAGAAAATAAGAGAGAGTTAGAAAACTGGTAAAACCTACATTGTTGATAGAGTTGGGAGTACTTAGCACTGTGAAAACAGCACTTTCGCAGAAAGAAATCTACTTCTCTAAGACTGGGAAACAGTGAAGAGAGAATGTATGAGTTTCTAAAAATTGGTAACAGATAGAAACAAGAGAAAGTACACAGTGATTCATCTACCTAGAAAAGTTACAGAGGTTTACACAGAGAATTCCAAGTATAAGTACAAGAAAATAAGACAGACTTAGAAAACTGGTAAAACCTACATTGTTGGTAGAGTTGGGAGTACTTAGCACTGTGAAAACAGCACTTTCTCAGAAAAAAATTTACTTCTCTAACACTGGGAAACAGTGAACAGAGAATGTATGAGTTTCTCAAGATTGGTAACAGATAGAAACAAGAGAAAGTACACAGTGATTCATCTACCTAGAGAAGTTACAGAAGTTTACACAGAGAATTCCATGTATAAGTACAAGAAAGTAAGAGAAACATACAAAACTGGTAAAACCTACATTGTGGATAGAGTTGGGAGTACTTAACACTGTGAAAACAGCACTTTCGTAGAAAGAAATCTACTTCTCTAAGACTCGGAAACAGTGAACAGAGAATGTATGAGTTTCTCAAGATTGGTAACAGATAGAAAGTAGAGAAGGTACGCAGTGATTCATCTACATAGAAAAGTTACAGAGGTTTATTCAGAGAATTCCAAGTATGAGTACAAGGAAATAAGAGAGACTTAGAAAACTGGTAAAACCTACATTGTTGATAGAGTTGGGAGTACATAGCACTGTGAAAACAGCACTTTCGCCGAAAGAAATTTAGTTCTCTAAGTCCGTGAAACAGTGAACAGACAATGTATCAGTTTCTCAAGATTGGTAACAGATAGAAACAAGAGAAAGTACACAGGGATTCATCTACTTAGAAAAGTTACAGAGGTTTACACAGAGAATTCCAAGTATAAGTACAAGAAAATAAGAGAGACTTAGAAAACTGGTAAAACCTACATTGTTGATAGAGTTGGGAGTACTTAGCACTGTGAAAACAGCACTTTCGCAGAAAGAAATCTGCTTCTCTAACACTGGGAAACAGTGAACAGAGAATGTATGAGTTTCTCAAGATTGGTAACAGATAGAAACAAGAGAAAGTACACAGTGATTCATCTACCTAGAGAAGTTACAGAAGTTTACACAGAGAATTCCATGTATAAGTACAAGAAAATAAGAGAGACTTAGAAAACTGGTAAAACCTACATTGTGGATAGAGTTGGGAGTACTTAGCACTGTGAAAACAGCACTTTCGCCAAAAAAATTTAGTTCTCTAAGTCCGTGTAACAGTGAACAGAAAATGTGTGAGTTTCTCAAGATTGGTAACAGATAGAAACAAGAGAAAGTACGCAGTGATTCATCTACATAGAAAAGTTATAAAGGTTTACACAGAGAATTCCATGTATAAGTACAAGAAAATAAGAGAGAGTTAGAAAACTGGTAAAACCTACATTGTTGATAGAGTTGGGAGTACTTAGCACTGTGAAAACAGCACTTTCGCAGAAAGAAGTCTACTTCTCTAAGACTGGGAAACAGTGAACAAAGAATGTATGAGTTTCTCAAGATTGGTAACAGATAGAAACAAGAGAAAGTACACAGTGATTCATCTACCTAGAAAAGTTACAGAGGTTTACACAGAGAATTCCATGTATAAGTACAAGAAAATAAGAGAGACTTAGAAAACTGGTAAAACCTACATTGTGGATAGAGTTGGGAGTACGTAGCACTGTGAAAACAGCACTTTCGCCAAAAGAAATTTAGTTCTCTAAGTCCGTGTAACAGTGAACAGAAAATGTGTGAGTTTCTCAAGATTGGTAACAGATAGAAACAAGAGAAAGTACACAGTGATTCATCTACCTAGAAAAGTTACAGAGGTTTACACAGAGAATTCCAAGTATAAGTACAAGAAAATAAGAGAGACTTAGAAAACTGGTAAAACCTACATTGTTGATAGAGCTGGGAGTACTTAGCACTGTGAAAACAGAATTTTCGCAGAAAGAAATCTACTTCTCTAACACTGGGAAACAGTGAACAGAGAATGTATGAGTTTCTCAAGATTGGTAACAGATAGAAACAAGAGAAAGTACACAGTGATTCATCTACCTAGAGAAGTTACAGAAGTTTACACAGAGAATTCCATGTATAAGTACAAGAAAGTAAGAGAAACTTACAAAACTGGTAAGACCTACATTGTGGATAGAGTTGGGAGTACTTACCACTGTGAAAACAGCACTTTCGTAGAAAGAAATCTAATTCTCTAAGACTCGGAAACAGTGAACAGAGAATGTATGAGTTTCTCAAGATTGGTAACAGATAGAAGGTAGAGAAGGTACGCAGTGATTCATCTACATAGAAAAGTTACAGAGGTTTACTCAGAGAATTCCAAGTATAAGTACAAGAAAATAAGAGAGACTTAGAAAACTGGTAAAACCTACATTGTTGATAGAGTTGGGAGTACATAGCACTTTGAAAACAGCACTTTCGCCGAAAGAAATTTAGTTCTGTAAGTCCCTGAAACAGTGAACAGAGAATGTATCAGTTTCTCAAGATTGGTAACAGATAGAAACAAGAGAAAGTCCACAGTGATTCATCTACCTAGAAAAGTTACAGAGGTTTACTCAGAGAATTCAAAGTATAAGTACAAGAAAATAAGAGAGACTTAGAAAACTGGTAAAACCTACATAGTTGATAGAGTTGGGAGTACATAGCACTGTGAGATTTAGTTCTCTAACTCCGTGAAACAGTGAACAGAGAATGTATCAGTTTCTCAAGATTGGTAACAGATAGAAACAAGAGAAAGTACACAGTGATTCATCTACCTAGAAAAGTTACAGAGGTTTACACAGAGAATTCCATGTATAAGTACAAGGAAATAAGAGAGACTTAGAAAACGGGTAAAACCTACATTGTTGATAGAGTTGGGAGTACTTAGCACTGTGAAAACAGCACTTTCGCAGAAAGAAATCTACTTCTCTAACACTGGGAAACAGTGAACAGAGAATGTATGAGTTTCTCAAGATTGGTAACAGATAGAAACAAGAGAAAGTACACAGTGATTCATCTACCTAGAGAAGTTAAGGAAGTTTACACAGAGAATTCCATGTATAAGTAAAAGAAAATAAGAGAGACTTAGAAAACTGGTAAAACCTATATTGTGGATAGAGTTGGGAGTACTTAGCACTGTGAAAACAGCATTTTCGCCGAAAGAAATCTACTTCGCTAAGACTGGGAAACAGTGAACAGAGAATGTATGAGTTTCTCAAGATTGGTAACAGATAGAAACAAGAGAAAGTACACAGTGATTCATCTACCTAGAGAAGTTACAGAAGTTTACACAGAGAATTCCATGTATAAGTACAAGAAAGTAAGAGAAACATACAAAACTGGTAAAACCTACATTGTGGATAGAGTTGGGAGTATTTAACACTGTGAAAACAGCACTTTCGCAGAAAGAAATCTGCTTCTCTAACACTGGGAAACAGTGAACAGAGAATGTATGAGTTTCTCAAGATTGGTAACAGATAGAAACAAGAGAAAGTACACAGTGATTCATCTACCTAGAGAAGTTACAGAGGTTTACACAGAGAATTCCAAGTATAAGTACAAGAAAATAAGAGAGACTTAGAAAACTGGTAAAACCTACATTGTGGATAGAGTTGGGAGTACTTAGCACTGTGAACACAGCACTTTTGCCAAAAGAAATTTAGTTCTCTAAGTCCGTGTAACAGTGAACAGAGAATGTGTGAGTTTCTCAAGATTGGTAACAGATAGAAAGAAGAGAAAGTACGCAGTGATTCATGTACATAGAAAAGTTACAGAGGTTTACACAGAGAATTCACAGTATAAGTACAAGAAAATAAGAGAGACTTAGAAAACTGGTAAAACCTACATTGTTGATAGAGTTGGGAGTACTTAGCACTGTGAAAACAGCACTTTCGGAGAAAGAAATCTACTTCTCTAACACTGGGAAACAGTGAACAGAGAATGTATGAGTTTCTCACGATTGGTAAACAGATAGAAACAAGAGAAAGTACACAGTGATTCATCTACCGAGAGAAGTTACATAAGTTTACACAGAGAATTCCAAGTATAAGTACAAGAAAATAAGAGAGACTTAGAAAACTTTTATAACGTACATTGTAGATAGAGTTGGGAGTACATAGCACTGTGAAAAGTGCATTTTCCCAGAGAGAAATCTACTTCTCTAAGACTGGGCAACAGTGCACAGAGAAAGTATGAGTTTCTCAAGATTGGTAACAGATAGAAACAAGAGAAAGTACACAGTGATTCATCTACCTAGAGAAGTTACAGAAGTTTACACAGAGAATTCCAAGTATAAGTACAAGAAAATAAGACATACTTAGAAAACTGGTAAAACCTACATTGTTGATAGAGTTGGGAGTACTTAGCACTGTGAAAACAGCACTTTCGCAGAAAGAAATCTACTTCTCTAACACTGGGAAACAGTGAACAGAGAATGTATGAGTTTCTCAAGATTGGTAACAGATAGAAACAAGAGAAAGTACACAGTGATTCATCTACCTAGAGAAGTTACAGAAGTTTACACAGAGAATTCCATGTATAAGTACAAGAAAGTAAGAGAAACATACAAAACTGGTAAAACCTACATTGTGGATAGAGTTGGGAGTACTTAACACTGTGAAAACAGCACTTTCGTAGAAAGAAATCTACTTCTCTAAGACTGGGAAACAGTGAACAGAGAATGTATGAGTTTCTCAAGATTGGTAACAGATAGAAAGTAGAGAAGGTACGCAGTGATTCATCTACATAGAAAAGTTACAGAGGTTTATTCAGAGAATTCCAAGTATAAGTACAAGGAAATAAGAGAGACTTAGAAAACTGGTAAAACCTACATTGTTGATAGAGTTGGGAGTACATAGCACTGTGAAAACAGCACTTTCGCCGAAAGAAATTTAGTTCTCTAAGTCCGTGAAACAGTGAACAGACAATGTATCAGTTTCTCAAGATTGGTAACAGATAGAAACAAGAGAAAGTACACAGGGATTCATCTACTTAGAAAAGTTACAGAGGTTTACACAGAGAATTCCAAGTATAAGTACAAGAAAATAAGAGAGACTTAGAAAACTGGTAAAACCTACATTGTTGATAGAGTTGGGAGTACTTAGCACTGTGAAAACAGCACTTTCGCAGAAAGAAATCTGCTTCTCTAACACTGGGAAACAGTGAACAGAGAATGTATGAGTTTCTCAAGATTGGTAACAGATAGAAACAAGAGAAAGTACACAGTGATTCATCTACCTAGAGAAGTTACAGAAGTTTACACAGAGAATTCCATGAATAAGTACAAGAAAATAAGAGAGACTTAGAAAACTGGTAAAACCTACATTGTGGATAGAGTTGGGAGTACTTAGCACTGTGAAAACAGCACTTTCGCCAAAAAAATTTAGTTCTCTAAGTCCGTGTAACAGTGAACAGAAAATGTGTGAGTTTCTCAAGATTGGTAACAGATAGAAACAAGAGAAAGTACGCAGTGATTCATCTACATAGAAAAGTTATAAAGGTTTACACAGAGAATTCCATGTATAAGTACAAGAAAATAAGAGAGAGTTAGAAAACTGGTAAAACCTACATTGTTGATAGAGTTGGGAGTACTTAGCACTGTGAAAACAGCACTTTCGCAGAAAGAAGTCTACTTCTCTAAGACTGGGAAACAGTGAACAAAGAATGTATGAGTTTCTCAAGATTGGTAACAGATAGAAACAAGAGAAAGTACACAGTGATTCATCTACCTAGAAAAGTTACCCAGGTTTACACAGAGAATTCGAAGTATAAGTGCAAGAAAATAAGAGAGACTTAGAAAACTGGTAAAACCTACATTGTTGATAAAGTTGGGAGTACGTAGCACTGTGAAAACAGCACTTTCGCAGAAAGAAATCTACTTCTCTAAGGCTGGGAAACAGTGAACAGAGAATGTATGAGTTTCTCAAGATTGGTAACAGATAGAAACAAGTGAAAGTACACAGTGATTCATCTACCTAGAGAAGTTACAGAAGTTTACACAGAGAATTTCATGTATAAGTACAAGAAAATAAGAGAGACTTAGAAACCTGGTAAAATCTACATTGTGGATAGAGTTGGGAGTACTTAGCACTGTGAAAACAGCACTTTCGCCAAAAGAAATTTAGTTCTCTAAGTCCGTGTAACAGTGAACAGAGAATGTGTGAGTTTCTCAAGATTGGTAACAGATAGAAAGAAGAGAAAGTACGCAGTGATTCATCTACATAGGAAAGTTACAGAGGTTTACACAGAGAATTCCATGTATAAGTACAAGAAAATAAGAGAGAGTTAGAAAACTGGTAAAACCTACATTGTTGATAGAGTTGGGAGTACTTAGCACTGTGAAAACAGCACTTTCGCAGAAAGAAATCTACTTCTCTAAGACTGGGAAACAGTGAAGAGAGAATGTATGAGTTTCTAAAAATTGGTAACAGATAGAAACAAGAGAAAGTACACAGTGATTCATCTACCTAGAAAAGTTACAGAGGTTTACACAGAGAATTCCAAGTATAAGTACAAGAAAATAAGACAGACTTAGAAAACTGGTAAAACCTACATTGTTGGTAGAGTTGGGAGTACTTAGCACTGTGAAAACAGCACTTTCTCAGAAAAAAATTTACTTCTCTAACACTGGGAAACAGTGAACAGAGAATGTATGAGTTTCTCAAGATTGGTAACAGATAGAAACAAGAGAAAGTACACAGTGATTCATCTACCTAGAGAAGTTACAGAAGTTTACACAGAGAATTCCATGTATAAGTACAAGAAAGTAAGAGAAACATACAAAACTGGTAAAACCTACATTGTGGATAGAGTTGGGAGTACTTAACACTGTGAAAACAGCACTTTCGTAGAAAGAAATCTACTTCTCTAAGACTCGGAAACAGTGAACAGAGAATGTATGAGTTTCTCAAGATTGGTAACAGATAGAAAGTAGAGAAGGTACGCAGTGATTCATCTACATAGAAAAGTTACAGAGGTTTATTCAGAGAATTCCAAGTATGAGTACAAGGAAATAAGAGAGACTTAGAAAACTGGTAAAACCTACATTGTTGATAGAGTTGGGAGTACATAGCACTGTGAAAACAGCACTTTCGCCGAAAGAAATTTAGTTCTCTAAGTCCGTGAAACAGTGAACAGACAATGTATCAGTTTCTCAAGATTGGTAACAGATAGAAACAAGAGAAAGTACACAGGGATTCATCTACTTAGAAAAGTTACAGAGGTTTACACAGAGAATTCCAAGTATAAGTACAAGAAAATAAGAGAGACTTAGAAAACTGGTAAAACCTACATTGTTGATAGAGTTGGGAGTACTTAGCACTGTGAAAACAGCACTTTCGCAGAAAGAAATCTGCTTCTCTAACACTGGGAAACAGTGAACAGAGAATGTATGAGTTTCTCAAGATTGGTAACAGATAGAAACAAGAGAAAGTACACAGTGATTCATCTACCTAGAGAAGTTACAGAAGTTTACACAGAGAATTCCATGTATAAGTACAAGAAAATAAGAGAGACTTAGAAAACTGGTAAAACCTACATTGTGGATAGAGTTGGGAGTACTTAGCACTGTGAAAACAGCACTTTCGCCAAAAAAATTTAGTTCTCTAAGTCCGTGTAACAGTGAACAGAAAATGTGTGAGTTTCTCAAGATTGGTAACAGATAGAAACAAGAGAAAGTACGCAGTGATTCATCTACATAGAAAAGTTATAAAGGTTTACACAGAGAATTCCATGTATAAGTACAAGAAAATAAGAGAGAGTTAGAAAACTGGTAAAACCTACATTGTTGATAGAGTTGGGAGTACTTAGCACTGTGAAAACAGCACTTTCGCAGAAAGAAGTCTACTTCTCTAAGACTGGGAAACAGTGAACAAAGAATGTATGAGTTTCTCAAGATTGGTAACAGATAGAAACAAGAGAAAGTACACAGTGATTCATCTACCTAGAAAAGTTACCCAGGTTTACACAGAGAATTCGAAGTATAAGTGCAAGAAAATAAGAGAGACTTAGAAAACTGGTAAAACCTACATTGTTGATAAAGTTGGGAGTACGTAGCACTGTGAAAACAGCACTTTCGCAGAAAGAAATCTACTTCTCTAAGGCTGGGAAACAGTGAACAGAGAATGTATGAGTTTCTCAAGATTGGTAACAGATAGAAACAAGTGAAAGTACACAGTGATTCATCTACCTAGAGAAGTTACAGAAGTTTACACAGAGAATTTCATGTATAAGTACAAGAAAATAAGAGAGACTTAGAAACCTGGTAAAATCTACATTGTGGATAGAGTTGGGAGTACTTAGCACTGTGAAAACAGCACTTTCGCCAAAAGAAATTTAGTTCTCTAAGTCCGTGTAACAGTGAACAGAGAATGTGTGAGTTTCTCAAGATTGGTAACAGATAGAAAGAAGAGAAAGTACGCAGTGATTCATCTACATAGGAAAGTTACAGAGGTTTACACAGAGAATTCCATGTATAAGTACAAGAAAATAAGAGAGAGTTAGAAAACTGGTAAAACCTACATTGTTGATAGAGTTGGGAGTACTTAGCACTGTGAAAACAGCACTTTCGCAGAAAGAAATCTACTTCTCTAAGACTGGGAAACAGTGAAGAGAGAATGTATGAGTTTCTAAAAATTGGTAACAGATAGAAACAAGAGAAAGTACACAGTGATTCATCTACCTAGAAAAGTTACAGAGGTTTACACAGAGAATTCCAAGTATAAGTACAAGAAAATAAGACAGACTTAGAAAACTGGTAAAACCTACATTGTTGATAGAGTTGGGAGTACTTAGCACTGTGAAAAGAGCATTTTCGCAGAAAGAAATCTACTTCTCTAAGACTGGGAAACAGTGAACAGAGAATGTATGAGTTTCTCAAGATTCGTAACAGATAGAAACAAGAGAAAGTACACAGTGATTCATCTACCTAGAAAAGTTACAGAGGTTTACACAGAGAATTCCAAGTATAAGTACAAGAAAATAAGAGAGACTTAGAAAACTGGTAAAACCTACATTGTTGATAGAGTTGGGAGTACTTAGCACTGTGAAAAGAGCATTTTCGCAGAAAGAAATCTACTTCTCTAAGACTGGGAAACAGTGAACAGAGAATGTATGAGTCTCTCAAGATTCGTAACAGATAGAAACAAGAGAAAGTACACAGTGATTCATCTACCTAGAGAAGTTACAGAAGTTTACACAGAGAATTCCATGTATAAGTACAAGAAAATAAGAGAGACTTAGAAAACTTTTAAAACGTAAATTGTAGATAGAGTTGGGAGTACTTAGCACTTTGAAAACAGCACTTTCGCCGAAAGAAATTTAGTTCTCTAAGTCCGTGTAACAGTGAACAGAGAATGTATGAGTTTCTCAAGATTGGTAACAGATTTAAACGAGAGAAAGTACACAGTGATTCATCTACCTAGAGAAGTTACAGTAGTTTACACAGAGAATTCCATGTATAAGTAAAAGAAAATAAGAGAGACTTAGAAAACTGGTAAAACCTACTTTGTGGATAGAGTTGGGAGCACTTAGCACTGTGAAAACAGCACTTTCGCAGAAAGAAATCTACTTCTCTAAGACTGGGAAACAGTGAACAGAGAATGTATGAGTTTCTCAAGATTGGTAACAGATAGAAAGAAGAGAAAGTACGCAGTGATTCATCTACGTAGAAAAGTTACAGAGGTTTACACAGAGAATTCCATGTATAAGTACAAGAAAATAAGAGAGACTTAGAAAACTGGTAAAGCCTACATTGTAGATAGAGTTGGGAGTATTTAGCACTGTGAAAACAGCACTTTCGCAGAAAGAAATCTACTTCTCTAAGACTGGGAAACAGTGAACAGAGAATGTATGAGTTTCTCAAGATTGGTAACAGATAGAAACAAGAGAAAGTACACAGTGATTCATCTACCTAGAGAAGTTACAGAAGTTTACACAGAGAATTCCATATATAAGTAGAAGAAAATAAGAGAGACTTAGAAAACTGGTAAAACCTACATTGTGGATAGAGTTGGGCGTACTTAGCACTGTGAAAACAGCACTTTCGCCGAAAGAAATTTAGTTCTCTAAGTCCGTGAAACAGTGAACAGAGAATGTATCAGTTTCTCAAGATTGGTAACAGATAGAATCAAGAGAAAGTACACAGTGATTCATCTACCTAGAAAAGTTACAGAGGTTTACACAGAGAATTCCAAGTATAAGTACAAGAAAATAAGAGAGACTTAGAAAACTGGTAAAACCTACATTGTTGATAGAGTTGGGAGTACTTAGCACTGTGAAAAGAGCATTTTCGCAGAAAGAAATCTACTTCTCTAAGACTGGGAAACAGTGAACAGAGAATGTATGAGTCTCTCAAGATTCGTAACAGATAGAAACAAGAGAAAGTACACAGTGATTCATCTACCTAGAGAAGTTACAGAAGTTTACACAGAGAATTCCATGTATAAGTACAAGAAAATAAGAGAGACTTAGAAAACTTTTAAAACGTAAATTGTAGATAGAGTTGGGAGTACTTAGCACTTTGAAAACAGCACTTTCGCCGAAAGAAATTTAGTTCTCTAAGTCCGTGTAACAGTGAACAGAGAATGTATGAGTTTCTCAAGATTGGTAACAGATTTAAACGAGAGAAAGTACACAGTGATTCATCTACCTAGAGAAGTTACAGTAGTTTACACAGAGAATTCCATGTATAAGTAAAAGAAAATAAGAGAGACTTAGAAAACTGGTAAAACCTACTTTGTGGATAGAGTTGGGAGCACTTAGCACTGTGAAAACAGCACTTTCGCAGAAAGAAATCTACTTCTCTAAGACTGGGAAACAGTGAACAGAGAATGTATGAGTTTCTCAAGATTGGTAACAGATAGAAAGAAGAGAAAGTACGCAGTGATTCATCTACGTAGAAAAGTTACAGAGGTTTACACAGAGAATTCCATGTATAAGTACAAGAAAATAAGAGAGACTTAGAAAACTGGTAAAGCCTACATTGTAGATAGAGTTGGGAGTATTTAGCACTGTGAAAACAGCACTTTCGCAGAAAGAAATCTACTTCTCTAAGACTGGGAAACAGTGAACAGAGAATGTATGAGTTTCTCAAGATTGGTAACAGATAGAAACAAGAGAAAGTACACAGTGATTCATCTACCTAGAGAAGTTACAGAAGTTTACACAGAGAATTCCATATATAAGTAGAAGAAAATAAGAGAGACTTAGAAAACTGGTAAAACCTACATTGTGGATAGAGTTGGGCGTACTTAGCACTGTGAAAACAGCACTTTCGCCGAAAGAAATTTAGTTCTCTAAGTCCGTGAAACAGTGAACAGAGAATGTATCAGTTTCTCAAGATTGGTAACAGATAGAATCAAGAGAAAGTACACAGTGATTCATCTACCTAGAAAAGTTACAGAGGTTTACACAGAGAATTCCAAGTATAAGTACAAGAAAATAAGAGAGACTTAGAAAACTGGTAAAACCTACATTGTTGATAGAGTTGGGAGTACTTAGCACTGTGAAAAGAGCATTTTCGCAGAAAGAAATCTACTTCTCTAAGACTGGGAAACAGTGAACAGAGAATGTATGAGTTTCTCAAGATTGGTAACAGATAGAAACAAGAGAAAGTACACAGTGATTCATCTACCTAGAGAAGTTACAGAAGTTTACACAGAGAATTCCAAGTATTAGTACAAGAAAATAAGAGAGACTTAGAAAACTATTAAAACGTACATTGTAGATAGAGTTGGGAGTACTTAGCACTGTGAAAACAGCACTTTCGCCGAAAGAAATTTAGTTCTCTAAGTCCGTGTAACACTGAACAGAGAATGTATGAGTTTCTCAAGATTGGTAACAGATAGAAACAAGAGAAAGTACACACTGATTCATCTACCTAGAGAAGTTACATAAGTTTACACAGAGAAGTCCAAGTATAAGTACAAGAAAATAAGAGAGACTTAGAAAACATTTATAACGTACATTGTAGATAGAGTTGGGAGTACATAGCACTGTGAAAAGTGCATTTTCCCAGAGAGAAATCTACTTCTCTAAGACTGGGAAACAGTGCACAGAGAATGTATGAGTTTCTCAACATTGGTAACAGATAGAAACAAGAGAAAGTACACAGTGATTCATCTACCTAGAGAAGTTACAGAAGTTTACAAAGGGAATTCCATGTATAAGTACAAGAAAGTAAGAGAAACTTAGAAAACGGGTAAAACCTACATTGTTGATAGAGTTGGGAGTACTTAGCACTGTGAAAACATCACTTTCCTAGATAGAAATCTACTTCTCTAAGACTCGGAAACAGTGAACAGAGAATGTGTGAGTTTCTCAAGATTGGTAACAGATAGAAAGAAGAGAAGCTACGCAGTGATTCATCTACGTAGAAAAGTTACAGAGGTTTACTCAGAGAATTCCAATTATAAGTACAAGAAAATAAGAGAGACTTAGAAAACTTGTAAAACCTACTTTGGTGATAGAGTTGGGAGTACTTAGCACTGTGAAAACAGCACTTTCGCAGAAAGAATTCTACTTCTCTAACACTGGGAAACAGTGAACAGAGAATGTATGAGTTTCTCAAGATTGGTAACAGATAGAAACAGGAGAAAGTACACAGTGATTCTTCTACCTAGAGAAGTTACAGTAGTTTACTCAGAGAATTCCATGTATAAGTACAAGAAAATAAGAGAGACTTAGAAAACTGGTAAAACCTACATTGTGGATAGAGTTGGGAGTACTTAGCACTGTGAAAACAGCACTTTCGCAGAAAGAAATCTACTTCTCTAAGACTGGGAAACAGTGAACAGAGAATGTATGAGTTTCTCAAGATTGGTAACAGATAGAAACGAGAGAAAGTACACAGTGATTCATCTACCTAGAGAAGTTACAGTAGTTTACACAGAGAATTCCATATATAAGTAGAAGAAAATAAGAGAGACTTAGAAAACTGGTAAAACCTACATTGTGGATAGAGTTGGGAGTACTTAGCATTGTGAAAACAGCACTTTCGCCGAAAGAAATTTAGTTCTCTAAGTCCTTGAAATAGTGAACAGAGAATGTATCAGTTTCTCAAGATTGTAACAGATAGAATCAAGAGAAACTACACAGTGATTCATCTACCTAGAAAACTTACAGAGTTTTACACAGAGAATTCCAAGTATAAGTACAAGAAAATAAGAGAGACTTAGAAAACTGGTAAAACCTACATTGTGGATAGTGTTGGGAGTACTTAGCACTGTGAAAACAGCACTTTCGCCGAAAGAAATTTAGTTCTCTATGTCCGTGTAACAGAGAACAGAGAATGTATGAGTTTCTCAAGATTGGTAACAGACAGAAACAAGAGAAAGTACACAGTGATTCATCTACCTAGAGAAGTTACAGAAGTTTACACAGAGAATTCCATGTATAAGTACAAGAAAGTAAGAAAAACTTACAAAACTGGTAAAACCTACATTGTGGATAGAGCTGGGAGTACTTAACACTGTGAAAACAGCACTTTCGTAGAAAGAAATCTACTTCTCTAAGACTCGGAAACAGTGAACAGAGAATGTATCAGTTTCTCAAGATTGGTAACAGATAGAAACAAGAGAAAGTACACAGTGATTCATCTACCTAGAAAAGTTACAGAGGTTTACACAGAGAATTCCAAGTATAAGTACAAGAAAATAAGAGAGACTTAGAAAACTGGTAAAACCTACATTGTTGATGGAGTTGGGAGTACTTAGCACTGTGAAAACAGCACTTTCGCAGAAAGAAATCTACTTCTCTAACACTGGGAAACAGTGAACAGAGAATGTATGAGTTTCTCAATATTGATAACAGATAGAAACAAGAGAAAGTACACAGTGATTCATCTACCTAGAAAAGTTACAGAGGTTTACACAGAGAATTCCATGTATAAGTACAAGAAAATAAGAGAGACTTAGAAAACTGGTAAAACCTACATTGTGGATAGAGTTGGGAGTACGTAGCACTGTGAAAACAGCACTTTTGCCAAAAGAAATTTAGTTCTCTAAGTCCGTGTAACAGTGAACAGAAAATGTGTGAGTTTCTCAAGATTGGTAACAGATAGAAACAAGAGAAAGTACACAGTGATTCATCTACCTAGAAAAGTTACAGAGGTTTACACAGAGAATTCCAAGTATAAGTACAAGAAAATAAGAGAGACTTAGAAAACTGGTAAAACCTACATTGTTGATAGAGCTGGGAGTACTTAGCACTGTGAAAACAGAATTTTCGCAGAAAGAAATCTACTTCTCTAACACTGGGAAACAGTGAACAGAGAATGTATGAGTTTCTCAAGATTGGTAACAGATAGAAACAAGAGAAAGTACACAGTGATTCATCTACCTAGAGAAGTTACAGAAGTTTACACAGAGAATTCCATGTATAAGTACAAGAAAGTAAGAGAAACTTACAAAACTGGTAAGACCTACATTGTGGATAGAGTTGGGAGTACTTACCACTGTGAAAACAGCACTTTCGTAGAAAGAAATCTAATTCTCTAAGACTCGGAAACAGTGAACAGAGAATGTATGAGTTTCTCAAGATTGGTAACAGATAGAAGGTAGAGAAGGTACGCAGTGATTCATCTACATAGAAAAGTTACAGAGGTTTACTCAGAGAATTCCAAGTATAAGTACAAGAAAATAAGAGAGACTTAGAAAACTGGTAAAACCTACATTGTTGATAGAGTTGGGAGTACATAGCACTTTGAAAACAGCACTTTCGCCGAAAGAAATTTAGTTCTGTAAGTCCCTGAAACAGTGAACAGAGAATGTATCAGTTTCTCAAGATTGGTAACAGATAGAAACAAGAGAAAGTCCACAGTGATTCATCTACCTAGAAAAGTTACAGAGGTTTACTCAGAGAATTCAAAGTATAAGTACAAGAAAATAAGAGAGACTTAGAAAACTGGTAAAACCTACATAGTTGATAGAGTTGGGAGTACATAGCACTGTGAGATTTAGTTCTCTAACTCCGTGAAACAGTGAACAGAGAATGTATCAGGTTCTCAAGATTGGTAACAGATAGAAACAAGAGAAAGTACACAGTGATTCATCTACCTAGAAAAGTTACAGAGGTTTACACAGAGAATTCCATGTATAAGTACAAGGAAATAAGAGAGACTTAGAAAACGGGTAAAACCTACATTGTTGATAGAGTTGGGAGTACTTAGCACTGTGAAAACAGCACTTTCGCAGAAAGAAATCTACTTCTCTAACACTGGGAAACAGTGAACAGAGAATGTATGAGTTTCTCAAGATTGGTAACAGATAGAAACAAGAGAAAGTACACAGTGATTCATCTACCTAGAGAAGTTAAGGAAGTTTACACAGAGAATTCCATGTATAAGTAAAAGAAAATAAGAGAGACTTAGAAAACTGGTAAAACCTATATTGTGGATAGAGTTGGGAGTACTTAGCACTGTGAAAACAGCATTTTCGCCGAAAGAAATCTACTTCGCTAAGACTGGGAAACAGTGAACAGAGAATGTATGAGTTTCTCAAGATTGGTAACAGATAGAAACAAGAGAAAGTACACAGTGATTCATCTACCTAGAGAAGTTACAGAAGTTTACACAGAGAATTCCATGTATAAGTACAAGAAAGTAAGAGAAACATACAAAACTGGTAAAACCTACATTGTGGATAGAGTTGGGAGTATTTAACACTGTGAAAACAGCACTTTCGCAGAAAGAAATCTGCTTCTCTAACACTGGGAAACAGTGAACAGAGAATGTATGAGTTTCTCAAGATTGGTAACAGATAGAAACAAGAGAAAGTACACAGTGATTCATCTACCTAGAGAAGTTACAGAGGTTTACACAGAGAATTCCAAGTATAAGTACAAGAAAATAAGAGAGACTTAGAAAACTGGTAAAACCTACATTGTGGATAGAGTTGGGAGTACTTAGCACTGTGAACACAGCACTTTTGCCAAAAGAAATTTAGTTCTCTAAGTCCGTGTAACAGTGAACAGAGAATGTGTGAGTTTCTCAAGATTGGTAACAGATAGAAAGAAGAGAAAGTACGCAGTGATTCATGTACATAGAAAAGTTACAGAGGTTTACACAGAGAATTCACAGTATAAGTACAAGAAAATAAGAGAGACTTAGAAAACTGGTAAAACCTACATTGTTGATAGAGTTGGGAGTACTTAGCACTGTGAAAACAGCACTTTCGGAGAAAGAAATCTACTTCTCTAACACTGGGAAACAGTGAACAGAGAATGTATGAGTTTCTCAAGATTGGTAAACAGATAGAAACAAGAGAAAGTACACAGTGATTCATCTACCGAGAGAAGTTACATAAGTTTACACAGAGAATTCCAAGTATAAGTACAAGAAAATAAGAGAGACTTAGAAAACTTTTATAACGTACATTGTAGATAGAGTTGGGAGTACATAGCACTGTGAAAAGTGCATTTTCCCAGAGAGAAATCTACTTCTCTAAGACTTGGCAACAGTGCACAGAGAAAGTATGAGTTTCTCAAGATTGGTAACAGATAGAAACAAGAGAAAGTACACAGTGATTCATCTACCTAGAGAAGTTAGAGAAGTTTACACAGGGAATTCCATGTATAAGTACAAGAAAGTAAGAGAAACTTAGAAAACGGGTAAAACCTACATTGTGGATAGAGTTGGGAGTACTTAGCACTGTGAAAACAGCACTTTCCTAGATAGAAATCTACTTCTCTAAGACTCGGAAACAGTGAACAGAGAATGTGTGAGTTTCTCAAGATTGGTAACAGATAGAAAGAAGAGAAGCTACGCAGTGATTCATCTACGTAGAAAAGTTACAGAGGTTTACTCAGAGAATTCCAAGTATAAGTACAAGAAAATAAGAGAGACTTAGAAAACTGGTAAAACCTACATTGGTGATAGAGTTGGGAGTACTTAGCACTGTGAAAACAGCACTTTCGCAGAAAGAAATCTACTTCTCTAACACTGGGAAACAGTGAACAGAGAATGTATGAGTTTCTCAAGATTGGTAACAGATAGAAACAGGAGAAAGTACACAGTGATTCATCTACCTAGAAAAGTTACAGAGGTTTACACAGAGAATTCCAAGTATAAGTACAGTAAAATAAGAGAGACTTAGAAAACTGGTAAAACCTACATTGTTGATAGAGTTGGGAGTACTTAGCACTGTGAAAACAGCACTTTCGCAGAAAGAAATCTACTTCTCTAAGACTGGGAAACAGTGAACAGAGAATGTAAGAGTTTCTCAAGATTGGTAACAGATAGAAACAAGAAAAAGTACACAGTGATTCATCTACCTAGAGAAGTTACAGAAGTTTACACAGAGAATTCCATGTATAAGTACAAGAAAATAAGAGAGACTTAGAAAACTGGGAAAACCTACATTGTGGATAGAGTTGGGAGTACTTAGCACTGAGAAAACAGCATGTTCGCAGAAAGAAATTTAGTTCTCTCAGTCCGTGTAACAGACAACAGAGAATGTATGAGTTTCTCAAGATTGGTAACAGATAGAAACAAGAGAAAGTACACAGTGATTCATCTACCTAGAAAACTTACACAAGTTTACACAGAGAATTCCATGTATAAGTACAAGAAAATAAGACATACTTAGAAAACTGGTAAAACCTACATTGTTGTTAGAGTTGGGAGTAGTTAGGACTGTGAAAACAGCACTTTCGCAGAAAGAAATCTACTTCTCTAACACTGAGAAACAGTGAACAGAGAATGTATGAGTTTCTCAAGATTGGTAAACAGATAGAAACAAGAGAAAGTACACAGTGATTCAGCTACCTAGAGAAGTTACAGAAGTTTACCCAGAGAATTCCATGTATAAGTAGAAGAAAATAAGAGAGACTTAGAAAACTGGGAAAACCTACATTGTGGATAGAGTTGGGAGTACTTAGCACTGAGAAAAGAGCACGTTCGCAGAAAGAAATTTAGTTCTCTAAGTCCGTGTAACAGAGAACAGAGAATGTATGAGTTTCTCAAGATTGGTAACAGATAGAAACAAGAGAAAGTACACAGTGATTCATCGACCTAGAAAACTTACACAAGTTTATACAGAGAATTCCATGTATAAGTACAAGAAAATAAGACATACTTAGAAAACTGGTAAAACCTACATTGTTGATAGAGTTCGGAGTAGTTAGCACTGTGAAAACAGCACTTTCGCAGAAAGAAATCTACTTCTCTAACACTGAGAAACAGTGAACAGAGAATGTATGAGTTTCTCAAGATTGGTAAACAGATAGAAACAAGAGAAAGTACACAGTGATTCAGCTACCTAGAGAAGTTACAGAAGTTTACCCAGAGAATTCCCTGTATAAGTACAAGAAAATAAGAGAGACTTAGAAAACTGGTAAAACCTACATTGTGGATAGAGTTGGGAGTACTTAGCACTGTGAAAGCAGTACTTTCGCCAAAAGAAATTTAGTTCTCTAAGTCCGTGAAACAGTGAACAGAGAATGTATGAGTTTCTCAAGATTGGTAAGAGATAGAAACAAGAGAAAGCACACAGTGATTCATCTGCCTAGAAAAGTTACCGAGGTTTACACAGAGAATTCCAAGTATAAGTACAAGAAAATAAGAGAGACTTAGAAAACTGGTAAAACCTACATTGTGGATAGAGTTGGGAGTACTTAGCACTGTGAAAACAGCACTTCCGGAGAAAGAAATCCACTTCTCTAACACTGGGAAACAGTGAACAGAGAATGTATGAGTTTCTCAAGATTGGTAACAGATAGAAACAAGAAAAAGTACACAGTGATTCATCTACCTAGAGACGTTACAGAAGTTTACACAGAGAATTCCCTGCATAAGTACAAGAAAATAAGAGAGACTTAGAAGACTGGTAAAACTTACATTGTGGATAGAGTTGGGAGTACTTAGCACTGTGAAAGCAGTACTTTCGCCAAAAGAAATTTAGTTCTCTAAGTCCGTGTAACACTGAACAGAGAATGTGTGAGTTTCTCAAGATTGGTAACAGATAGAAAGAAGAGAAAGTACGCAGTGATTCATCTACATAGAAAAGGTACAGAGGTTTACACAGAGAATTCCATGTATAAGTACAAGAAAATAAGAGACAGTTAGAAAACTGGTAAAACCTACATTGTTGATAGAGTTGGGAGTACTTAGCACTGTGAAAACAGCACTTTCGCAGAAAGAAATCTACTTCTCTAAGACTGGGAAACAGTGAACAGAGAATGTATGAGTTTCTCAAGATTGGTAACAGATAGAAACAAGAGAAAGTACACAGTGATTCATCTACCTAGAAAAGTTACAGAGGTTTACACAGAGAATTCCAAGTATAAGTACAAGAAAATAAGAGAGACTTAGAAAACTGGTAAAACCTACATTGTTGATAGAGTTGGGAGTACTTAGCACTGTGAAAACAGCACTTTCGCAGAAAGAAATCTACTTCTCTAACACTGGGAAACAGTGAATAGAGAATGTATGAGTTTCTCAAGATTGGTAACAGATTGAAAGAAGAGAAAGTACGCAGTGATTCATCTACCTAGAAAAGTTACAGAGGTTTACACAGAGAATTCCAAGTATAAGTGCAAGAAAATAAGAGAGACTTAGAAAACTGGTAAAACCTACATTGTGGATAGAGTTGGGAGTACTTAGCATTGTGAAAACAGCACTTTTGCCAAAAGAAATTTAGTTCTCTAAGTCCGTGTAAGAGTGAACAGAGAATGTGTGAGTTTCTCAAGATTGGTAACAGATAGAAAGAAGAGAAAGTACGCAGTGATTCATGTACATAGAAAAGTTACAGAGGTTTACACAGAGAATTCAAAGTATAAGTACAAGAAAATAAGAGAGACTTAGAAAACTGGTAAAACCTACATTGTTGGTAGAGTTGGGAGTACTTAGCACTGTGAAAACAGCACTTTCGGAGAAAGAAATCTACTTCTCTAACACTGGGAAACAGTGAACAGAGAATGTATGAGTTTCTCAAGATTGGTAACAGATAGAAACAGGAGAAAGTACACAGTGATTCTTCTACCTAGAGAAGTTACAGTAGTTTACACAGAGAATTCCATGTATAAGTACAAGAAAATAAGAGAGACTTAGAAAACTGGTAAAACCTACATTGTGGATAGAGTTGGGAGTACTTAGCACTGTGAAAACAGCACTTTCGCAGAAAGAAATCTACTTCTCTAAGACTGGGAAACAGTGAACAGAGAATGTATGAGTTTCTCAAGATTGGTAACAGACAGAAACAAGAGAAAGTACACAGTGATTCATCTACCTAGAGAAGTTACAGAAGTTTACACAGAGAATTCCATGTATAAGTACAAGAAAGTAAGAAAAACTTACAAAACTGCTAAAACCTACATTGTGGATAGAGTTGGGAGTACTTAACACTGTGAAAACAGCACTTTCGTAGAAAGAAATCTACTTCTCTAACACTGGGAAACAGTGAACAGAGAATGTATGAGTTTCTCAAGATTGGTAACAGATAGAAACAGGAGAAAGTACACAGTGATTCATCTACCTAGAGAAGTTACAGTAGTTTACACAGAGAATTCCATATATAAGTAGAAGAAAATAAGAGAGACTTAGAAAACTGGTAAAACCTACATTGTGGATAGAGTTGGGAGTACTTAGCACTGTGAAAACAGCACTTTGGCCCAAAGAAATTTAGTTCTCTAAGTCCTTGAAATAGTGAACAGAGAATGTATCAGTTTCTCAAGATTGTAACAGATAGAATCAAGAGAAACTACACTGTGATTCATCTACCTAGAAAACTTACAGAGTTTTACACAGAGAATTCCAAGTATAAGTACAAGAAAATAAGAGAGACTTAGAAAACTGGTAAAACCTACATTGTGGATAGTGTTGGGAGTAATTAGCACTGTGAAAACAGCACTTTCGCCGAAAGAAATTTAGTTCTCTATGTCCGTGTAACAGAGAACAGAGAATGTATGAGTTTCTCAAGATTGGTAACAGACAGAAACAAGAGAAAGTACACAGTGATTCATCTACCTAGAGAAGTTACAGAAGTTTACACAGAGAATTCCATGTATAAGTACAAGAAAGTAAGAAAAACTTACAAAACTGGTAAAACCTACATTGTGGATAGAGTTGGGAGTACTTAACACTGTGAAAACAGCACTTTCGTAGAAAGAAATCTACTTCTCTAAGACTCGGAAACAGTGAACAGAGAATGTATCAGGTTCTCAAGATTGGTAACAGATAGAAACAAGAGAAAGTACACAGTGATTCATCTACCTAGAAAAGTTACAGAGGTTTACACAGAGAATTCCATGTATAAGTACAAGAAAATAAGAGAGACTTAGAAAACTGGTAAAACCTACATTGTGGATAGAGTTGGGAGTACGTAGCACTGTGAAAACAGCACTTTCGCCAAAAGAAATTTAGTTCTCTAAGTCCGTGTAACAGTGAACAGAAAATGTGTGAGTTTCTCAAGATTGGTAACAGATAGAAACAAGAGAAAGTACACAGTGATTCATCTACCTAGAAAAGTTACAGAGGTTTACACAGAGAATTCCAAGTATAAGTACAAGAAAATAAGAGAGACTTAGAAAACTGGTAAAACCTACATTGTTGATAGAGCTGGGAGTACTTAGCACTGTGAAAACAGAATTTTCGCAGAAAGAAATCTACTTCTCTAACACTGGGAAACAGTGAACAGAGAATGTATGAGTTTCTCAAGATTGGTAACAGATAGAAACAAGAGAAAGTACACAGTGATTCATCTACCTAGAGAAGTTACAGAAGTTTACACAGAGAATTCCATGTATAAGTACAAGAAAGTAAGAGAAACTTACAAAACTGGTAAGACCTAAATTGTGGATAGAGTAGGGAGTACTTACCACTGTGAAAACAGCACTTTCGTAGAAAGAAATCTAATTCTCTAAGACTCGGAAACAGTGAACAGAGAATGTATGAGTTTCTCAAGATTGGTAACAGATAGAAGGTAGAGAAGGTACGCAGTGATTCATCTACATAGAAAAGTTACAGAGGTTTACTCAGAGAATTCCAAGTATAAGTACAAGAAAATAAGAGAGACTTAGAAAACTGGTAAAACCTACATTGTTGATAGAGTTGGGAGTACATAGCACTTTGAAAACAGCACTTTCGCCGAAAGAAATTTAGTTCTGTAAGTCCCTGAAACAGTGAACAGAGAATGTATCAGTTTCTCAAGATTGGTAACAGATAGAAACAAGAGAAAGTACACAGTGATTCATCTACCTAGAAAAGTTACAGAGGTTTACTCAGAGAATTCAAAGTATAAGTACAAGAAAATAAGAGAGACTTAGAAAACTGGTAAAACCTACATTGGTGATAGAGTTGGGAGTACATAGCACTGTGAGATTTAGTTCTCTAACTCCGTGAAACAGTGAACAGAGAATGTATCAGTTTCTCAAGATTGGTAACAGATAGAAACAAGAGAAAGTACACAGTGATTCATCTACCTAGAAAAGTTACAGAGGTTTACACAGAGAATTCCATGTATAAGTACAAGGAAATAAGAGAGACTTAGAAAACGGGTAAAACCTACATTGTTGATAGAGTTGGGAGTACTTAGCACTGTGAAAACAGCACTTTCGCAGAAAGAAATCTACTTCTCTAACACTGGGAAACAGTGAACAGAGAATGTATGAGTTTCTCAAGATTGGTAACAGATAGAAACAAGAGAAAGTACACAGTGATTCATCTACCTAGAGAAGTTAAGGAAGTTTACACAGAGAATTCCATGTATAAGTAAAAGAAAATAAGAGAGACTTAGAAAACTGGTAAAACCTATATTGTGGATAGAGTTGGGAGTACTTAGCACTGTGAAAACAGCATTTTCGCCGAAAGAAATCTACTTCGCTAAGACTGGGAAACAGTGAACAGAGAATGTATGAGTTTCTCAAGATTGGTAACAGATAGAAACAAGAGAAAGTACACAGTGATTCATCTACCTAGAGAAGTTACAGAAGTTTACACAGAGAATTCCATGTATAAGTACAAGAAAGTAAGAGAAACATACAAAACTGGTAAAACCTACATTGTGGATAGAGTTGGGAGTATTTAACACTGTGAAAACAGCACTTTCGTAGAAAGAAATCTACTTCTCTAAGACTCGGAAACAGTGAACAGAGAATGTATGAGTTTCTCAAGATTGGTAACAGATAGAAAGTAGAGAAGGTACGCAGTGATTCATCTACATAGAAAAGTTACAGAGGTTTACTCAGAGAGTTCCAAGTATAAGTACAAGAAAATAAGAGAGACTTAGAAAACTGGTAAAACCTACATTGTGGATAGAGTTGGGAGTACATAGCACTGTGAAAACAGCACTTTCGCCAAAAGAAATTTAGTTCTCTAAGTCCGTGAAACAGTGAACAGACAATGTATCAGTTTCTCAAGATTGGTAACAGATAGAAACAAGAGAAAGTACACAGGGATTCATCTACCTAGAAAAGTTACAGAGGTTTACACAGAGAATTCCAAGTATAAGTACAAGAAAATAAGAGAGACTTAGAAAACTGGTAAAACCTACATTGTTGATAGAGTTGGGAGTACTTAGCACTGTGAAAACAGCACTTTCGGAGAAAGAAATCTACTTCTCTAACACTGGGAAACAGTGAACAGAGAATGTATGAGTTTCTCAAGATTGGTAACAGATAGAAACAAGAAAAAGTACACAGTGATTCATCTACCTAGAGAAGTTACAGAAGTTTACACAGAGAATTCCATGTATAAGTACAAGAAAATAAGAGAGACTTAGAAAACTGGTAAAACCTACATTGTGGATAGAGTTGGGAGAACTTAGCAGTGTGAAAACAGCACTATCGCCGAAAGAAATTTAGTTCTCTAAGTCCGTGTAACAGTGAAGAGAGAATGTATGAGTTTCTCAAGATTGGTAACAGATAGAAACAAAGAAAGTACACAGTGATTCATCTACCGAGAGAAGTTACATAAGTTTACACAGAGAATTCCAAGTATAAGTACAAGAAAATAAGAGAGACTTAGAAAACTTTTATAACGTACATTGTAGATAGAGTTGGGAGTACATAGCACTGTGAAAAGTGCATTTTCCCAGAGAGAAATCTACTTCTCTAAGACTGGGCAACAGTGCACAGAGAATGTATGAGTTTCTCAAGATTGGTAACAGATAGAAACAAGAGAAAGTACACAGTGATTCATCTACCTAGAGAAGTTACAGAAGTTTACACAGGGAATTCCATGTATAAGTACAAGAAAGTAAGAGAAACTTAGAAAACGGGTAAAACCTACATTGTGGATAGAGTTGGGAGTACTTAGCACTGTGAAAACAGCACTTTCCTAGATAGAAATCTATTTCTCTAAGACTCGGAAACAGTGAACAGAGAATGTGTGAGTTTCTCAAGATTGGTAACAGATAGAAAGAAGAGAAGCTATGCAGTGATTCATCTACGTAGAAAAGTTACAGAGGTTTACTCAGAGAATTCCAAGTATAAGTACAAGAAAATAAGAGAGACTTAGAAAACTGGTAAAACCTACATTGGTGATAGACTTGGGAGTACTTAGTACTGTGAAAACAGCACTTTCGCAGAAAGAAATCTACTTCTCTAACACTGGGAAACCGTGAACAGAGAATGTATGAGTTTCTCAAGATTGGTAACAGATAGAAACAGGAGAAAGTACACAGTGATTCATCTACCTAGAAAAGTTACAGAGGTTTACACAGAGAATTCCAAGTATAAGTACAGGAAAATAAGAGAGACTTAGAAAACTGGTAAAACCTACATTGTTGATAGAGTTGGGAGTACTTAGCACTGTGAAAACAGCACTTTCGCAGAAAGAAATCTACTTCTCTAAGACTGGGAAACAGTGAACAGAGAATGTAAGAGTTTCTCAAGATTGGTAACAGATAGAAACAAGAAAAAGTACACAGTGATTCATCTACCTAGAGAAGTTACAGAAGTTTACACAGAGAATTCCATGTATAAGTACAAGAAAATAAGAGAGACTTAGAAAACTGGGAAAACCTACATTGTGGATAGAGTTGGGAGTACTTAGCACTGAGAAAACAGCACGTTCGCAGAAAGAAATTTAGTTCTCTAAGTCCGTGTAACAGACAACAGAGAATGTATGAGTTTCTCAAGATTGGTAACAGATAGAAACAAGAGAAAGTACACAGTGATTCATCTACCTAGAAAACTTACACAAGTTTACACAGAGAATTCCATGTATAAGTACAAGAAAATAAGACATACTTAGAAAACTGGTAAAACCTACATTGTTGTTAGAGTTGGGAGTAGTTAGGACTGTGAAAACAGCACTTTCGCAGAAAGAAATCTACTTCTCTAACACTGAGAAACAGTGAACAGAGAATGTATGAGTTTCTCAAGATTGGTAAACAGATAGAAACAAGAGAAAGTACACAGTGATTCAGCTACCTAGAGAAGTTACAGAAGTTTACACAGAGAATTCCATGTATAAGTAGAAGAAAATAAGAGAGACTTAGAAAACTGGGAAAACCTACATTGTGGATAGAGTTGGGAGTACTTAGCACTGAGAAAACAGCACGTTCGCAGAAAGAAATCTACTTCGCTAAGACTGGGAAACAGTGAACAGAGAATGTATGAGTTTCTCAAGATTGGTAACAGATAGAAACAAGAGAAAGTACAGAGTGATTCATCTACCTAGAAAAGTTACAGAGGTTTACACAGAGAATTCCAAGTATAAGTACAAGAAAATAAGAGAGACTTAGAAAACTGGTAAAACCTACATTGTTGATAGAGTTGGGAGTACTTAGCACTGTGAAAACAGCACTTTCGCAGAAAGAAATCTACTTCTCTAACACTGGGAAACAGTGAATAGAGAATGTATGAGTTTCTCAAGATTGGTAACAGATTGAAAGAAGAGAAAGTACGCAGTGATTCATCTACATAGAAAAGTTACAGAGGTTTACACAGAGAATTCCATGTATAAGTACAAGAAAATAGGAGAGACTTAGAAAACGGGTAAAACCTACATTGTTGATAGAGTTGGGAGTACTTAGCACTGTGAAAACAGTACTTTTGCCGAAAGAAATTTAGTTCTCTAAGTCCGTGAAACAGTGAACAGAGAATGTATCAGTTTCTCAAGATTGGTAACAGATAGAAACAAGAGAAAGTACACAGTGATTCATCTACCTAGAAAAGTTACAGAGGTTTACACAGAGAATTCCAAGTATAAGTGCCAGAAAATAAGAGAGACTTAGAAAACTGGTAAAACCTACATTGTGGATAGAGTTGGGAGTACTTAGCACTGTGAAAACAGCACTTTTGCCAAAAGAAATTTAGGTCTCTAAGTCCGTGTAAGAGTGAACAGAGAATGTGTGAGTTTCTCAAGATTGGTAACAGATAGAAAGAAGAGAAAGTACGCAGTGATTCATGTACATAGAAAAGTTACAGAGGTTTACACAGAGAATTCAAAGTATAAGTACAAGAAAATAAGAGAGACTTAGAAAACTGGTAAAACCTACATTGTTGATAGAGTTGGGAGTACTTAGCACTGTGAAAACAGCACTATCGGAGAAAGAAATCTACTTCTCTAACACTGGGAAACAGTGAACAGAGACTGTATGAGTTTCTCAAGATTGGTAACAGATAGAAACAACAAAAAGTACACAGTGATTCATCTACCTAGAGAAGTTACAGAAGTTTACACAGAGATTTCCAAGTATAAGTACATGAAAATAAGAGATACTTAGAAAACTGGTAAAACCTACATTGTTGATAGAGTTGGGAGTACTTAGCACTGTGAAAACAGCACTTTCGTCAAAAGAAATTTAGTTCTCTAAGTCCGTGAAACAGTGAACAGAGAATGTATGAGTTTCTCAAGATTGGTAAGAGATAGAAACAAGAGAAAGTACACAGTGATTCATCTACCTAGAACAGTTACCGAGGTTTACACAGAGAATTCCAAGTATAAGCACAAGAAAATAAGAGAGACTTAGAAAACTGGTAAAACCTACATTGTTGATAGAGTTGGGAGTACTTAGCACAGTGAAAACAGCACTTTCGCAGAAAGAAATCTACTTCTCTAAGACTGGGAAACAGTGAACAAAGAATGTATGAGTTTCTCAAGATTGGTAACAGATAGAAACAAGAGAAAGTACACAGTGATTCATCTACCTAGAGAAGTTACAGAAGTTTACACAGAGAATTCCATGTATAAGAACAAGAAAATAAGAGAGACTTAGAAAACTGGTAAAACCTACATTGTGGATACACTTGGGAGTACGTAGCACTGTGAAAACAGCACTTTCGCCAAAAGAAATTTAGTGCTCTAAGTCCGTGTAACAGTGAACAGAGAATGTGTGAGTTTCTCAAGATTGGTAAAAGATAGAAAGAAGAGAAAGTACGCAGTGATTCATCTACATAGAAAAGTTACAGAGGTTTACACAGAGAATTCCATGTATAAGTACAAGAAAATAAGAGAGAGTTAGAAAACTGGTAAAACCTACATTGTTGATAGAGTTGGGAGTACTTAGCACTGTGAAAACAGCACTTTCGCAGAAAGAAATCTACTTCTCTAAGACTGGGAAACAGTGAACAGAGAATGTATGAGTTTCTCAAGATTGGTAACAGATAGAAACAAGAGAAAGTACACAGTGATTCAGCTACCTAGAAAAGTCACAGAGGTTTACACAGAGAATTCCAAGTATAAGTACAAGAAAATAAGAGAGACTTAGAAAACTGGTAAAACCTACATTGTTGATAGAGTTGGGAGTACTTAGCACTGTGAAAACAGCACTTTCGCAGAAAGAAATCTACTTCTCTAAGACTGGGAAACAGTGAACAGAGAATGTATGAGTTTCTCAAGATTGGTAACAGATAGAAATAAGAGAAAGTACACAGTGATTCATCTACCTAGAGAAGTTACAGAAGTTTACACAGAGAATTCCATGTATAAGTACAAGAAAATAAGAGAGACTTAGAAAACTGGTAAAACCTACATTGTGGATAGAGTTGGGAGTACTTAGCACTGAGAAAACAGCACTTTCGCCGAAAGAAATTTAGTTCTTTAAGTCCGTGTAACGGAGAACAGAGAATGTATGAGTTTCTCAAGATTGGTAACAGATAGAAACAAGAGAAAGTACACAGTGATTCGTCTACCTAGAAAACTTACAGAAGTTTACACAGAGAATTCCAAGTATAAGTACAAGAAAATAAGAGAGACTTAGAAAACTGGTAAAACCTACATTGTTGATAGAGTTGGGAATACTTAGCACTGTGAAAAGAGCATTTTCGCAGAAAGAAATCTACTTCTCTAAGACTGGGAAACAGTGAACAGAGAATGTATGAGTTTCTCAAGATTGGTAACAGATAGAAACAAGAGAAACTACACAGTGATTCATCTACCTAGAGAAGTTACAGAAGTTTACACAGAGAATTCCAAGTATAAGTACAAGAAAATAAGAGAGACTTAGAAAACTTTTAAAACGTACATTGTAGATAGAGCTGGGAGTACTTAGCACTGTGAAAACAGCACTTTCGCCGAAAGAAATTTAGTTCTCTAAGTCCGTGTAACAGTGAACAGAGAATGTATGAGTTTCTCAAGATTGGTAACAGATAGAAACAAGAGAAAGTACACAGTGATTCATCTACCTAGAGAAGTTACATAAGTTTACACAGAGAATTCCAACTATAAGTACAAGAAAATAAGAGAGACTTAGAAAACTTTTAAAACGTACATTGTAGATAGAGTTGGGAGTACATAGCACTGTCAAAAGAGCATTTTCCCAGAGAGAAATCTACTTCTCTAAGACTGGGAAACAGTGCACAGAGAATGTATGAGTTTCTCAAGATTGGTAACAGATAGAAACAAGAGAAAGTACACAGTGATTCATCTACCTAGAGAAGTTACAGAAGTTTACACAGGGAATTCCATGTATAAGTACAAGAAAGTAAGAGAAACTTAGAAAACTGTAAAACCTACATTGTGGATAGAGTTGGGAGTACTTAGCACTGTGAAAACAGCACTTTCCTAGATAGAAATATACTTCTCTAAGACCCGGAAACAGTGAACAGAGAATGTATGAGTTTCTCAAGATTGGTAACAGATAGAAAGAAGAGAAGCTACGCAGTGATTCATCTACGTAGAAAAGTTACAGAGGTTTACTCAGAGAATTCCAAGTATAAGTACAAGAAAATAAGAGAGACTTAGAAAACTGGTAAAACCTACATTGTGGATAGAGTTGGGAGTACGTAGCATTGTGAAAACAGCACTTTCGCAGAAAGAAATCTACTTCTCTAACACTGGGAAACAGTGAACAGAGAATGTATGAGTTTCTCAAGATTGGTAACAGATAGAATTGAGAGAAAGTACACAGTGATTCATCTACCTAGAGAAGTTACAGTAGTTTACACAGAGAATTCCATGTATAAGTAAAAGAAAATAAGAGAGACTTAGAAAACTGGTAAAACCTACTTTGTGGATAGAGTTGGGAGCACTTAGCACTGTGAAAACAGCACTTTCGCAGAAAGAAATCTACTTCTCTAAGACTGGGAAACAGTGAACAGAGAATGTATGAGTTTCTCAAGATTGGTAACAGATAGAAAGAAGAGAAAGTACGCAGTGATTCATCTACATAGAAAAGTTACAGAGGTTTACACAGAGAATTCCATGTATAAGTACAAGAAAATAAGAGAGACTTAGAAAACTGGTAAAGCCTACATTGTAGATAGAGTTGGGAGTATTTAGCACTGTGAAAACAGCACTTTCGCAGAAAGAAATCTACTTCTCTAAGACTGGGAAACAGTGAACAGAGAATGTATGAGTTTCTCAAGATTGGTAACAGATAGAAACAAGAGAAAGTACACAGTGATTCATCTACCTAGAGAAGTTACAGTGGTTTACACAGAGAATTCCAAGTATAAGTACAAGAAAATAAGAGACTTAGAAAACTGGTAAAACGTACATTGTTGATAGAGTTGGGAGTACTTAGCACTGTGAAAACAGCACTTTCGCAGAAAGAAATCTATTTCTCTAAGACTGGGAAACAGTGAACAGAGAATGTATGAGTTTCTCAAGATTGGTAACAGATAGAAACAAGAGAAAGTACACAGTGATTCATCTACCTAGAGAAGTTACAGAAGTTTACACAGAGAATTCCACATATAAGTAGAAGAAAATGAGAGACTTAGAAAACTGGTAAAACCTACATTGTGGATAGAGTTGGGAGTACTTAGCACTGTGAAAACAGCACTTTCGCCGAAAGAAATTAAGTTCTCTAAGTCCGTGAAACAGTGAACAGAGAATGTATCAGTTTCTCAAGATTGGTAATAGATAGAATGAAGAGAAACTACACAGTGATTCATCTACCTAGAAAACTTACAGAGGTTTACACAGAGAATTCCAAGTATAAGTACAAGAAAATAAGAGAGACTTAGAAAACTGGTAAAACCTACATTGTTGATAGAGTTGGGAGTACTTAGCACTGTGAAAACAGCATTTTCCCAGAAAGAAATCTACTTCTCTAACACTGGTAATCAGTGAACAGAGAATGTATGAGTTTCTCAAGATTGGTAACAGATAGAAACGAGAAAATACTCAGTGATTCATCTACCTAGAGAAGTTACAGAAGTTTACACAGAGAATTCCATGTATAAGTACAAGAAAATAAGAGAGACTTAGAAAACTGGTAAAACGTACATTGTGGATAGAGTTGGGAGTACTTAGCACTGTGAAAACAGCACTTTCGCCGAAAGAAATTTAGTTCTCTAAGTCCGTGTAACAGTGAACAGAGAATGTGTGAGTTTCTCAAGATTGGTAACAGATAGAAAGAAGAGAATGTACGCATTGTTTCATGTACATAGAAAAGTTACAGAGGTTTAAACAGAGAATTCAAAGTATAAGTACAAGAAAATAAGAGAGACTTAGAAAAGTGGTAAAACCTACATTGTTGATAGAGTTGGGAGTACTTAGCACTGTGAAAACAGCACTTTCGCAGAAGGAAATCTACTTCTCTAACACTGGGAAACAGTGAACAGATAATGTATGAGTTTCTCAATATTGGTTAGAGATAGAAACAAGAGAAAGTACACAGTGATTCATCTACCTAGAGAAGTTACAGAAGTTTACACAGAGAATTCCATGTATAAGTACAAGAAAATAAGAGAGACTTAGAAAACTGGGAAAACCTACATTGTGGATAGAGTTGGGAGCACTTAGCACTGCGGAAACAGCACTTTCGTCGAAAGAAATTTAGTTCTCTAAGTCCGTGGAACAGAGAATGTATGAGTTTCTCAAGATTGGTAACAGGTAGAAACAAGAGAAAGTACACAGTGATTCATCTACCTAGAAAACTTACAGAAGTTTACACAGAGAATTCCAAGTATAAGTACAGGAAAATAAGACATACTTAGAAAACTGGTAAAACCTACATTGTTGATAGAGTTGGGAGTACTTAGCACTGTGAAAACAGCACTTTCGCCGAAAGAAATCTACTTCTCTAAGACTGGGAAACAGTGAACAGAGAATGTATGAGTTTCTCAATTTTGGTTACAGATAGAAACAAGAGAAAGTACACAGTGATTCATCTACCTAGAGAAGTTACAGAAGTTTACACAGAGAATTCCATGTATAAGTACAAGAAAATAAGAGAGACTTGGAAAACTGGGAAAACCTACATTGTGGATAGTGTTGGGAGTACTTAGCACTGTGAAAACAGCACTTTCGCCGAAAGAAATTTAGTTCTCTATGTCCGTGTAACAGAGAACAGGGAATGTTTGAGTTTCTCAAGATTGGTAACAGATAGAAACAAGAGAAAGTACACAGTGATTCATCTACTTAGAGAAGTTACAGATGTTTACACAGAGAATTCCATGTATAAGTACAAGAAAGTAAGAAAAACTTACAAAACTGGTAAAACCTACATTGTGGATAGAGTTGGGAGTACTTAACACTGTGAAAACAGCACTTTCGTAGAAAGAAATCTACTTCTCTAAGACTCGGAAACAGTGAACAGAGAATGTATCAGTTTCTCAAGATTGGTAACAGATAGAAACAAGAGAAAATACACAGTGATTCATCTACCTAGAAAAGTTACAGAGGTTTACACAGAGAATTCCATGTATAAGTACAAGAAAATAAGAGAGACTTAGAAAACTGGTAAAACCTACATTGTTGATGGAGTTGGGAGTACTTAGCACTGTGAAAACAGCACTTTCGCAGAAAGAAATCTACTTGTCTAACACTGGGAAACAGTGAACAGAGAATGTATGAGTTTCTCAAGATTGGTAACAGATAGAAACAAGAGAAAGTACACAGTGATTCATCTATCTAGAAAAGTTACAGAGGTTTACACAGAGAATTCCATGTATAAGTACAAGGAAATAAGAGAGACTTAGAAAACTGGTAAAACCTACATTGTTGATAGAGTTGGGAGTACTTAGCACTGTGAAAACAGCACTTTCGCAGAAAGAAATCTACTTCTCTAACACTGGGAAACAGTGAACAGAGAATGTATGAGTTTCTCAAGATTGGTAACAGATAGAAACAAGAGAAAGTACACAGTGATTCATCTACCTAGATAAGTTACAGAGGTTTACACAGAGAATTCCATGTATAAGTATAAGTAAATAAGAGAGACTTAGAAAACTGGTAAAACCTACATTGTTGATAGAGTTGGGAGTACTTAGCACTGTGAAAACAGCACTTTCGCAGAAAGAAATCTACTTCTCTAACACTGGGAAACAGTGAACAGAGAATGTATGAGTTTCTCAAGATTGGTAACAGATAGAAACAAGAGAAAGTACACAGTGATTCATCTACCTAGAGAAGTTACAGAAGTTTACACAGAGAATTCCATGTATAAGTACAAGAAAATAAGAGAGACTTGGAAAACTGGGAAAACCTACATTGTGGATAGTGTTGGGAGTACTTAGCACTGTGAAAACAGCACTTTCGCCGAAAGAAATTTAGTTCTCTATGTCCGTGTAACAGAGAACAGAGAATGTTTGAGTTTCTCAAGATTGGTAACAGATAGAAACAAGAGAAAGTACACAGTGATTCATCTACCTAGAGACGTTACAGAAGTTTACACAGAGAATTCCATGTATAAGTACAAGAAAATAGGAGAGACTTAGAAAACTGGTAAAACCTACATTGTGGATAGAGTTGGGAGTACTTAGCACTGTGAAAACAGCACTTTCCTAGAAAGATATCTACTTCTCTAAGACTCGGAAACAGTGAACAGAGAATGTATATGTTTCTCAAGATTGGTAACAGATAGAAAGAAGAGAAGCTACGCAGTGATTCATCTACATAGAAAAGTTACAGAGGTTTACTCAGAGAATTCCAAGTATAATTACAAGAAAATAAGAGAGACTTAGAAAACTGGTAAAACCTACATTGTTGATACAGTTGGGAATACTTAGCACTGTGAAAACAGCACGTTCGCAGAAAGAAATCTACTACTCTAAGACTGGGAAACAGTGAACAGAGAATGTATGAGTTTCTCAAGATTGGTAACAGATAGAAACAAGAGAAAGTACACAGTGATTCATCTACCTAGAGAAGTTACAGAAGTTTACACAGAGAATTCCATGTATAAGTACAAGAAAATAAGAGAGACTTAGAAAACTGGTAAAACCTACATTGTGGATAGAGTTGGGAGTACTTAGCACTGTGAAAACAGCACTTTCGCAGAAAGAAATCTACTTCTCTAAGACTGGGAAACAGTGAACAAAGAATGTATGAGTTTCTCAAGATTGGTAACAGATAGAAACAAGAGAAAGTACACAGTGATTCATCTACCTAGAGAAGTTACAGAAGTTTACACAGAGAATTCCATGTATAAGAACAAGAAAATAAGAGAGACTTAGAAAACTGGTAAAACCTACATTGTGGATACACTTGGGAGTACGTAGCACTGTGAAAACAGCACTTTCGCCAAAAGAAATTTAGTGCTCTAAGTCCGTGTAACAGTGAACAGAGAATGTGTGAGTTTCTCAAGATTGGTAAAAGATAGAAAGAAGAGAAAGTACGCAGTGATTCATCTACATAGAAAAGTTACAGAGGTTTACACAGAGAATTCCATGTATAAGTACAAGAAAATAAGAGAGAGTTAGAAAACTGGTAAAACCTACATTGTTGATAGAGTTGGGAGTACTTAGCACTGTGAAAACAGCACTTTCGCAGAAAGAAATCTACTTCTCTAAGACTGGGAAACAGTGAACAGAGAATGTATGAGTTTCTCAAGATTGGTAACAGATAGAAACAAGAGAAAGTACACAGTGATTCAGCTACCTAGAAAAGTCACAGAGGTTTACACAGAGAATTCCAAGTATAAGTACAAGAAAATAAGAGAGACTTAGAAAACTGGTAAAACCTACATTGTTGATAGAGTTGGGAGTACTTAGCACTGTGAAAACAGCACTTTCGCAGAAAGAAATCTACTTCTCTAAGACTGGGAAACAGTGAACAGAGAATGTATGAGTTTCTCAAGATTGGTAACAGATAGAAATAAGAGAAAGTACACAGTGATTCATCTACCTAGAGAAGTTACAGAAGTTTACACAGAGAATTCCATGTATAAGTACAAGAAAATAAGAGAGACTTAGAAAACTGGTAAAACCTACATTGTGGATAGAGTTGGGAGTACTTAGCACTGAGAAAACAGCACTTTCGCCGAAAGAAATTTAGTTCTTTAAGTCCGTGTAACGGAGAACAGAGAATGTATGAGTTTCTCAAGATTGGTAACAGATAGAAACAAGAGAAAGTACACAGTGATTCGTCTACCTAGAAAACTTACAGAAGTTTACACAGAGAATTCCAAGTATAAGTACAAGAAAATAAGAGAGACTTAGAAAACTGGTAAAACCTACATTGTTGATAGAGTTGGGAATACTTAGCACTGTGAAAAGAGCATTTTCGCAGAAAGAAATCTACTTCTCTAAGACTGGGAAACAGTGAACAGAGAATGTATGAGTTTCTCAAGATTGGTAACAGATAGAAACAAGAGAAACTACACAGTGATTCATCTACCTAGAGAAGTTACAGAAGTTTACACAGAGAATTCCAAGTATAAGTACAAGAAAATAAGAGAGACTTAGAAAACTTTTAAAACGTACATTGTAGATAGAGCTGGGAGTACTTAGCACTGTGAAAACAGCACTTTCGCCGAAAGAAATTTAGTTCTCTAAGTCCGTGTAACAGTGAACAGAGAATGTATGAGTTTCTCAAGATTGGTAACAGATAGAAACAAGAGAAAGTACACAGTGATTCATCTACCTAGAGAAGTTACATAAGTTTACACAGAGAATTCCAACTATAAGTACAAGAAAATAAGAGAGACTTAGAAAACTTTTAAAACGTACATTGTAGATAGAGTTGGGAGTACATAGCACTGTCAAAAGAGCATTTTCCCAGAGAGAAATCTACTTCTCTAAGACTGGGAAACAGTGCACAGAGAATGTATGAGTTTCTCAAGATTGGTAACAGATAGAAACAAGAGAAAGTACACAGTGATTCATCTACCTAGAGAAGTTACAGAAGTTTACACAGGGAATTCCATGTATAAGTACAAGAAAGTAAGAGAAACTTAGAAAACTGTAAAACCTACATTGTGGATAGAGTTGGGAGTACTTAGCACTGTGAAAACAGCACTTTCCTAGATAGAAATATACTTCTCTAAGACCCGGAAACAGTGAACAGAGAATGTATGAGTTTCTCAAGATTGGTAACAGATAGAAAGAAGAGAAGCTACGCAGTGATTCATCTACGTAGAAAAGTTACAGAGGTTTACTCAGAGAATTCCAAGTATAAGTACAAGAAAATAAGAGAGACTTAGAAAACTGGTAAAACCTACATTGTGGATAGAGTTGGGAGTACGTAGCATTGTGAAAACAGCACTTTCGCAGAAAGAAATCTACTTCTCTAACACTGGGAAACAGTGAACAGAGAATGTATGAGTTTCTCAAGATTGGTAACAGATAGAATTGAGAGAAAGTACACAGTGATTCATCTACCTAGAGAAGTTACAGTAGTTTACACAGAGAATTCCATGTATAAGTAAAAGAAAATAAGAGAGACTTAGAAAACTGGTAAAACCTACTTTGTGGATAGAGTTGGGAGCACTTAGCACTGTGAAAACAGCACTTTCGCAGAAAGAAATCTACTTCTCTAAGACTGGGAAACAGTGAACAGAGAATGTATGAGTTTCTCAAGATTGGTAACAGATAGAAAGAAGAGAAAGTACGCAGTGATTCATCTACATAGAAAAGTTACAGAGGTTTACACAGAGAATTCCATGTATAAGTACAAGAAAATAAGAGAGACTTAGAAAACTGGTAAAGCCTACATTGTAGATAGAGTTGGGAGTATTTAGCACTGTGAAAACAGCACTTTCGCAGAAAGAAATCTACTTCTCTAAGACTGGGAAACAGTGAACAGAGAATGTATGAGTTTCTCAAGATTGGTAACAGATAGAAACAAGAGAAAGTACACAGTGATTCATCTACCTAGAGAAGTTACAGTGGTTTACACAGAGAATTCCAAGTATAAGTACAAGAAAATAAGAGACTTAGAAAACTGGTAAAACGTACATTGTTGATAGAGTTGGGAGTACTTAGCACTGTGAAAACAGCACTTTCGCAGAAAGAAATCTATTTCTCTAAGACTGGGAAACAGTGAACAGAGAATGTATGAGTTTCTCAAGATTGGTAACAGATAGAAACAAGAGAAAGTACACAGTGATTCATCTACCTAGAGAAGTTACAGAAGTTTACACAGAGAATTCCACATATAAGTAGAAGAAAATGAGAGACTTAGAAAACTGGTAAAACCTACATTGTGGATAGAGTTGGGAGTACTTAGCACTGTGAAAACAGCACTTTCGCCGAAAGAAATTAAGTTCTCTAAGTCCGTGAAACAGTGAACAGAGAATGTATCAGTTTCTCAAGATTGGTAATAGATAGAATGAAGAGAAACTACACAGTGATTCATCTACCTAGAAAACTTACAGAGGTTTACACAGAGAATTCCAAGTATAAGTACAAGAAAATAAGAGAGACTTAGAAAACTGGTAAAACCTACATTGTTGATAGAGTTGGGAGTACTTAGCACTGTGAAAACAGCATTTTCCCAGAAAGAAATCTACTTCTCTAACACTGGTAATCAGTGAACAGAGAATGTATGAGTTTCTCAAGATTGGTAACAGATAGAAACGAGAAAATACTCAGTGATTCATCTACCTAGAGAAGTTACAGAAGTTTACACAGAGAATTCCATGTATAAGTACAAGAAAATAAGAGAGACTTAGAAAACTGGTAAAACGTACATTGTGGATAGAGTTGGGAGTACTTAGCACTGTGAAAACAGCACTTTCGCCGAAAGAAATTTAGTTCTCTAAGTCCGTGTAACAGTGAACAGAGAATGTGTGAGTTTCTCAAGATTGGTAACAGATAGAAAGAAGAGAATGTACGCATTGTTTCATGTACATAGAAAAGTTACAGAGGTTTAAACAGAGAATTCAAAGTATAAGTACAAGAAAATAAGAGAGACTTAGAAAAGTGGTAAAACCTACATTGTTGATAGAGTTGGGAGTACTTAGCACTGTGAAAACAGCACTTTCGCAGAAGGAAATCTACTTCTCTAACACTGGGAAACAGTGAACAGATAATGTATGAGTTTCTCAATATTGGTTAGAGATAGAAACAAGAGAAAGTACACAGTGATTCATCTACCTAGAGAAGTTACAGAAGTTTACACAGAGAATTCCATGTATAAGTACAAGAAAATAAGAGAGACTTAGAAAACTGGGAAAACCTACATTGTGGATAGAGTTGGGAGCACTTAGCACTGCGGAAACAGCACTTTCGTCGAAAGAAATTTAGTTCTCTAAGTCCGTGGAACAGAGAATGTATGAGTTTCTCAAGATTGGTAACAGGTAGAAACAAGAGAAAGTACACAGTGATTCATCTACCTAGAAATCTTACAGAAGTTTACACAGAGAATTCCAAGTATAAGTACAGGAAAATAAGACATACTTAGAAAACTGGTAAAACCTACATTGTTGATAGAGTTGGGAGTACTTAGCACTGTGAAAACAGCACTTTCGCCGAAAGAAATCTACTTCTCTAAGACTGGGAAACAGTGAACAGAGAATGTATGAGTTTCTCAATTTTGGTTACAGATAGAAACAAGAGAAAGTACACAGTGATTCATCTACCTAGAGAAGTTACAGAAGTTTACACAGAGAATTCCATGTATAAGTACAAGAAAATAAGAGAGACTTGGAAAACTGGGAAAACCTACATTGTGGATAGTGTTGGGAGTACTTAGCACTGTGAAAACAGCACTTTCGCCGAAAGAAATTTAGTTCTCTATGTCCGTGTAACAGAGAACAGGGAATGTTTGAGTTTCTCAAGATTGGTAACAGATAGAAACAAGAGAAAGTACACAGTGATTCATCTACTTAGAGAAGTTACAGATGTTTACACAGAGAATTCCATGTATAAGTACAAGAAAGTAAGAAAAACTTACAAAACTGGTAAAACCTACATTGTGGATAGAGTTGGGAGTACTTAACACTGTGAAAACAGCACTTTCGTAGAAAGAAATCTACTTCTCTAAGACTCGGAAACAGTGAACAGAGAATGTATCAGTTTCTCAAGATTGGTAACAGATAGAAACAAGAGAAAATACACAGTGATTCATCTACCTAGAAAAGTTACAGAGGTTTACACAGAGAATTCCATGTATAAGTACAAGAAAATAAGAGAGACTTAGAAAACTGGTAAAACCTACATTGTTGATGGAGTTGGGAGTACTTAGCACTGTGAAAACAGCACTTTCGCAGAAAGAAATCTACTTGTCTAACACTGGGAAACAGTGAACAGAGAATGTATGAGTTTCTCAAGATTGGTAACAGATAGAAACAAGAGAAAGTACACAGTGATTCATCTATCTAGAAAAGTTACAGAGGTTTACACAGAGAATTCCATGTATAAGTACAAGGAAATAAGAGAGACTTAGAAAACTGGTAAAACCTACATTGTTGATAGAGTTGGGAGTACTTAGCACTGTGAAAACAGCACTTTCGCAGAAAGAAATCTACTTCTCTAACACTGGGAAACAGTGAACAGAGAATGTATGAGTTTCTCAAGATTGGTAACAGATAGAAACAAGAGAAAGTACACAGTGATTCATCTACCTAGATAAGTTACAGAGGTTTACACAGAGAATTCCATGTATAAGTATAAGTAAATAAGAGAGACTTAGAAAACTGGTAAAACCTACATTGTTGATAGAGTTGGGAGTACTTAGCACTGTGAAAACAGCACTTTCGCAGAAAGAAATCTACTTCTCTAACACTGGGAAACAGTGAACAGAGAATGTATGAGTTTCTCAAGATTGGTAACAGATAGAAACAAGAGAAAGTACACAGTGATTCATCTACCTAGAGAAGTTACAGAAGTTTACACAGAGAATTCCATGTATAAGTACAAGAAAATAAGAGAGACTTGGAAAACTGGGAAAACCTACATTGTGGATAGTGTTGGGAGTACTTAGCACTGTGAAAACAGCACTTTCGCCGAAAGAAATTTAGTTCTCTATGTCCGTGTAACAGAGAACAGAGAATGTTTGAGTTTCTCAAGATTGGTAACAGATAGAAACAAGAGAAAGTACACAGTGATTCATCTACCTAGAGACGTTACAGAAGTTTACACAGAGAATTCCATGTATAAGTACAAGAAAATAGGAGAGACTTAGAAAACTGGTAAAACCTACATTGTGGATAGAGTTGGGAGTACTTAGCACTGTGAAAACAGCACTTTCCTAGAAAGATATCTACTTCTCTAAGACTCGGAAACAGTGAACAGAGAATGTATATGTTTCTCAAGATTGGTAACAGATAGAAAGAAGAGAAGCTACGCAGTGATTCATCTACATAGAAAAGTTACAGAGGTTTACTCAGAGAATTCCAAGTATAATTACAAGAAAATAAGAGAGACTTAGAAAACTGGTAAAACCTACATTGTTGATACAGTTGGGAATACTTAGCACTGTGAAAACAGCACGTTCGCAGAAAGAAATCTACTACTCTAAGACTGGGAAACAGTGAACAGAGAATGTATGAGTTTCTCAAGATTGGTAACAGATAGAAACAAGAGAAAGTACACAGTGATTCATCTACCTAGAGAAGTTACAGAAGTTTACACAGAGAATTCCATGTATAAGTACAAGAAAATAAGAGAGACTTAGAAAACTGGTAAAACCTACATTGTGGATAGAGTTGGGAGTACTTAGCACTGTGAAAACAGCACTTTCGCCGAAAGAAATTTAGTTCTCTAAGTCCGTGTAACAGAGAACAGAGAATGTATGACTTTCTCAAGATTGGTAACAGATAGAAACAAGAGAAAGTACACAGTGATTCATCTACCTAGAAAACTTACAGAAGTTTACACAGAGAATTCCAAGTATAAGTACAAGAAAATAAGACATACTTAGAAAACTGGTAAAACCTACATTGTTGATAGAGTTGGGAGTACTTAGCACTGTGAAAACAGCACTTTCGCAGAAAGAAATCTACTTCTCTAACACGGGGAAACAGTGAACAGAGAATGTATGAGTTTCTCAAGATTGGTAACAGATAGAAACAAGAGAAAGTACACAGTGATTCATCTACCTAGAAAAGTTACAGAGGTTTACACAGAGAATTCCAAGTATAAGTACAAGAAAATAAGAGAGACTTAGAAAACTGGTAAAACCTACATTGTTGATAGAGTTGGGAGTACTTAGCACTGTGAAAAGAGCATTTTCGCAGAAAGAAATCTACTTCTCTAAGACTGGGAAACAGTGAACAGAGAATGTATGAGTTTCTCAAGATTGGTAACAGATAGAAACAAGAGAAAGTACACAGTGATTCATCTACCTAGAGAAGTTACAGAAGTTTACACAGAGAATTCCATGTATAAGTACAAGAAAATAAGAGAGACTTAGAAAACTTTTAAAACGTACATTGTAGATAGAGTTGGGAGTACTTAGCACTGTGAAAACAGCACTTTCGCCGAAAGAAATTTAGTTCTCTAAGTCAGTGTAACAGTGAACAGAGAATGTATGAGTTTCTCAAGATTGGTAACAGATAGAAACAAGAGAAAGTACACAGTGATTCATCTACCTAGAGAAGTTACAGAAGTTTACACAGAGAATTCCAAGTATAAGTACAAGAAAATAAGAGAGACTTAGAAAACTTTTCAAACGTACATTGTAGATAGAGTTGGGAGTACTTAGCACTGTGAAAACAGCACTTTCGCCGAAAGAAATTTAGTTCTCTAAGTCCGTGTAATAGTGAACAGAGAATGTATGAGTTTCTCAAGATTGGTAACAGATAGAAACAAGAGAAAGTACACAGTGATTCATCTACCTAGAGAAGTTACATAAGTTTACACAGAGAATTCCAAGTATAAGTAAAAGAAAATAAGAGAGACTTAGAAAACTTTTAAAACGTACATTGTAGATAGAGTTGGGAGTACATAGCACTGTGAAAAGAGCATTTTCCCAGAGAGAAATCTACTTCTCTAAGACTGGGAAACAGTGCACAGAGAATGTATGAGTTTCTCAAGATTGGTAACAGATAGAAACAAGAGAAAGTACACAGTGATTCATCTACCTAGAGAAGTTACAGAAGTTTACACAGGGAATTCCATGTATAAGTACAAGAAAGTAAGAGAAATTTAGAAAACTGGTAAAACCTACATTGTGGATAGAGTTGGGAGTACTTAGCACTGTGAAAACAGCACTTTCCTAGATAGAAATCTACTTCTCTAAGACTCGGAAACAGTGAACAGAGAATGTATGAGTTTCTCAAGATTGGTAACAGAAAGAAAGAATAGAAGCTACGCAGTGATTCATCTACGTAGAAAAGTTACAGAGGTTTACTCAGAGAATTCCAAGTATAAGTACAAGAAAATAAGAGAGACTTAGAAAACTGGTAAAACCTACATTGGTGATAGAGTTGGGAGTACTTAGCACTGTGAAAACAGCACTTTCGCCGAAAGAAATCTACTTCTCTAAGACACGGAAACAGTGAACAGAGAATGTATGAGTTTCTCAAGATTGGTAACAGATAGAAACAAGAGAAAGTACACAGTGATTCATCTACCTAGAAAACTTTCAGAAGTTTACACAGAGAATTCCAAGTATAAGTACAAGAAAATAAGACATACTTAGAAAACTGGTAAAACCTACATTGTTGATAGAGTTGGGAGTACTTAGCACTGTGAAAACAGCACTTTCGCACAAAGAAATCTACTTCTCTAACACTGGGAAACAGTGAACAGATAATGTATGAGTTTCTCAAGCTTGGTAACAGATAGAAACAAGAGAAAGTACACAGTGATTCATCTACCTAGAAAACTTACAGAAGTTTACAAAGAGAATTCCATGTATAAGTACAAGAAAATAACAGAGACTTAGAAAACTGGTAAAATCTACATTGTGGATAGAGTTGGGAGTACTTAGCACTGTGAAAACAGCTCTTACGCCAAAAGAAATTTAGTTCTCTAAGTCCGTGTAACAGTGAACAGAGAATGTGTGAGTTTCTCAAGATTGGTAACAGATAGAAAGAAGAGAAAGTACGCAGTGATTCATCTACATAGAAAAGTTACAGAGGTTTACACAGAGAATTCCATGTATAAGTA
This sequence comes from Heterohyrax brucei, assembly GCA_028571685.1. Lineage (NCBI taxonomy): Eukaryota > Metazoa > Chordata > Mammalia > Hyracoidea > Procaviidae > Heterohyrax > Heterohyrax brucei. Next base: position 119,219,981 of record CM053148.1, on the reverse strand, counting down.
CAAGAAAATAAGAGAGAGTTAGAAAACTGGTAAAACCTACATTGTTGATAGAGTTGGGAGTACTTAGCACTGTGAAAACAGCACTTTCGCAGAAAGAAATCTACTTCTCTAAGACTGGGAAACAGTGAAGAGAGAATGTATGAGTTTCTCAAGATTGGTAACAGATAGAAACAAGAGAAAGTACACAGTGATTCATCTACCTAGAGAAGTTACAGAAGTTTACACAGAGAATTCCATGTATAAGTACAAGAAAGTAAGAGAAACTTACAAAACTGGTAAAACCTACATTGTGGATAGAGTTGGGAGTACTTACCACTGTGAAAACAGCACTTTCGTAGAAAGAAATCTAATTCTCTAAGACTCGGAAACAGTGAACAGAGAATGTATGAGTTTCTCAAGATTGGTAACAGATAGAAGTTAGAGAAGGTACGCAGTGATTCATCTACATAGAAAAGTTACAGAGGTTTACTCAGAGAATTCCAAGTATAAGTACAAGAAAATAAGAGAGACTTAGAAAACTGGTAAAACCTACATTGTTGATAGAGTTGGGAGTACATAGCACTGTGAAAAGAGCACTTTCGCCGAAAGAAATTTAGTTCTCTAAGTCCCTGAAACAGTGAACAGAGAATGTATGAGTTTCTCAAGATTGGTAACAGATAGAAACAAGAGAAAGTACACAGTGATTCATCTACCTAGATAAGTTACAGAGGTTTACACAGAGAATTCCATGTATAAGTACAAGTAAATAAGAGAGACTTAGAAAACTGGTAAAACCTACATTGTTGATAGAGTTGGGAGTACTTAGCACTGTGAAAACAGCACTTTCGCAGAAAGAAATCTACTTCTCTAACACTGGGAAACAGTGAACAGAGAATGTATGAGTTTCTCAAGATTGGTAACAGATAGAAACAAGAGAAAGTACACAGTGATTCATCTACCTAGAGAAGTTACAGTAGTTTACACAGAGAATTCCATGTATAAGTAAAAGAAAATAAGAGAGACTTAGAAAACTGGTAAAACCTACTTTGTGGATAGAGTTGGGAGCACTTAGCACTGTGAAAACAGCACTTTCGCAGAAAGAAATCTACTTCTCTAAGACTGGGAAACAGTGAACAGAGAATGTATGAGTTTCTCAAGATTGGTAACAGATAGAAAGAAGAGAAAGTACGCAGTGATTCATCTACATAGAAAAGTTACAGAGGTTTACACAGAGAATTCCATGTATAAGTACAAGAAAATAAGAGAGACTTAGAAAACTGGTAAAGCCTACATTGTAGATAGAGTTGGGAGTATTTAGCACTGTGAAAACAGCACTTTCGCAGAAAGAAATCTACTTCTCTAAGACTGGGAAACAGTGAACAGAGAATGTATGAGTTTCTCAAGATTGGTAACAGATAGAAACAAGAGAAAGTACACAGTGATTCATCTACCTAGAGAAGTTACAGTGGTTTACACAGAGAATTCCAAGTATAAGTACAAGAAAATAAGAGACTTAGAAAACTGGTAAAACGTACATTGTTGATAGAGTTGGGAGTACTTAGCACTGTGAAAACAGCACTTTCGCAGAAAGAAATCTATTTCTCTAAGACTGGGAAACAGTGAACAGAGAATGTATGAGTTTCTCAAGATTGGTAACAGATAGAAACAAGAGAAAGTACACAGTGATTCATCTACCTAGAGAAGTTACAGAAGTTTACACAGAGAATTCCACATATAAGTAGAAGAAAATGAGAGACTTAGAAAACTGGTAAAACCTACATTGTGGATAGAGTTGGGAGTACTTAGCACTGTGAAAACAGCACTTTCGCCGAAAGAAATTAAGTTCTCTAAGTCCGTGAAACAGTGAACAGAGAATGTATCAGTTTCTCAAGATTGGTAATAGATAGAATGAAGAGAAACTACACAGTGATTCATCTACCTAGAAAACTTACAGAGGTTTACACAGAGAATTCCAAGTATAAGTACAAGAAAATAAGAGAGACTTAGAAAACTGGTAAAACCTACATTGTTGATAGAGTTGGGAGTACTTAGCACTGTGAAAACAGCATTTTCCCAGAAAGAAATCTACTTCTCTAACACTGGTAATCAGTGAACAGAGAATGTATGAGTTTCTCAAGATTGGTAACAGATAGAAACGAGAAAATACTCAGTGATTCATCTACCTAGAGAAGTTACAGAAGTTTACACAGAGAATTCCATGTATAAGTACAAGAAAATAAGAGAGACTTAGAAAACTGGTAAAACGTACATTGTGGATAGAGTTGGGAGTACTTAGCACTGTGAAAACAGCACTTTCGCCGAAAGAAATTTAGTTCTCTAAGTCCGTGTAACAGTGAACAGAGAATGTGTGAGTTTCTCAAGATTGGTAACAGATAGAAAGAAGAGAATGTACGCATTGTTTCATGTACATAGAAAAGTTACAGAGGTTTAAACAGAGAATTCAAAGTATAAGTACAAGAAAATAAGAGAGACTTAGAAAAGTGGTAAAACCTACATTGTTGATAGAGTTGGGAGTACTTAGCACTGTGAAAACAGCACTTTCGCAGAAGGAAATCTACTTCTCTAACACTGGGAAACAGTGAACAGATAATGTATGAGTTTCTCAATATTGGTTAGAGATAGAAACAAGAGAAAGTACACAGTGATTCATCTACCTAGAGAAGTTACAGAAGTTTACACAGAGAATTCCATGTATAAGTACAAGAAAATAAGAGAGACTTAGAAAACTGGGAAAACCTACATTGTGGATAGAGTTGGGAGCACTTAGCACTGCGGAAACAGCACTTTCGTCGAAAGAAATTTAGTTCTCTAAGTCCGTGGAACAGAGAATGTATGAGTTTCTCAAGATTGGTAACAGGTAGAAACAAGAGAAAGTACACAGTGATTCATCTACCTAGAAAACTTACAGAAGTTTACACAGAGAATTCCAAGTATAAGTACAGGAAAATAAGACATACTTAGAAAACTGGTAAAACCTACATTGTTGATAGAGTTGGGAGTACTTAGCACTGTGAAAACAGCACTTTCGCCGAAAGAAATCTACTTCTCTAAGACTGGGAAACAGTGAACAGAGAATGTATGAGTTTCTCAATTTTGGTTACAGATAGAAACAAGAGAAAGTACACAGTGATTCATCTACCTAGAGAAGTTACAGAAGTTTACACAGAGAATTCCATGTATAAGTACAAGAAAATAAGAGAGACTTGGAAAACTGGGAAAACCTACATTGTGGATAGTGTTGGGAGTACTTAGCACTGTGAAAACAGCACTTTCGCCGAAAGAAATTTAGTTCTCTATGTCCGTGTAACAGAGAACAGGGAATGTTTGAGTTTCTCAAGATTGGTAACAGATAGAAACAAGAGAAAGTACACAGTGATTCATCTACTTAGAGAAGTTACAGATGTTTACACAGAGAATTCCATGTATAAGTACAAGAAAGTAAGAAAAACTTACAAAACTGGTAAAACCTACATTGTGGATAGAGTTGGGAGTACTTAACACTGTGAAAACAGCACTTTCGTAGAAAGAAATCTACTTCTCTAAGACTCGGAAACAGTGAACAGAGAATGTATCAGTTTCTCAAGATTGGTAACAGATAGAAACAAGAGAAAATACACAGTGATTCATCTACCTAGAAAAGTTACAGAGGTTTACACAGAGAATTCCATGTATAAGTACAAGAAAATAAGAGAGACTTAGAAAACTGGTAAAACCTACATTGTTGATGGAGTTGGGAGTACTTAGCACTGTGAAAACAGCACTTTCGCAGAAAGAAATCTACTTGTCTAACACTGGGAAACAGTGAACAGAGAATGTATGAGTTTCTCAAGATTGGTAACAGATAGAAACAAGAGAAAGTACACAGTGATTCATCTATCTAGAAAAGTTACAGAGGTTTACACAGAGAATTCCATGTATAAGTACAAGGAAATAAGAGAGACTTAGAAAACTGGTAAAACCTACATTGTTGATAGAGTTGGGAGTACTTAGCACTGTGAAAACAGCACTTTCGCAGAAAGAAATCTACTTCTCTAACACTGGGAAACAGTGAACAGAGAATGTATGAGTTTCTCAAGATTGGTAACAGATAGAAACAAGAGAAAGTACACAGTGATTCATCTACCTAGATAAGTTACAGAGGTTTACACAGAGAATTCCATGTATAAGTATAAGTAAATAAGAGAGACTTAGAAAACTGGTAAAACCTACATTGTTGATAGAGTTGGGAGTACTTAGCACTGTGAAAACAGCACTTTCGCAGAAAGAAATCTACTTCTCTAACACTGGGAAACAGTGAACAGAGAATGTATGAGTTTCTCAAGATTGGTAACAGATAGAAACAAGAGAAAGTACACAGTGATTCATCTACCTAGAGAAGTTACAGAAGTTTACACAGAGAATTCCATGTATAAGTACAAGAAAATAAGAGAGACTTGGAAAACTGAGAAAACCTACATTGTGGATAGTGTTGGGAGTACTTAGCACTGTGAAAACAGCACTTTCGCCGAAAGAAATTTAGTTCTCTATGTCCGTGTAACAGAGAACAGAGAATGTTTGAGTTTCTCAAGATTGGTAACAGATAGAAACAAGAGAAAGTACACAGTGATTCATCTACCTAGAGACGTTACAGAAGTTTACACAGAGAATTCCATGTATAAGTACAAGAAAATAGGAGAGACTTAGAAAACTGGTAAAACCTACATTGTGGATAGAGTTGGGAGTACTTAGCACTGTGAAAACAGCACTTTCCTAGAAAGATATCTACTTCTCTAAGACTCGGAAACAGTGAACAGAGAATGTATATGTTTCTCAAGATTGGTAACAGATAGAAAGAAGAGAAGCTACGCAGTGATTCATCTACATAGAAAAGTTACAGAGGTTTACTCAGAGAATTCCAAGTATAATTACAAGAAAATAAGAGAGACTTAGAAAACTGGTAAAACCTACATTGTTGATACAGTTGGGAATACTTAGCACTGTGAAAACAGCACGTTCGCAGAAAGAAATCTACTACTCTAAGACTGGGAAACAGTGAACAGAGAATGTATGAGTTTCTCAAGATTGGTAACAGATAGAAACAAGAGAAAGTACACAGTGATTCATCTACCTAGAGAAGTTACAGAAGTTTACACAGAGAATTCCATGTATAAGTACAAGAAAATAAGAGAGACTTAGAAAACTGGTAAAACCTACATTGTGGATAGAGTTGGGAGTACTTAGCACTGTGAAAACAGCACTTTCGCCGAAAGAAATTTAGTTCTCTAAGTCCGTGTAACAGAGAACAGAGAATGTATGACTTTCTCAAGATTGGTAACAGATAGAAACAAGAGAAAGTACACAGTGATTCATCTACCTAGAAAACTTACAGAAGTTTACACAGAGAATTCCAAGTATAAGTACAAGAAAATAAGACATACTTAGAAAACTGGTAAAACCTACATTGTTGATAGAGTTGGGAGTACTTAGCACTGTGAAAACAGCACTTTCGCAGAAAGAAATCTACTTCTCTAACACGGGGAAACAGTGAACAGAGAATGTATGAGTTTCTCAAGATTGGTAACAGATAGAAACAAGAGAAAGTACACAGTGATTCATCTACCTAGAAAAGTTACAGAGGTTTACACAGAGAATTCCAAGTATAAGTACAAGAAAATAAGAGAGACTTAGAAAACTGGTAAAACCTACATTGTTGATAGAGTTGGGAGTACTTAGCACTGTGAAAAGAGCATTTTCGCAGAAAGAAATCTACTTCTCTAAGACTGGGAAACAGTGAACAGAGAATGTATGAGTTTCTCAAGATTGGTAACAGATAGAAACAAGAGAAAGTACACAGTGATTCATCTACCTAGAGAAGTTACAGAAGTTTACACAGAGAATTCCATGTATAAGTACAAGAAAATAAGAGAGACTTAGAAAACTTTTAAAACGTACATTGTAGATAGAGTTGGGAGTACTTAGCACTGTGAAAACAGCACTTTCGCCGAAAGAAATTTAGTTCTCTAAGTCAGTGTAACAGTGAACAGAGAATGTATGAGTTTCTCAAGATTGGTAACAGATAGAAACAAGAGAAAGTACACAGTGATTCATCTACCTAGAGAAGTTACAGAAGTTTACACAGAGAATTCCAAGTATAAGTACAAGAAAATAAGAGAGACTTAGAAAACTTTTCAAACGTACATTGTAGATAGAGTTGGGAGTACTTAGCACTGTGAAAACAGCACTTTCGCCGAAAGAAATTTAGTTCTCTAAGTCCGTGTAATAGTGAACAGAGAATGTATGAGTTTCTCAAGATTGGTAACAGATAGAAACAAGAGAAAGTACACAGTGATTCATCTACCTAGAGAAGTTACATAAGTTTACACAGAGAATTCCAAGTATAAGTAAAAGAAAATAAGAGAGACTTAGAAAACTTTTAAAACGTACATTGTAGATAGAGTTGGGAGTACATAGCACTGTGAAAAGAGCATTTTCCCAGAGAGAAATCTACTTCTCTAAGACTGGGAAACAGTGCACAGAGAATGTATGAGTTTCTCAAGATTGGTAACAGATAGAAACAAGAGAAAGTACACAGTGATTCATCTACCTAGAGAAGTTACAGAAGTTTACACAGGGAATTCCATGTATAAGTACAAGAAAGTAAGAGAAATTTAGAAAACTGGTAAAACCTACATTGTGGATAGAGTTGGGAGTACTTAGCACTGTGAAAACAGCACTTTCCTAGATAGAAATCTACTTCTCTAAGACTCGGAAACAGTGAACAGAGAATGTATGAGTTTCTCAAGATTGGTAACAGAAAGAAAGAATAGAAGCTACGCAGTGATTCATCTACGTAGAAAAGTTACAGAGGTTTACTCAGAGAATTCCAAGTATAAGTACAAGAAAATAAGAGAGACTTAGAAAACTGGTAAAACCTACATTGGTGATAGAGTTGGGAGTACTTAGCACTGTGAAAACAGCACTTTCGCCGAAAGAAATCTACTTCTCTAAGACACGGAAACAGTGAACAGAGAATGTATGAGTTTCTCAAGATTGGTAACAGATAGAAACAAGAGAAAGTACACAGTGATTCATCTACCTAGAGAAGTTACAGAAGTTTACACAGAGAATTCCATGTATAAGTGCAAGAAAATAAGAGAGACTTAGAAAACTGGGAAAACCTACATTGTGGATAGAGTTGGGAGTACTTAGCACTGTGAAAACAGCACTTTCGCCAAAAGAAATTTAGTTCTCTAAGTCCGTGTAACAGAGAACAGAGAATGTATGAGTTTCTCAAGATTGGTAACAGATAGAAACAAGAGAAAGTACACAGTGATTCATCTACCTAGAAAACTTTCAGAAGTTTACACAGAGAATTCCAAGTATAAGTACAAGAAAATAAGACATACTTAGAAAACTGGTAAAACCTACATTGTTGATAGAGTTGGGAGTACTTAGCACTGTGAAAACAGCACTTTCGCACAAAGAAATCTACTTCTCTAACACTGGGAAACAGTGAACAGATAATGTATGAGTTTCTCAAGCTTGGTAACAGATAGAAACAAGAGAAAGTACACAGTGATTCATCTACCTAGAAAACTTACAGAAGTTTACAAAGAGAATTCCATGTATAAGTACAAGAAAATAACAGAGACTTAGAAAACTGGTAAAATCTACATTGTGGATAGAGTTGGGAGTACTTAGCACTGTGAAAACAGCTCTTACGCCAAAAGAAATTTAGTTCTCTAAGTCCGTGTAACAGTGAACAGAGAATGTGTGAGTTTCTCAAGATTGGTAACAGATAGAAAGAAGAGAAAGTACGCAGTGATTCATCTACATAGAAAAGTTACAGAGGTTTACACAGAGAATTCCATGTATAAGTACAAGAAAATAAGAGAGAGTTAGAAAACTGGTAAAACCTACATTGTTGATAGAGTTGGGAGTACTTAGCACTGTGAAAACAGCACTTTCGCAGAAAGAAATCTACTTCTCTAAGACTGGGAAACAGTGAAGAGAGAATGTATGAGTTTCTCAAGATTGGTAACAGATAGAAACAAGAGAAAGTACACAGTGATTCATCTACCTAGAGAAGTTACAGAAGTTTACACAGAGAATTCCATGTATAAGTACAAGAAAGTAAGAGAAACTTACAAAACTGGTAAAACCTACATTGTGGATAGAGTTGGGAGTACTTACCACTGTGAAAACAGCACTTTCGTAGAAAGAAATCTAATTCTCTAAGACTCGGAAACAGTGAACAGAGAATGTATGAGTTTCTCAAGATTGGTAACAGATAGAAGTTAGAGAAGGTACGCAGTGATTCATCTACATAGAAAAGTTACAGAGGTTTACTCAGAGAATTCCAAGTATAAGTACAAGAAAATAAGAGAGACTTAGAAAACTGGTAAAACCTACATTGTTGATAGAGTTGGGAGTACATAGCACTGTGAAAAGAGCACTTTCGCCGAAAGAAATTTAGTTCTCTAAGTCCCTGAAACAGTGAACAGAGAATGTATGAGTTTCTCAAGATTGGTAACAGATAGAAACAAGAGAAAGTACACAGTGATTCATCTACCTAGATAAGTTACAGAGGTTTACACAGAGAATTCCATGTATAAGTACAAGTAAATAAGAGAGACTTAGAAAACTGGTAAAACCTACATTGTTGATAGAGTTGGGAGTACTTAGCACTGTGAAAACAGCACTTTCGCAGAAAGAAATCTACTTCTCTAACACTGGGAAACAGTGAACAGAGAATGTATGAGTTTCTCAAGATTGGTAACAGATAGAAACAAGAGAAAGTACACAGTGATTCATCTACCTAGAGAAGTTACAGAAGTTTACACAGAGAATTCCATGTATAAGTACAAGAAAATAAGAGAGACTTGGAAAACTGGGAAAACCTACATTGTGGATAGTGTTGGGAGTACTTAGCACTGTGAAAACAGCACTTTCGCCGAAAGAAATTTAGTTCTCTATGTCCGTGTAACAGAGAAAAGAGAATGTTTGAGTTTCTCAAGATTGGTAACAGATAGAAACAAGAGAAAGTACACAGTGATTCATCTACCTAGAGAAGTTACAGAAGTTTACACAGAGAATTCCATGTATAAGTACAAGAAAATAGGAGAGACTTAGAAAACTGGTAAAACCTACATTGTGGATAGAGTTGGGAGTACTTAGCACTGTGAAAACAGCACTTTCCTAGAAAGATATCTACTTCTCTAAGACTCGGAAACAGTGAACAGAGAATGTATATGTTTCTCAAGATTGGTAACAGATAGAAAGAAGAGAAGCTACGCAGTGATTCATCTACATAGAAAAGTTACAGAGGTTTACTCAGAGAATTCCAAGTATAATTACAAGAAAATAAGAGAGACTTAGAAAAGTGGTAAAACCTACATTGTTGATAGAGTTGGGAGTACATAGCACTGTGAAAACAGCACTTTCGCCGAAAGAAATCTAGTTCTCTAAGACTGAGAAACAGTGAACAGAGAATGTATCAGTTTCTCAAGATTGGTAACAGATAGAAACAAGACAAAGTACACAGTAATTCATCTACCTAGAAAAGTTACAGAGTGTTACACAGAGAATTCCAAGTATAAGTACAAGAAAATAAGAGAGACTTAGAAAACTGGTAAAACCTACATTGTTGATAGAGTTGGGAGTACTTAGCACTGTGAAAACAGCACTTTCGCAGAAAGAAATTTACTTCTCTAAGACTGGGAAACAGTGAACAGAGAATGTATGAGTTTCTCAAGATTGGTAACAGATAGAAACAAGAGAAAGTACACAGTGATTCATCTACCTAGAGAAGTTACAGAAGTTTACACAGAGAATAGCATGTATAAGTACAAGAAAATAAGAGAGACTTAGAAAACTGGTAAAACCTACATTGTTGATAGAGTTGGGAATACTTAGCACTGTGAAAACAGCACTTTCGCAGAAAGAAATCTACTACTCTAAGACTGGGAAACAGTGAACAGAGAATGTATGAGTTTCTCAAGATTGGTAACAGATAGAAACAAGAGAAAGTACACAGTGATTCATCTACCTAGAGAAGTTACAGAAGTTTACACAGAGAATTCCATGTATAAGTACAAGAAAATAAGAGAGACTTAGAAAACTGGTAAAACCTACATTGTGGATAGAGTTGGGAGTACTTAGCACTGTGAAAACAGCACTTTCGCCGAAAGAAATTTAGTTCTCTAAGTCCGTGTAACAGAGAACAGAGAATGTATGACTTTCTCAAGATTGGTAACAGATAGAAACAAGAGAAAGTACACAGTGATTCATCTACCTAGAATACTTACAGAAGTTTACACAGAGAATTCCAAGTATAAGTACAAGAAAATAAGACATACTTAGAAAACTGGTAAAACCTATATTGTTGATAGAGTTGGGAGTACTTAGCACTGTGAAAACAGCACTTTCGCAGAAAGAAATCTACTTCTCTAAGACTCGGAAACAGTGAACAGAGAATGTATGAGTTTCTCAAGATTGGTAACAGATAGAAACAAGAGAAAGTACACAGTGATTCATCTACCTAGAAAAGTTACAGAGGTTTACACAGAGAATTCCAAGTATAAGTACAAGAAAATAAGAGAGACTTAGAAAACTGGTAAAACCTACATTGTTGATAGAGTTGGGAGTACTTAGCACTGTGAAAAGAGCATTTTCGCAGAAAGAAATCTACTTCTCTAAGACTGGGAAACAGTGAACAGAGAATGTATGAGTTTCTCAAGATTGGTAACAGATAGAAACAAGAGAAAGTACACAGTGATTCATCTACCTAGAGAAGTTACAGAAGTTTACACAGAGAATTCCAAGTATAAGTACAAGAAAATAAGAGAGACTTAGAAAACTTTTCAAACGTACATTGTAGATAGAGTTGGGAGTACTTAGCACTGTGAAAACAGCACTTTCGCCGAAAGAAATTTAGTTCTCTAAGTCCGTGTAATAGTGAACAGAGAATGTATGAGTTTCTCAAGATTGGTAACAGATAGAAACAAGAGAAAGTACACAGTGATTCATCTACCTAGAGAAGTTACATAAGTTTACACAGAGAATTCCAAGTATAAGTACAAGAAAATAAGAGAGACTTAGAAAACTTTTAAAACGTACATTGTAGATAGAGTTGGGAGTACATAGCACTGTGAAAAGAGCATTTTCCCAGAGAGAAATCTACTTCTCTAAGACTGGGAAACAGTGCACAGAGAATGTATGAGTTTCTCAAGATTGGTAACAGATAGAAACAAGAGAAAGTACACAGTGATTCATCTACCTAGAGAAGTTACAGAAGTTTACACAGGGAATTCCATGTATAAGTACAAGAAAGTAAGAGAAATTTAGAAAACTGGTAAAACCTACATTGTGGATAGAGTTGGGAGTACTTAGCACTGTGAAAACAGCACTTTCCTAGATAGAAATCTACTTCTCTAAGACTCGGAAACAGTGAACAGAGAATGTATGAGTTTCTCAAGATTGGTAACAGAAAGAAAGAATAGAAGCTACGCAGTGATTCATCTACGTAGAAAAGTTACAGAGGTTTACTCAGAGAATTCCAAGTATAAGTACAAGAAAATAAGAGAGACTTAGAAAACTGGTAAAACCTACATTGGTGATAGAGTTGGGAGTACTTAGCACTGTGAAAACAGCACTTTCGCCGAAAGAAATCTACTTCTCTAAGACTCGGAAACAGTGAACAGAGAATGTATGAGTTTCTCAAGATTGGTAACAGATAGAAACAAGAGAAAGTACACAGTGATTCATCTACCTAGAGAAGTTACAGAAGTTTACACAGAGAATTCCATGTATAAGTGCAAGAAAATAAGAGAGACTTAGAAAACTGGGAAAACCTACATTGTGGATAGAGTTGGGAGTACTTAGCACTGTGAAAACAGCACTTTCGCCAAAAGAAATTTAGTTCTCTAAGTCCGTGTAACAGAGAACAGAGAATGTATGAGTTTCTCAAGATTGGTAACAGATAGAAACAAGAGAAAGTACACAGTGATTCATCTACCTAGAAAACTTTCAGAAGTTTACACAGAGAATTCCAAGTATAAGTACAAGAAAATAAGACATACTTAGAAAACTGGTAAAACCTATATTGTTGATAGAGTTGGGAGTACTTAGCACTGTGAAAACAGCACTTTCGCACAAAGAAATCTACTTCTCTAACACTGGGAAACAGTGAACAGATAATGTATGAGTTTCTCAAGATTGGTAACAGATAGAAACAAGAGAAAGTACACAGTGATTCATCTACCTAGAAAACTTACAGAAGTTTACAAAGAGAATTCCATGTATAAGTACAAGAAAATAACAGAGACTTAGAAAACTGGTAAAATCTACATTGTGGATAGAGTTGGGAGTACTTAGCACTGTGAAAACAGCACTTACGCCAAAAGAAATTTAGTTCTCTAAGTCCGTGTAACAGTGAACAGAGAATGTGTGAGTTTCTCAAGATTGGTAACAGATAGAAAGAAGAGAAAGTACACAGTGATTCATCTACATAGAAAAGTTACAGAGGTTTACACAGAGAATTCCATGTATAAGTACAAGAAAATAAGAGAGAGTTAGAAAACTGGTAAAACCTACATTGTTGATAGAGTTGGGAGTACTTAGCACTGTGAAAACAGCACTTTCGCAGAAAGAAATCTACTTCTCTAAGACTGGGAAACAGTGAAGAGAGAATGTATGAGTTTCTCAAGATTGGTAACAGATAGAAACAAGAGAAAGTACACAGTGATTCATCTACCTAGAGAAGTTACAGAAGTTTACACAGAGAATTCCATGTATAAGTACAAGAAAGTAAGAGAAACTTACAAAACTGGTAAAACCTACATTGTGGATAGAGTTGGGAGTACTTACCACTGTGAAAACAGCACTTTCGTAGAAAGAAATCTAATTCTCTAAGACTCGGAAACAGTGAACAGAGAATGTATGAGTTTCTCAAGATTGGTAACAGATAGAAGTTAGAGAAGGTAGCAAGTGATTCATCTACATAGAAAAGTTACAGAGGTTTACTCAGAGAATTCCAAGTATAAGTACAAGAAAATAAGAGAGACTTAGAAAACTGGTAAAACCTACATTGTTGATAGAGTTGGGAGTACATAGCACTGTGAAAAGAGCACTTTCGCCGAAAGAAATTTAGTTCTCTAAGTCCCTGAAACAGTGAACAGAGAATGTATCAGTTTCTCAAGATTGGTAACAGATAGAAACAAGAGAAAGTATACAGTGATTCATCTACCTAGAAAAGTTACAGAGGTTTACACAGAGAATTCCAAGTATAAGTACAAGAAAATAAGAGAGACTTAGAAAACTGGTAAAACGTACATTGTGGATAGAGTTGGGAGTACTTAGCACTGTGAAAAGAGCATTTTCGCAGAAAGAAATCTACTTCTCTAAGACTGGGAAACAGTGCACAGACAATGTATGAGTTTCTCAAGATTGGTAACAGATAGAAACAAGAGAAAGTACACAGTGATTCATCTACCTAGAGAACTTACAGAAGTTTACACAGGGAATTCCATGTATAAGTACAAGAAAGTAAGAGAAACTTAGAAAACTGGGAAAACCTACATTGTGGATAGAGTTGGGAGTACTTAGCACTGTGAAAACAGCACTTTCGCCGAAAGAAATTTAGTTCTCTAAGTCCGTGTAACACAGAACAGAGAATGTATGAGTTTCTCAAGATTGGTAACAGATAGAAACAAGAGAAAGTACACAGTGATTCATCTACCTAGAAAAATTACTGAAGTTTACACAGAGAATTCCAAGAATAAGTACAAGAAAATAAGAGATACTTAGAAAACTGGTAAAACCTACATTGTTGATAGAGTTGGGAGTACTTAGCACTGTGAAAACAGCACTTTCGCACAAAGAAATCTACTTCTCTAACACTGGGAAACAGTGAACAGAGAATGTATGAGTTTCTCAAGATTGGTAACACATAGAAAGAAGAGAAAGTACGCAGTGATTCATCTACCTAGAGAAGTTACAGTGGTTTACACAGAGAATTCCATGTATAAGTACAAGAAAATAAGAGAGACTTAGAAAACGGGTAAAACCTACATTGTTGATAGAGTTGGGAGTACTTAGCACTGTGAAAACAGTACTTTTGCCGAAAGAAATTTAGTTCTCTAAGTCCGTGAAACAGTGAACAGAGAATGTATCAGTTTCTCAAGATTGGTAACAGATAGAAACAAGAGAAATTACACAGTGATTCATCTACCTAGAAAAGTTACAGAGGTTTACACAGAGAATTCCAAGTATAAGTACAAGAAAATAAGAGAGACTTAGAAAACTGGTAAAACCTACATTGTTGATAGAGTTGGGAGTACTTCGCACTGTGAAAACAGCACTTTCGCAGAAAGAAATCGACTTCTCTAAGACTGGGAAACAGTGAACAGAGAAGGTATGAGTTTCTCAATTTTGGTTATAGATAGAAACAAGAGAAAGTACACAGTGATTCATCTACCTAGAGAAGTTACAGAAGTTTACACAGAGAATTCCATGTATAAGTACAAGAAAGTAAGAAAAACTTACAAAACTGGTAAAACCTACATTGTGGATAGAGTTGGGAGTACTTAACACTGTGAAAACAGCACTTTCGTAGAAAGAAATCTACTTCTCTAGGAATCGGAAACAGTGAACAGAGAATGTATAAGTTTCTCAAGATTGGTAACAGATAGAAACAAGAGAAAGTACACAGTGATTCATCTACCTAGAAACGTTACAGAGATTTACACAGAGAATTCCAAGTATAAGTACAAGAAAATAAGAGAGACTTAGAAAACTGGTAAAACCTACATTGTTGATGGAGTTGGGAGTACTTAGCACTGTGAAAACAGCACTTTCGCAGAAAGAAATCTACTTCACTAACACTGGGAAACAGTGAACAGAGAATGTATGAGTTTCTCAAGATTGGTAACAGATAGAAACAAGAGAAAGTACACAGTGATTCATCTACCTAGAAAAGTTACAGAGGTTTACACAGAGAATTCCATGTATAAGTACAAGGAAATAAGAGAGACTTAGAAAACTGGTAAAACCTACATTGTTGATAGAGTTGGGAGTACTTAGCACTGTGAAAACAGCACTTTCGCAGAAAGAAATCTACTTCTCTAACACTGGGAAACAGTGAACAGAGAATGTATGAGTTTCTCAAGATTGGTAACAGATAGAAACAAGAGAAAGTACACAGTGATTCATCTACCTAGAGAAGTTAAGGAAGTTTACACAGGGAATTCCATGTATAAGTAAAAGAAAATAAGAGAGACTTAGAAAACTGGTAAAACCTACATTGTGGATAGAGTTGGGAGTACTTAGCACTGTGAAAACAGCATTTTCGCCGAAAGTAATCTACTTCGCTAAGACTGGGAAACAGTGAACAGAGAATGTATGAGTTTCTCAAGATTGGTAACAGATAGAAACAAGAGAAAGTACACAGTGATTCATCTACCTAGAGAAGTTACAGAAGTTTACACAGAGAATTCCATGTATAAGTACAAGAAAGTAAGAGAAACATACAAAACTGGTAAAACCTACATTGTTGATAGAGTTGGGAGTACATAGCACTGTGAAAACAGCACTTTCGCCGAAAGAAATTTAGTTCTCTAAGTCCCTGAAACAGTGAACAGAGAATGTATCAGTTTCTCAAGATTGGTAACAGATAGAAACAAGAGAAAGTACACAGTGATTCATCTACCTAGAAAACTTACAGAGGTTTACTCAGAGAATTCAAAGTATAAGTACAAGAAAATAAGAGAGACTTGGAAAACTGGTAAAACCTACATTGTTGATAGAGTTGGGAGTACTTAGCACTGTGAAAACAGCACTTTCGTAGAAAGAAATCTACTTCTCTAAGACTCGGAAACAGTGAACAGAGAATGTATGAGTTTCTCAAGATTGGTAACAGATAGAAAGTAGAGAAGGTACGCAGTGATTCATCTACATAGAAAAGTTACAGAGGTTTACTCAGAGAATTCCAAGTATAAGTACAAGAAAATAAGAGAGACTTGGAAAACTGGTAAAACCTACATTGTGGATAGAGTTGGGAGTACATAGCACTGTGAAAACAGCACTTTCGCCGAAAGAAATTTAGTTCTCTAAGTCCGTGAAACAGTGAACAGACAACGTATCAGTTTCTCAAGATTGGTAACAGATAGAAACAAGAGAAAGTACACAGGGATTCATCTACCTAGAAAAGTTACAGAGGTTTACACAGAGAATTCCAAGTATAAGTACAAGAAAATAAGAGAGACTTAGAAAACTGGTAAAACCTACATTGTTGATAGAGTTGGGAGTACATAGCACTGTGAAAACAGCACTTTCGCCGAAAGAAATTTAGTTCTCTAAGTCCCTGAAACAGTGAACAGAGAATGTATCAGTTTCTCAAGATTGGTAACAGATAGAAACAAGAGAAAGTACACAGTGATTCATCTACCTAGAAAACTTACAGAGGTTTACTCAGAGAATTCAAAGTATAAGTACAAGAAAATAAGAGAGACTTAGAAAACTGGTAAAACCTACATTGTTGATAGAGTTGGGAGTACATAGCACTGTGAGATTGAGTTCTCTAACTCCGTGAAACAGTGAACAGAGAATGTATCAGTTTCTCAAGATTGGTAACAGATAGAAACAAGAGAAAGTACCCAGTGATTCATCTACCTAGAAAACTTACAGAGGTTTACACAGAGAATTCCAAGTATAAGTACAAGAAAATAAGAGAGACTTAGAAAACTGGTAAAACCTACATTGCGGATAGAGTTGGGAGTACTTAACACTGTGAAAACAGCACTTTTGCCAAAAGAAATTTAGTTCTCTAAGTCCGTGTAACAGTGAACAGAGAATGTGTGAGTTTCTCAAAATTGGTAACAGATAGAAAGAAGAGAAAGTACGCAGTGATTCATGTATATAGAAAAGTTACAGAGGTTTACACAGAGAATTCAAAGTATAAGTACAAGAAAATAAGAGAGACTTAGAAAACTGGTAAAACCTACATTGTGGATAGACTTGGGAGTACTTAGCACTGTGAAAACAGCACTTTCGGAGAAAGAAATCTACTTCTCTAACACTGGGAAACAGTGAATAGAGAATGTATGAGTTTCTCAAGATTGGTAACAGATTGAAAGAAGAGAAAGTACGCAGTGATTCACCTACCTAGAGAAGTTACAGAGGTTTACACAGAGAATTCCATGTATAAGTACAAGAAAATAAGAGAGACTTAGAAAACGGGTAAAACCTACATTGTTGATAGAGTTGGGAGTACTTCGCACTGTGAAAACAGCACTTTCGCAGAAAGAAATCGACTTCTCTAAGACTGGGAAACAGTGAACAGAGAAGGTATGAGTTTCTCAATTTTGGTTACAGATAGAAACAAGAGAAAGTACACTGTGATTCATCTACCTAGAGAAGTTACAGAAGTTTACACAGAGAATTCCATGTATAAGTGCAAGAAAGTAAGAAAAACTTATAAAACTGGTAAAACCTACATTGTGGATAGAGTTGGGAGTACTTAACACTGTGAAAACAGCACTTTCGTAGAAAGAAATCTACTTCTCTAGGAATCGGAAACAGTGAACAGAGAATGTATGAGTTTCTCAAGATTGGTAACAGATAGAAACAAGAGAAAGTACACAGTGATTCATCTACCTAGAAAAGTTACAGAGGTTTACACAGAGAATTCCATGTATAAGTACAAGGAAATAAGAGAGACTTAGAAAACTGGTAAAACCTACATTGTTGATAGAGTTGGGAGTACTTAGCACTGTGAAAACAGCACTTTCGCAGAAAGAAATCTACTTCTCTAACACTGGGAAACAGTGAACAGAGAATGTATGAGTTTCTCAAGATTGGTAACAGATAGAAACAAGAGAAAGTACACAGTGATTCATCTACCTAGAGAAGTTAAGGAAGTTTACACAGGGAATTCCATGTATAAGTAAAAGAAAATAAGAGAGACTTAGAAAACTGGTAAAACCTACATTGTGGATAGAGTTGGGAGTACTTAGCACTGTGAAAACAGCATTTTCGCCGAAAGAAATCTACTTCGCTAAGACTGGGAAACAGTGAACAGAGAATGTATGAGTTTCTCAAGATTGGTAACAGATAGAAACAAGAGAAAGTACACAGTG
Source organism: Heterohyrax brucei (assembly GCA_028571685.1). NCBI lineage: Eukaryota > Metazoa > Chordata > Mammalia > Hyracoidea > Procaviidae > Heterohyrax > Heterohyrax brucei. The sequence continues at coordinate 119,201,868 of CM053148.1, read as the reverse complement.
ATTCATCTACCTAGAGAAGTTACAGAAGTTTACACAGAGAATTCCATGTATAAGTACAAGAAAGTAAGAGAAACATACAAAACTGGTAAAACCTACATTGTGGATAGAGTTGGGAGTATTTAACACTGTGAAAACAGCACTTTCGTAGAAAGAAATCTACTTCTCTAAGACTCGGAAACAGTGAACAGAGAATGTATGAGTTTCTCAAGATTGGTAACAGATAGAAAGTAGAGAAGGTACGCAGTGATTCATCTACATAGAAAAGTTACAGAGGTTTACTCAGAGAATTCCAAGTATAAGTACAAGAAAATAAGAGAGACTTGGAAAACTGGTAAAACCTACATTGTGGATAGAGTTGGGAGTACATAGCACTGTGAAAACAGCACTTTCGCCGAAAGAAATTTAGTTCTCTAAGTACGTGAAACAGTGAAGAGACAATCTATCAGTTTCTCAAGATTGGTAACAGATAGAAACAAGAGAAAGTACACAGGGATTCATCTACCTAGAAAAGTTATAGAGGTTTACACAGAGAATTCCAAGTATAAGTACAAGAAAATAAGAGAGACTTAGAAAACTGGTAAAACCTACATTGTTGATAGAGTTGGGAGTACTTATCACTGTGAAAACAGCACTTTCGCAGAAAGAAATCTGCTTCTCTAACACTGGGAAACAGTGAACAGAGAATGTATGTGTTTCTCAAGATTGGTAACAGATAGAAACAAGAGAAAGTACACAGTGATTCATCTACCTAGAAAAGTTACAGAGGTTTACCCAGAGAATTCCAAGTATAAGTACAAGAAAATAAGAGAGACTTAGAAAACTGGTAAAACCTACATTGTTGATAGAGTTGGGAGTACTTAGCACTGTGAAAACAGCACTTTTGCCAAAAGAAATTTAGTTCTCTAAGTCCGTGTAACAGTGAACAGAGAATGTGTGAGTTTCTCAAGATTGGTAACAGATAGAAAGAAGAGAAAGTACGCAGTGATTCATGTACATAGAAAAGTTACAGAGGTTCACACAGAGAATTCAAAGTATAAGTACAAGAAAATAAGAGAGACTTAGAAAACTGGTAAAACCTACATTGTTGATATAGTTGGGAGTACTTAGCACTGTGAAAACAGCACTTTCGGAGAAAGAAATCTACTTCTCTAACACTGGGAAACAGTGAACAGAGAATGTATGAGTTTCTCAAGATTGGTAACAGATAGAAACAAGAAAAAGTACACAGTGATTCATCTACCTAGAGAAGTTACAGAAGTTTACACAGAGAATTCCAAGTATAAGTACAAGAAAATAAGAGAGACTTAGGAAACTGGTAAAACCTACATTGTTGATAGAGTTGGGAGTACTTAGCACTGTGAAAACAGCACTTTCGCCAAAAGAAATTTAGTTCTCTAAGTCCGTGTAACAGTGAACAGAGAATGTGTGAGTTTCTCAAGATTGGTAACAGATAGAAAGAAGAGAAAGTACGCAGTGATTCATCTACATAGAAAAGTTACAGAGGATTACACAGAGAATTCCATGTATAAGTACAAGAAAATAAGAGAGAGTTAGAAAACTGGTAAAACCTACATTGTTGATAGAGTTGGGAGTACATAGCACTGTGAAAACAGCACTTTCGCAGAAAGAAATCTACTTCTCTAAGACTGGGAAACAGTGAACAGAGAATGTATGAGTTTCTCAAGATTGGTAACAGATAGAAAGTAGAGAAGGTACGCAGTGATTCATCTACATAGAAAAGTTACAGAGGTTTACTCAGAGAATTCCAAGTATAAGTACAAGAAAATAAGAGAGACTTGGAAAACTGGTAAAACCTACATTGTTGATAGAGTTGGGAGTACATAGCACTGTGAAAACAGCACTTTCGCCGAAAGAAATTTAGTTTTCTAAGTCCGTGAATCAGTGAACAGACAATGTATCAGTTTCTCAAGATTGGTAACAGATAGAAACAAGAGAAAGTACACAGGGATTCATCTACCTAGAAATGTTACAGAGGTTTACACAGAGAATTCCAAGTATAAGTACAAGAAAATAAGAGAGACGTAGAAAACTGGTAAAACCTACATTGTGTATAGAGTTGGGAGTACTTAGCACTGTGAAAACAGCACTTTGGCCAAAAGAAATTTAGTTCTCTAAGTCCGTGTAACAGTGAACAGAGAATGTGTGAGTTTCTCAAGATTGGTAACAGATAGAAAGAAGAGAAAGTACGCAGTGATTCATGTACATAGAAAAGTTACAGAGGTTTACACAGAGAATTCAAAGTATAAGTACAAGAAAATAAGAGAGACTTAGAAAACTGGTAAAACCTACATTGTTGATAGAGTTGGGAGTACTTAGCACTGTGAAAACAGCACTTTCGGAGAAAGAAATCTACTTCTCTAACACTGGGAAACAGTGAACAGAGAATGTATGAGTTTCTCAAGATTGGTAACAGATAGAAACAAGAGAAAGTACACAGTGATTCATCTACCTAGAAAAGTTACCGAGGTTTACACAGAGAATTCCAAGTATAAGTACAAAAAAATAAGAGAGACTTAGGAAACTGGTAAAACCTACATTGTTGATAGAGTTGGGAGTACTTAGCACTGTGAAAACAGCACTATCGCAGAAAGAAATCTACTTCTCTAAGACTGGGAAACAGTGAACAGAGAATGTATGAGTTTCTCAAGATTGGTAAAAGATAGAAACAAGAGAAAGTACACAGTGATTCATCTACCTAGAGAAGTTACAGAAGTTTACACAGAGAATTCCATGTATAAGTACAAGACAATAAGAGAGACTTAGAAAACTGGTAAAACCTACATTGTGGATAGAGTTGGGAGTACTTCGCACTGTGAAAACAGCACTTTCGCCAAAAGAAATTTAGTTCTCTAAGTCCGTGTAACAGTGAACAGAGAATGTATGAGTTTCTCAAGATTGGTAACAGATAGAAACAAGAGAAAGTACACAGTGATTCATCTACCTAGAGAAGTTACAGAAATTTACACAGAGAATTCCATGTATAAGTACAAGAAAGTAAGAGAAACATACAAAACTGGTAAAACCTACATTGTGGATAGAGTTGGGAGTACTTAACACTGTGAAAACAGCACTTTCATAGAAAGAAATCTACTTCTCTAAGACTCGGAAACAGTGAACAGAGAATGTATGAGTTTCTCAAGATTGGTAACAGATAGAAAGTAGAGAAGGTACGCAGTGATTCATCTACATAGAAAAGTTACAGAGGTTTACTCAGAGAATTCCAAGTATAAGTACAAGAAAATAAGAGAGACTTAGAAAACTGGTAAAACCTACATTGTTGATAGAGTTGGGAGTACATAGCACTGTGAAAACAGCACTTTCGCGGAAAGAAATTTAGTTCTCTAAGTCCGTGAAACAGTGAACAGACAATGTATCAGTTTCTCAAGATTTGTAACAGATAGAAACAAGAGAAAGTACACAGGGATTCATCTACCTAGAAAAGTTACAGAGGTTTACACAGAGAATTCCAAGTATAAGTACAAGAAAATAAGAGAGACTTAGAAAACTGGTAAAACCTACATTGTTGATAGAGTTGGGAGTACTTAGCACTGTGAAAACAGCACTTTCGCAGAAAGAAATCTGCTTCTCTAACACTGGGAAACAGTGAACAGAGAATGTATGAGTTTCTCAAGATTGGTAACAGATAGAAACAAGAGAAAGTACACAGTGATTCATCTACCTAGAAAAGTTACAGAGGTTTACACAGAGAATTCCAAGTATAAGTACAGGAAAATAAGAGAGACTTAGAAAACTGGTAAAACCTACATTGTTGATAGAGTTGGGAGTACTTAGCACTGTGAAAACAGCACTTTGGCAGAAAGAAATCTACTTCTCTAAGACTGGGAAACAGTGAACAGAGAATGTATGAGTTTCTCAAGATTGGGAACAGATAGAAACAAGAGAAAGTACACAGTGATTCATCTACCTAGAGAAGTTACAGAAGTTTACACAGAGAATTCCATGTATAAGTACAAGAAAATAAGAGAGACTTAGAAAACTGGGAAAACCTACATGGTGGATAGAGTTGGGACTACTTAGCAGTGTTTAAACAGCACTATCGCCGAAAGAAATTTAGTTCTCTAAGTCCGTGTAACAGTGAACAGAAAATGTATGAGTTTCTCAAGATTGGTAACAGATAGAAACAAGAGAAAGTACACAGTGATTCATCTACCTAGAAAAGTTACAGAAGTTTACACAGAGAATTCCAAGTATAAGTACAAGAAAATAAGAGATACTTAGAAAACTGGTAAAACCTACATTGTTGATAGAGTTGGGAGTACGTAGCACTGTGAAAACAGCACTTTCGCCAAAAGAAATTTAGTTCTCTAAGTCCGTGAAACAGTGAACAGAGAATGTATGAGTTTCTCAAGATTGGTAAGAGATAGAAACAAGAGAAAGTACACAGTGATTCATCTACCTAGAAAAGTTACCGAGGTTTACACAGAGAATTCCAAGTATAAGTACAAGAAAATAAGAGAGACTTAGGAAACTGGTAAAACCTACATTGTTGATAGAGTTTGGATTACTTAGCACTGTGAAAACAGCACTTTCGCAGAAAGAAATCTACTTCTCTAACACTGGGAAACAGTGAACAGAGAATGTATGAGTTTCTCAAGATTGGTAATAGCTAGAAACAAGAGAAAGTACACAGTGATTCATCTACCTAGAGAAGTTACAGACGTTTACACAGAGAATTACATGTATAAGTACAAGAAAATAAGAGAGACTTAGAAAACTGGTAAAACCTACATTGTGGATAGAGTTGGGAGTACTTAGCACTGTGAAAACAGCACTTTCGCCGAAAGAAATTTAGTTCTCTAAGTCCGTGTAACAGAGAACAGAGAATGTATGAGTTTCTCAAGATTGGTAACAGATAGAAACAAGAGAAAGTACACATTGATTCATCTACCTAGAAAACTTACAGAAGTTTACACAGAGAATTCCAAGTATAAGTACAAGAAAATAAGACATACTTAGAAAACTGGTAAAACCTACATTGTTGATAGAGTTGGGAGTACTTAGCACTGTGAAAACAGCACTTTCGCAGAAAGAAATCTACTTCGCTAACACTGGGAAACAGTGAACAGAGAATGTATGAGTTTCTCAAGATTGGTAACAGATAGAAACAAGAGAAAGTACACAGTGATTCATCTACCTAGAAAAGTTACAGAGGTTTACACAGAGAATTCCAAGTATAAGTACAAGAAAATAAGAGAGACTTAGAAAACTGGTAAAACCTACATTGTTGATAGAGTTGGGAGTACTTAGCACTGTGAAAAGAGCATTTTCGCAGAAAGAAATCTACTTCTCTAAGACTGGGAAACAGGGAACAGAGAATGTATGAGTTTCTCAAGATTGCTAACAGATAGAAACAAGAGAAAGTAAACAGTGATTCATCTACCTAGAGAAGTTACAGAAGTTTACACAGAGAATTCCAAGTATAAGTACAAGAAAATAAGAGAGACTTAGAAAACTTTTAAAACGTACATTGTAGATAGAGTTGGGAGTACTTAGCACTGTGAAAACAGCACTTTCGCCGAAAGAAATTTAGTTCTCTAAGTCCGTTTAACAGTGAACAGAGAATGTATGAGTTTCTCAAGATTGGTAACAGATAGAAACAAGAGAAAGTTCACAGTGATTCATCTACCTAGAGAAGTTACAGAAGTTTACACAGAGAATTCCAAGTATAAGTACAAGAAAATAAGAGAGACTTAGAAAACTTTTAAAACGTACATTGTAGATAGAGTTGGGAGTACTTAGCACTGTGAAAACAGCACTTTCGCCGAAAGAAATTTAGTTCTCTAAGTCCGTGTAACAGTGAACAGAGAATGTATGAGTTTCTCAAGATTGGTAACAGATAGAAACAAGAGAAAGTACACAGTGATTCATCTACCTAGAGAAGTTACAGAAGTTTACACAGGGAATTCCATGTATAAGTACAAGAAAGTAAGAGAAACTTAGAAAACTGGTAAAACCTACATTGTGGATAGAGTTGGGAGTACTTAGCACTGTGAAAACAGCACTTTCCTAGATAGAAATCTACTTCTCTAAGACTCGGAAACAGTGAACAGAGAATGTATGAGTTTCTCAAGATTGGTAACAGATAGAAAGAAGAGAAGCTACGCAGTGATTCATCTACGTAGAAAAGTTACAGAGGTTTACTCAGAGAATTCCAAGTATAAGTACAAGAAAATAAGAGAGACTTAGAAAACTGGTAAAACCTACATTGTGGATAGAGTTGGGAGTACTTAGCACTGTGAAAACAGCACTTTCGCAGAAAGAAATCTACTTCTCTAACACTGGGAAACAGTGAACAGAGAATGTATGAGTTTCTCAAGATTGGTAACAGATAGAAACGAGAGAAAGTACACAGTGATTCATCTACCTAGAGAAGTTACAGTAGTTTACACAGAGAATTCCATGTATAAGTAAAAGAAAATAAGAGAGACTTAGAAAACTGGTAAAACCTACTTTGTGGATACAGTTGGGAGCACTTAGCACTGTGAAAACAGCACTTTCGCAGAAAGAAATCTACTTCTCTAACACTGGGAAACAGTGAACAGAGAATGTATGAGTTTCTCAAGATTGGTAACAGATAGAAACAAGAGAAAGTACACAGTGATTCATCTAAAAGAGAAGTTACAGAAGTTTACACAGAGAATTCCATGTATAAGTACAAGAAAATAAGAGAGACTTAGAAAACTGGTAAAACCTACATTGTGGATAGAGTTGGGAGTACTTAGCACTGTGAAAACAGCATTTTCGCAGAAAGAAATCTACTTCGCTAAGACTGGGAAACAGTGAACAGAGAATGTATGAGTTTCTCAAGATTGGTAACAGATAGAAACAAGAGAAAGTACACAGTGATTCATCTACCTAGAGAAGTTACAGAAGTTTACACAGAGAATTCCATGTATAAGTACAAGAAAGTAAGAGAAACATACAAAACTGGTAAAACCTACATTGTGGATAGAGTTGGGAGTACTTAACACCGTGAAAACAGCACTTTCGTAGAAAGAAATCTACTTCTCTAAGACTCGGAAACAGTGAACAGAGAATGTATGAGTTTCTCAATATTGGTTACAGATAGAAACAAGAGAAAGTACACAGTGATTCATCTACCTAGAGAAGTTACAGAAGTTTACACAGAGAATTCCATGTATAAGTACAAGAAAATAAGAGAGACTTGGAAAACTGGGAAAACCTACATTGTGGATAGTGTTGGGAGTACTTAGCACTGTGAAAACAGCACTTTCGCCGAAAGAAATTTAGTTCTCTATGTCCGTGTAACACAGAACAGAGAATGTTTGAGTTTCTCAAGATTGGTAACAGATAGAAACAAGAGAAAGTACACAGTGATTCATCTACCTAGAAAAGTTACAGAGGTTTACACAGAGAATTCCATGTATAAGTACAAGAAAATAGGAGAGACTTAGAAAACGGGTAAAACCTACATTGTTGATAGAGTTGGGGGTACTTAGCACTGTGAAAACAATACTTTTGACGAAAGAAATTTAGTTCCCTAAGTCCGTGAAATAGTGAACAGAGAATGTATCAGTTTCTCAAGATTGGTAACAGATAGAAACAAGAGAAAGTACACAGTGATTCATCTAACTAGAAAAGTTACAGAGGTTTACACAGAGAATTCCAAGTATAAGTACAAGAAAATAAGAGAGACTTAGAAAACTGGTAAAACCTACATTGTTGATAGAGTTGGGAGTACTTAGCACTGTGAAAACAGCACTTTCGCAGAAAGAAATCGACTTGTCTAAGACTGGGAAACAGTGAACAGAGAATGTATGAGTTTCTCAATTTTGGTTACAGATAGAAAGAAGAGAAAGTACACAGTGATTCATCTACCTAGAGAAGTTACAGAAGTTTACACAGAGAATTCCATGTATAAGTACAAGAAAGTAAGAAAAACTTACAAAACTGGTAAAACCTACATTGTGGATAGAGTTGGGAGTACTTAACACTGTGAAAACAGCACTTTCGCAGAAAGAAATCTACTTGTCTAAGAATCGGAAACAGTGAACGAGAATGTATAAGTTTCTCAAGATTGGTAACAGATAGAAACAAGAGAAAGTACACAGTGATTCATCTACCTAGAAAAGTTACAGAGATTTACACAGAGAATTCCAAGTATAAGTACAAGAAAATAAGAGAGACTTAGAAAACTGGTAAAACCTACATTGTTGATGGAGTTGGGAGTACTTAGCACTGTGAAAACAGCACTTTCGCAGAAAGAAATCTACTTCTCTAACACTGGGAAACAGTGAACAGAGAATGTATGAGTTTCTCAAGATTGGTAAGAGATAGAAACAAGAGAAAGTACACAGTGATTCATCTACCTAGAGAAGTTACAGAAGTTTACACAGAGAATTCCATGTATAAGTACAAGAAAATAAGAGAGACTTAGAAAACTGGTAAAACCTACATTGTTGATAGAGTTGAGAGTACTTAGCACTGTGAAAAGAGCATTTTCGCAGAAAGAAATCTACTTCTCTAAGACTGGGAAACAGTGAACAGAGAATGCATGAGTTTCTCAAGATTGGTAACAGATAGAAACAAGAGAAAGTACACAGTGATTCATCTACCTAGAGAAGATACAGAAGTTTACACAGAGAATTCCAAGTATAAGTACAAGAAAATAAGAGAGACTTAGAAAACTTTTAAAACGGACATTGTAGATAGAGTTGGGAGTACTTAGCACTGTGAAAACAGCACTTTCGCCGAAAGAAATTTGGTTCTCTAAGTCCGTGTAACAGTGAACAGAGAATGTATGAGTTTCTCAACATTGGTAACAGATAGAAACAAGAGAAAGTACACAGTGATTCATCTACCTAGAGAAGTTACAGAAGTTTACACAGAGAATTCCATGTATAAGTACAAGAAAATAAGAGAGACTTAGAAAACTGGTAAAACCTACATTGTGGATAGAGTTGGGAGTACTTAGCACTGTGAAAACAGCACTTTCCTAGATAGAAATCTACTTCTCTAAGACTCGGAAACAGTGAACAGAGAATGTATGAGTTTCTCAAGATTGGTAACAGATAGAAAGAAGAGAAGCTACGCAGTGATTCATCTACATAGAAAAGTTACAGAGGTTTACTCAGAGAATTCCAAGTATAAGTACAAGAAAATAAGAGAGACTTAGAAAACTGGTAAAACCTACATTGTGGATAGAGTTGGGAGTACTTAGCACTGTGAAAACAGCACTTTCGCAGAAAGAAATCTACTTCTCTAACACTGGGAAACAGTGAACAGAGAATGTATGAGTTTCTCAAGATTGGTAACAGATAGAAACGAGAGAAAGTACACAGTGATTCATCTACCTAGAGAAGTTACAGTAGTTTACACAGAGAATTCCATGTATAAGTAAAAGAAAATAAGAGAGACTTAGAAAACTGGTAAAACCTACTTTGTGGATAGAGTTGGGAGCACTTAGCACTGTGAAAACAGCACTTTCGCAGAAAGAAATCTACTTCTCTAAGACTGGGAAACAGTGAACAGAGAATGTATGAGTTTCTCAAGATTGGTAACAGATAGAAAGAAGAGAAAGTACGCAGTGATTCATCTACATAGAAAAGTTACAGAGGTTTACACAGAGAATTCCAAGAATAAGTACAAGAAAATAAGAGAGACTTAGAAAACTGGTAAAACCTACATTGTTGATAGAGTTGGGAGTACTTAGCACAGCGAAAAGAACACTTTCGCAGAAAGAAATCTACTTCGCTAAGACTGGGAAACAGTGAACAGAGAATGTATGAGTTTCTCAAGATTGGTAACAGATAGAAAGAAGAGAAAGTACGCAGTGATTCCTCTACATAGAAAAGTTACAGAGGTTTACACAGAGAATTACAAGTATAAGTACAAGAAAATAAGAGAGAGTTAGAAAACTGGTAAAACCTACATTGTTGATAGAGTTGGGAGTACTTAGCACTGTGAAAACAGCACTTTCGCAGAAAGAAATCTACTTCTCTAAGACTGGGAAACAGTGAACAGAGAATGTATGAGTATCACAAGATTGGTAACAGATAGAAAGAAGAGAAAGTACGCAGTGATTCATCTACATAGAAAAGTTACAGAGGTTTACACAGAGAATTCCATGTATAAGTACAAGAAAATAAGAGAGACTTAGAAAACGGGTAAACCCTACATTGTTGATAGAGTTGGGAGTACTTAGCACTGTGAAAACAGTACTTTGGCCGAAAGAAATTTATTTCTCTAAGTCCGTGAAACAGTGAACAGAGAATGTATCAGTTTCTCAAGATTGGTTAGAGATAGAAACAAGAGAAAGTACACAGTGATTCATCTACCTAGAGAAGTTACAGAAGTTTACACAGAGAATTCCATGTATAAGTACAAGAAAATAAGAGAGACTTAGAAAACTGGTAAAACCTACATTGTGGATAGAGTTGGGAGTACTTAGCACTGTGAAAACAGCACTTTCGCAGAAAGAAATCTACTTCTCTAAGACTGGGAAACAGTGAACAGAGAATGTATGAGTTTCTCAAGATTGCTAACAGATAGAAACAAGGGAAAGTAGACAGTGATTCTTCTACCTAGAGAAGTTACAGAAGTTTACACAGAGAATTCCATGTATAAGTACAAGAAAATAAGAGAGACTTAGAAAACTGGTAAAACCTACATTGTAGATAGAGTTGGGAGTACTTAGCACTGTGAAAACAGCACTTTCGCAGAAAGAAATCTACTTCTCTAAGACTGGGAAACAGTGAACAGAGAATGTATGAGTTTCTCAAGATTGGTAACAGATAGAAACAAGAGAAAGTAGACAGTGATTCATCTACCTAGAGAAGTTACAGAAGTTTACACAGAGAATTCCAAGTATAAGTACAAGAAAATAAGACATACTTAGAAAACTGGTAAAACCTACATTGTTGATAGAGTTGGGAGTACTTAGCACTGTGAAAACAGCACTTTCCCAGAAAGAAATCTACTTCTCTAACACTGGGAAACAGTGAACAGAGAATGTATGAGTTTCTCAAGATTGGTAAAAGATAGAAACAAGAGAAAGTACACAGTGATTCATCTACCTAGAGAAGTTACAGAGGTTTACTCAGAGAATTCCAAGTATAAGTACAAGAAAATAAGAGAGACTTAGAAAACTGGTAAAACCTACATTGTTGATAGAGTTGGGAGTACATAGCACTGTGAAAACAGCACATTCGGCGAAAGAAATTTAGTCTCTAAGTCCGTGAAACAGTGAACAGAGAATGTATCAGTTTCTCAAGATTGGTAACAGATAGAAACAAGAGAAAGTACACAGTGATTCATCTACCTAGAAAAGTTACAGAGGTTTACACAGAGAATTCCAAGGATAAGTACAAGAAAATAAGAGAGACTTAGAAAAATGGTAAAACCTACATTGTTGATAGAGTTGGGAGTACTTAGCACTGTGAAAACAGCACTTTCGCAGAAAGAAATCTGCTTCTCTAACACTGGGAAACAGTGAACAGAGAATGTATGAGTTTCTCAAGATTGGTAACAGATAGAAACAAGAGAAAGTACACAGTGATTCATCTACCTAGAGAAGTTACAGAAGTTTAAACAGAGAATTCCATGTATAAGTACAAGAAAATAAGAGAGACTTAGAAAACTGGTAAAACCTACATTGTGGATAGAGTTGGGAGTACTTAGCACTGAGAAAACAGCACTTTCGCCGAAAGAAATTTAGTTCTCTAAGTCCGTGTAACAGAGAACAGAGAATCTATGAGTTTCTCAAGATTGGTAACAGGTAGAAACAAGAGAAAGTACACAGTGATTCATCTACCTAGAAAAGTTACAGAGGTTTACACAGAGAATTCAAAGTATAAGTACAAGAAAATAAGACAGACTTAGAAAACTAGTAAAAACTACATTGTTGATAGAGTTGGGAGTACTTAGCACTGTGAAAACAGCACTTTCGGAGAAAGAAATCTACTTCTCTAACACTGGGAAACAGTGAACAGAGAATGTATGAGTTTCTCAAGATTGGTAACAGATAGAAACAAGGTAAAGTACACAGTGATTCATCTACCTAAAGAAGTTACAGAAGTTTACACAGAGAATTCCATGTATAAGTACAAGAAAATAAGAGAGACTTAGAAAACTGGTAAAACCTACATTGTGGATAGAGTTGGGAGTACTTAGCAGTGTGAAAACAGCACTATCGCCGAAAGAAATTTAGTTCTCTAAGTCCGTGTAACAGTGAACAGAGAATGTATGAGTTTCTCAAGATTGGTAACAGATAGAAACAAGAGAAAGTACACAGTGATTCATCTACCTAGAAAAGTTACAGAAGTTTACACAGAGAATTCTAAGTATAAGTACAAGAAAATAAGAGATACTTAGAAAACTGGTAAAACCTACATTGTTGATAGAGTTGGGAGTACTTAGCACTGTGAAAACAGCACTTTCGCCAAAAGAAATTTAGTTCTCTAAGTCCGTGAAACAGTGAACAGAGAATGTATGAGTTTCTCAAGATTGGTAAGAGATAGAAACAAGAGAAAGTACACAGTGATTCATCTACCTAGAAAAGTTACAGAGGTTTACACAGAGAATTCCAAGTATAAGTACAAGAAAATAAGAGAGACTTAGAAAACTGGTAAAACCTACATTGTAGATAGAGTTTGGAGTACTTAGCACTGTGAAAACAGCACTTTCGCAGAAAGAAATCTACTTCTCTAACACTGGGAAACAGTGAACAGAGAATGAATGAGTTTCTCAAGATTGGTAATAGATAGAAACAAGAGAAAGTACACAGTGATTCATCTACCTAGAGAAGTTACAGAAGTTTACACGGAGAATTCCATGTATAAGTACAAGAAAATAAGAGAGACTTAGAAAACTGATAAAACGTACATTGTGGATAGAGTTGGGAGTACTTAGCACTGTGAAAACAGCACTTTCGCCAAAAGAAACTTAGTTCTCTAAGTCCATGTAACAGTGAACAGAGAATGTCTGAGTTTCTCAAGATTGGTAACAGATAGAAAGAAGAGAAAGTACGCAGTGATTCATGTACATAGAAAAGTTACAGAGGTTTACACAGAGAATTCAAAGTATAAGTACAAGAAAATAAGAGAGACTTAGAAAACTGATAAAACCTACATTGTTGATAGAGTTGGGAGTACTTAGCACTGTGAAAACAGCACTTTCGGAGAAAGAAATCTACTTCTCTAACACTGGGAAACAGTGAACAGAGAATGTATGAGTTTCTCAAGATTGGTAACAGATAGAAACAAGAGAAAGTACACAGTGATTCCTCTACCTAGAGAAGTTACAGAAGTTTACACAGAGAATTCCATGTATAAGTACAAGAAAATAAGAGAGACTTAGAAAACTGGGAAAACCTACATGGTGGATAGAGTTGGGACTACTTAGCAGTGTTTAAACAGCACTATCGCCGAAAGAAATTTAGTTCTCTAAGTCCGTGTAACAGTGAACAGAAAATGTATGAGTTTCTCAAGATTGGTAACAGATAGAAACAAGAGAAAGTACACAGTGATTCATCTACCTAGAAAAGTTACAGAAGTTTACACAGAGAATTCCAAGTATAAGTACAAGAAAATAAGAGATACTTAGAAAACTGGTAAAACCTACATTGTTGATAGAGTTGGGAGTACGTAGCACTGTGAAAACAGCACTTTCGCCAAAAGAAATTTAGTTCTCTAAGTCCGTGAAACAGTGAACAGAGAATGTATGAGTTTCTCAAGATTGGTAAGAGATAGAAACAAGAGAAAGTACACAGTGATTCATCTACCTAGAAAAGTTACCGAGGTTTACACAGAGAATTCCAAGTATAAGTACAAGAAAATAAGAGAGACTTAGGAAACTGGTAAAACCTACATTGTTGATACAGTTTGGATTACTTAGCACTGTGAAAACAGCACTTTCGTAGAAAGAAATCTACTTCTCTAACACTGGGAAACAGTGAACAGAGAATGTATGAGTTTCTCAAGATTGGTAATAGCTAGAAACAAGAGAAAGTACACAGTGATTCATCTACCTAGAGAAGTTACAGACGTTTACACAGAGAATTCCATGTATAAGTACAAGAAAATAAGAGAGACTTAGAAAACTGGTAAAACCTACATTGTGGATAGAGTTGGGAGTACTTAGCACTGTGAAAACAGCACTTTCGCCAAAAGAAATTTAGTTCTCTAAGTCCGTGTAACAGTGAACAGAGAATGAGTGAGTTTCTCAAGATTGGTAACAGGTAGAAAGAAGAGAAAGTACGCAGTGATTCATCTACATAGAAAAGTTACAGAGGTTTCCACAGAGAATTCCAAGTATAAGTACAAGAAAATAAGAGAGACTTAGAAAACTGGTAAAACCTACATTGTTGATAGAGTTTGGAGTACTTAGCACTGTGAAAACAGCACTTTCGCAGAAAGAAATCTACTTCTCTAACACTGGGAAACAGTGAACAGAGAATGTATGAGTTTCTCAAGATTGGTAACAGATAGAAACAAGAGAAAGTACACAGTGATTCATCTACCTAGAGAAGGTACAGAAGTTTGCACAGAGAATTCCATGTATAAGTAAAAGAAAATAAGAGAGACTTAGAAAACTGGTAAAACCTACATTGTGGATAGAGTTGGGAGTACTTAGCACTGTGAAAAGAGCATGTTCCCAGAGAGAAATCTACTTCTCTAAGACTGGGAAACAGTGAACAGAGAATGTATTAGTTTCTCCAGATTGGTAACAGATGGGAAGAAGAGAAGCTACGCAGTGATTCATCTACATAGAAAAGTTACAGAGGTTTACTCAGAGAATTCCAAGTATAAGTACAAGAAAATAAGAGAGACTTAGAAAACTGGTAAAACCTACATCGTTGATAGAGTTGGGAGTACACAGCACTGTGAAAACAGCACTTTCGCCGAAAGAAATTTAGTTCTCTAAGTCCGTGAAACAGTGAACAGAGAATGTATGAGTTTCTCAAGATTGGTAACAGATAGAAACAAGAGAAAGTACACAGTGATTCATCTACCTAGAAAAGTTACAGCGGTATACACAGAGAATTCCAAGTATAAGTACAAGCAAATAAGAGAGACTTAGAAAACTGGTAAAACCTACATTGTTGATAGAGTTGGGAGTACTTAGCACTGTGAAAACAGCACTTTCGCAGAAAGAAATCTACTTCTCTAACACTGGGAAACAGTGAACAGAGAATGTATGAGTTTCTCAAGATTGGTAATAGATAGAAACAAGAGAAAGTACACAGTGATTCATCTACCTAGAGAAGTTACAGAAGTTTACACAGAGAATTACATGTATAAGTACAAGAAAATAAGAGAGACTTAGAAAACTGGTAAAACCTACATTGTGGATAGAGTTGGGAGTACTTAGCACTGTGAAAACAGCACTTTCGCCAAAAGAAATTTAGTTCTCTAAGTCCGTGTAACAGTGAACAGAGAATGTGTGAATTTCTCAAGATTGGTAACAGGTAGAAAGAAGAGAAAGTACGCAGTGATTCATCTACATAGAAAAGTTACAGAGGTTTACACAGAGAATTCCAAGTATAAGTACAAGAAAATAAGAGAGACTTAGAAAACTGGTAAAACCTACATTTCTGATAGAGTTGGGAGTACTTAGCACAGCGAAAAGAACACTTTCGCAGAAAGAAATCTACTTCGCTAAGACTGGGAAACAGTGAACAGAGAATGTATGAGTTTCTCAAGATTGGTAACAGATAGAAAGAAGAGAAAGTACGCAGTGATTCATCTACATAGAAAAGTTACAGAGGTTTACACAGAGAATTCCAAGTATAAGTACAAGAAAATAAGAGAGAGTTAGAAAACTGGTAAAACCTACATTGTTGATAGAGTTGGGAGTACTTAGCACCGTGAAAACAGCACTTTCGCAGAAAGAAATCTACTTCTCTAACACTGGGAAACAGTGAACAGAGAATGTATGAGTATCACAAGATTGGTAACAGATAGAAAGAAGAGAAAGTATGCAGTGATTCATCTACATAGAAAAGTTACAGAGGTTTACACAGAGAATTCCATGTATAAGTACAAGAAAATAAGAGAGACTTAGAAAACGGGTAAACCCTACATTGTTGATAGAGTTGGGAGTACTTAGCACTGTGAAAACAGTACTTTCGCCGAAAGAAATTTAGTTCTCTAAGTCCGTGAAACAGTGAACAGAGAATGTATCAGTTTCTCAAGATTGGTTACAGATAGAAACAAGAGAAAGTACACAGTGATTCATCTACCTAGAGAAGTTACAGAAGTTTACACAGAGAATTCCATGTATAAGTACAAGAAAATAAGAGAGACTTAGAAAACTGGTAAAACCTACATTGTGGATAGAGTTGGGAGTACTTAGCACTGTGAAAACAGCACTTTCGCAGAAAGAAATCTACTTCTCTAAGACTGGGTAACAGTGAACAGAGAATGTATGAGTTTCTCAAGATTGCTAACAGATAGAAGCAAGGGAAAGTAGACAGTGATTAATCTACCTAGAGAAGTTACAGAAGTTTACACAGAGAATTCCAAGTATAAGTACAAGAAAATAAGACATACTTAGAAAACTGGTAAAACCTACATTGTTGATAGAGTTGGGAGTACTTAGCACTGTGAAAACAGCACTTTCGCAGAAAGAAATCTACTTCTCTAACACTGGGAAACAGTGAACAGAGAATGTATGAGTTTCTCAAGATTGGTAAAAGATAGAAACAAGAGAAAGTACACAGTGATTCATCTACCTAGAGAAGTTCCAGAGGTTTACTCAGAGAATTCCAAGTATAAGTACAAGAAAATAAGAGAGACTTAGAAAACTGGTAAAACCTACATTGTTGATAGAGTTGGGAGTACATAGCACTGTGAAAACAGCACTTTCGGCGAAAGAAATTTAGGCTCTAAGTCCGTGAAACAGTGAACAGAGAATGTATCAGTTTCTCAAGATTGGTAACAGATAGAAACAAGAGAAAGTACACAGTGATTCATCTACCTAGAAAAGTTACAGAGGTTTACACAGAGAATTCCAAGTATAAGTACAAGAAAATAAGAGAGACTTAGAAAACTGGTAAAACCTACATTGTTGATAGAGTTGGGAGTACTTAGCACTGTGAAAACAGCACTTTCGCAGAAAGAAATTTGCTTCTCTAACACTGGGAAACAGTGAACAGAGAATGTATGAGTTTCTCAAGATTGGTAACAGATAGAAGCAAGAGAAAGTACACAGTGATTCATCTACCTAGAGAAGTTACAGAATTTTAAACAGAGAATTCCATGTATAAGTACAAGAAAATAAGAGAGACTTAGAAAACTGGGAAAACCTACATTGTAGATAGAGTTGGGAGTACTTAGCACTGAGAAAACAGCACTTTCGCCGAAAGAAATTTAGTTCTCTAAGTCCGTGTAACAGAGAACAGAGAATCTATGAGTTTCTCAAGATTGGTAACAGGTAGAAACAAGAGAAAGTACACAGTGATTCATCTACCTAGAAAAGTTACAGAGGTTTACACAGAGAATTCAAAGTATAAGTACAAGAAAATAAGACAGACTTAGAAAACTAGTAAAAACTACATTGTTGATAGAGTTGGGAGTACTTAGCACTGTGAAAACAGCACTTTCGGAGAAAGAAATCTACTTCTCTAACACTGGGAAACAGTGAACAGAGAATGTATGAGTTTCTCAAGATTGGTAACAGATAGAAACAAGGGAAAGTACACAGTGATTCATCTACCTAAAGAAGTTACAGAAGTTTACACAGAGAATTCCATGTATAAGTACAAGAAAATAAGAGAGAGTTTGAAAACTGGTAAAACCTACATTGTTGATAGAGTTGGGAGTACTTAGCACTGTGAAAACAGCACTTTCGCAGAAAGAAATCTACTTCTCTAAGACTGGGAAACAGTGAAGAGAGAATGTATGAGTTTCTCAAGATTGGTAACAGATAGAAACAAGAGAAAGTACACAGTGATTCATCTACCTAGAAAAGTTACAGAGGTTTACACAGAGAATTCCAACTATAAGCACAAGAAAATAAGAGAGACTTAGAAAACTGGTAAAACAAACATTGTTCATAGAGTTGGGAGTACTTAGCACTGTGAAAACAGCACATTCGCAGAAAGAAATCTACTTCTCTAACACTGGGAAACAGTGAGTAGAGAATGTATGAGTTTCACAAGATTGGTAACAGATAGAAAGAAGAGAAAGTACGCAGTGATTCATCTACATAGAAAAGTTACAGAGGTTTACACAGAGAATTCCATGTATAAGTACAAGAAAATAAGAGAGACTAAGAAAACGGGTAAACCCTACATTGTTGATAGAGTTGGGAGTACTTAGCACTGTGAAAACAGTACTTTCGCCGAAAGAAATTTAGTTCTCTAAGTCCGTGAAACAGTGAACATAGAATGTATCAGTTTCTCAAGATTGGTAACAGATAGAAACAAGAGAAAGTACACAGTGATTCATCTACCTAGAAAAGTTACAGAGGTTTACACAGAGAATTCCAAGTATAAGTACAAGAAAATAAGAGAGACTTAGAAAACTGGTAAAACCTACATCGTTGATAGAGTCGGGAGTACTTAGCACTGTGAAAACAGCACTTTCGCCGAAAGAAATCTACTTCTCTAAGACTGGGAAACAGTGAACAGAGAATGTATGAGTTTCTCAATATTGGTTACAGATAGAAACAAGAGAAAGTACACAGTGATTCATCTACCTAGATAAGTTACAGAAGTTTACACAGAGAATTCCATGTATAAGTACAAGAAAATAAGAGAGACTTAGAAAACTGGGAAAACCTACATTGTGGATAGAGTTGGGAGTACTTAGCACTGTGAAGACAGCACTGTCGCCGAAAGAAATTTAGTTCTCTAAGTCCGTGTAACAGAG
Source organism: Heterohyrax brucei (assembly GCA_028571685.1). Lineage (NCBI taxonomy): Eukaryota > Metazoa > Chordata > Mammalia > Hyracoidea > Procaviidae > Heterohyrax > Heterohyrax brucei. The sequence goes on along the minus strand of CM053148.1, from coordinate 119,182,993 downwards.
AACAGAGAATGTATGAGTTTCTCAAGATTGGTAACAGATAGAAACAAGAGAAAGTACACAGTGATTCATCTACCTAGAAAACTTACAGAGGTTTACACAGAGAATTCCATGTATAAGTACAAGAAAATAAGACATACTTAGAAAACTGGTAAAACCTACATTGTTGATAGAGTTGGGGGTACTTAGCACTGTGATAACAGCCCTTTCGCAGAAAGAAATCTACTTCTCTAACACTGGGAAACAGTGAACAGAGAATGTATGAGTTTCTCAAGATTGGTAACAGATGGAAACAAGAGAAAGTACACAGTGATTCATCTACCTAGAGAAGTTACAGAAGTTTACACAGAGAATTCCATGTATAAGTAAAAGAAAATAAGAGAGACTTAATAAACTGGTAAAACCTACATTGTGGATAGAGTTGGGAGTACTTAGCACTGTGAAAACAGCATTTTCGCAGAAAGAAATCTACTTCGCTAAGACTGGGAAACAGTGAACAGAGAATGTGTGAGTTTCTCAAGATTGGTAACAGATAGAAACAAGAGAAAGTACACAGTGATTCATCTACCTAGAGAAGTTACAGAAGTTTACACAGAGAATTCCATGTATAAGTACAAGAAAGTAAGAGAAACTTACAAAACTGTTAAAATCTACATTGTGGATAGAGTTCGGAGTACTTAGCACTGTGAAAACAGCACTTTCGCAGAAAGAAATCTACTTCTCTAACACTGGGAAACAGTGACCAGAGAATGTATGAGTTTCTCAAGATTGGTAAAAGACAGAAACAAGAGAAAGTACACAGTGATTCATCTACCTAGAGAAGTTACAGAAGTTTACACAGAGAATTCCATGTATAAGTAAAAGAAAATAAGAGAGAGTTAGAAAACTGGTAAAACCTACATTGTGCATATAGTTGGGAGTACTTAGCACTGTGAAAACAGCACTTTCGTCAAAAGAAATTTAGTTCTCTAAGTCCGTGTAACAGTGAACAGAGAATGTGTGAGTTTCTCAAGATTGGTAACAGATAGAAAGAAGAGAAAGTACGCAGTGATTCATCTACATAGAAAAGTTACAGAGGTTTACACAGAGAATTCCATGTATAAGTACAAGAAAATAAGAGAGAGTTACAAAACTGGTAAAACCTACATTGTTGATAGAGTTGGGAGTACTTAGCACTGTGAAAACACCACTTTCGCAGAAAGAAATCTACTTGTCTAACACTGGGAAACAGTGAACAGAGAATGTGTGAGTTTCTCAAGATTGGTAACAGATAGAAAGAAGAGAAAGTACACAGTGATTCATCTACCTAGAAAAGTTACAGAGGTTTAAACAGAGAATTCAAAGTATAAGTACAAGAAAATAAGACAGACTTAGAAAACTAGTAAAAACTACATTGTTGATAGAGTTGGGAGTACTTAGCACTGTGAAAACAGCACTTTCGGAGAAAGAAATCTACTTCTCTAACACTGGGAAACAGTGAACAGAGAATGTATGAGTTTCTCAAGATTGGTAACAGATAGAAACAAGGTAAACTACACAGTGATTCATCTACCTAGAGAAGTTACAGAAGTTTACACAGAGAATTCCATGTATAAGTACAAGAAAATAAGAGAGACTTAGAAAACTGGTAAAACCTACATTGTGGATAGAGTTGGGAGTACTTAGCAGTGTGAAAACAGCACTATCGCCGAAAGAAATTTAGTTCTCTAAGTCCGTGTAACAGTGAACAGAGAATGTATGAGTTTCTCAAGATTGGTAACAGATAGAAACAAGAGAAAGTACACAGTGATTCATCTACCTAGAAAAGTTACAGAAGTTTACACAGAGAATTCTAAGTATAAGTACAAGAAAATAAGAGATACTTAGAAAACTGGTAAAACCTACATTGTTGATAGAGTTGGGAGTACTTAGCACTGTGAAAACAGCACTTTCGCCAAAAGAAATTTAGTTCTCTAAGTCCGTGAAACAGTGAACAGAGAATGTATGAGTTTCTCAAGATTGGTAAGAGATAGAAACAAGAGAAAGTACACAGTGATTCATCTACCTAGAAAAGTTACCGAGGTTTACACAGAGAATTCCAAGTATAAGTACAAGAAAATAAGAGAGACTTAGAAAACTGGTAAAACCTACATTGTTGATAGAGTTGGGAGTACTTAGCACTGTGAAAACAGCACTTTGGCAGAAAGAAATCTACTTCTCTAAGACTGGGAAACAGTGAACAGAGAATGTATGAGTTTCTCAAGATTGGTAACAGGTAGAAACAAGAGAAAGTACACAGTGATTCATCTACCTGGAGAAGTTACAGAAGTTTACAAAGAGAATTCCATGTATAAGTACAAGAAAATAAGAGAGACTTAGAAAACTGGGAAAACCTACATTGTGGATAGAGTTGGGAGTACTTAGCACTGTGAAAACAGCACTTTCGCAGAAAGAAATCTACTTCTCTAAGACTGGGAAACAGTGAAGAGAGAATGTATGAGTTTCTCAAGATTGGTAACAAATAGAAACAAGAGAAAGTACACAGTGATTCATCTACCTAGAAAAGTTACAGAGGTTTACACAGAGAATTCCAAGTATAAGTACAAGAAAATAAGAGAGACTTAGAAAACTGGTAAAACCTACATTGTGGATAGGGTTAGGAGTACTTAGCACTGTGAAAACAGCACTTTCGCAGAAAGAAATCTACTTCTCTAAGACTGGGAAACAGTGAACAGAGAATGTATGAGTTTCTCAAGATTGCTAACAGATAGAAACAAGAGAAAGTACACAGTGATTCATCTACCTAGAGAAGTTACAGAAGTTTACACAGAGAATTCCATGTATAAGTAAAAGAAAATAAGAGAAACTTAATAAACTGGTAAAACCTACATTGTGGATAGAGTTGGGAGTACTTAGCACTGTGAAAACAGCATTTTCGCAGAAAGAAATCTACTTCTCTAAGACTGGGAAACAGTGAACAGAGAATGTATGAGTTTCTCAAGATTGGTAACAGATAGAAAGTAGAGAAGGTACGCAGTGATTCATCTACATAGAAAAGTTACAGAGGTTTACTCAGAGAATTCCAACTATAAGTACAAGAAAATAAGAGAGACTTAGAAAACTGGTAAAACCTACATTGTTGATAGAGTTGGGAGTACAGAGCACTGTGAAAACAGCACTTTCGCCGAAAGAAATTTAGTTCTCTATGTCCGTGAAACAGTGAACAGAGAATGTATCAGTTTCTCAAGATTGGTAACAGATAGAAACAAGAGAAAGTACACAGTGATTCATCTACCTAGAAAAGTTACAGAGGTTTACACAGAGAATTCCAAGTATAAGTACAAGAAAATAAGAGAGACTTAGAAAACTGGTAAAACCTACATTGTGGATAGAGTTAGGAGTACTTAGCACTGTGAAAACAGCACTTTCGCAGAAAGAAATCTACTTCTCTAACACTGGGAAACAGTGAACAGAGAATGTATGAGTTTCTCAAGATTGGTAACAGATGGAAACAAGAGAAAGTACACAGTGATTCATCTACCTAGAGAAGTTACAGAAGTTTACACAGAGAATTCCATGTATAAGTAAAAGAAAATAAGAGAGACTTAATAAACTGGTAAAACCTACATTGTGGATAGAGTTGGGAGTACTTAGCACTGTGAAAACAGCATTTTCGCAGAAAGAAATCTACTTCGCTAAGACGGGAAACAGTGAACAGAGAATGTGTGAGTTTCTCAAGATTGGTAACAGATAGAAACAAGAGAAAGTACACAGTGATTCATCTACCTAGAGAAGTTACAGAAGTTTACACAGAGAATTCCATGTATAAGTACAAGAAAGTAAGAGAAACTTACAAAACTGTTAAAATCTACATTGTGGATAGAGTTGGGAGTACTTAGCACTGTGAAAACAGCACTTTCGCAGAAAGAAATCTACTTCTCTAACACTGGGAAACAGTGACCAGAGAATGTATGAGTTTCTCAAGATTGGTAAAAGACAGAAACAAGAGAAAGTACACAGTGATTCATCTACCTAGAGAAGTTACAGAAGTTTACACAGAGAATTCCATGTATAAGTAAAAGAAAATAAGAGAGAGTTAGAAAACTGGTAAAACCTACATTGTGCATAGAGTTGGGAGTACTTAGCACTGTGAAAACAGCACTTTCGTCAAAAGAAATTTAGTTCTCTAAGTCCGTGTAACAGTGAACAGAGAATGTGTGAGTTTCTCAAGATTGGTAACAGATAGAAAGAAGAGAAAGTACGCAGTGATTCATCTACATAGAAAAGTTACAGAGGTTTACACAGAGAATTCCATGTATAAGTACAAGAAAATAAGAGAGAGTTACAAAACTGGTAAAACCTACATTGTTGATAGAGTTGGGAGTACTTAGCACTGTGAAAACAGCACTTTCGCAGAAAGAAATCTACTTGTCTAACACTGGGAAACAGTGAACAGAGAATGTGTGAGTTTCTCAAGATTGGTAACAGATAGAAAGAAGAGAAAGTACACAGTGATTCATCTACCTAGAAAAGTTACAGAGGTTTAAACAGAGAATTCAAAGTATAAATACAAGAAAATAAGACAGACTTAGAAAACTAGTAAAAACTACATTGTTGATAGAGTTGGGAGTACTTAGCACTGTGAAAACAGCACTTTCGGAGAAAGAAATCTACTTCTCTAACACTGGGAAACAGTGAACAGAGAATGTATGAGTTTCTCAAGATTGGTAACAGATAGAAACAAGGTAAAGTACACAGTGATTCATCTACCTAGAGAAGTTACAGAAGTTTACACAGAGAATTCCATGTATAAGTACAAGAAAATAAGAGAGACTTAGAAAACTGGTAAAACCTACATTGTGGATAGAGTTGGGAGTACTTAGCAGTGTGAAAACAGCACTATCGCCGAAAGAAATTTAGTTCTCTAAGTCCGTGTAACAGTGAACAGAGAATGTATGAGTTTCTCAAGATTGGTAACAGATAGAAACAAGAGAAAGTACACAGTGATTCATCTACCTAGAAAAGTTACAGAAGTTTACACAGAGAATTCTAAGTATAAGTACAAGAAAATAAGAGATACTTAGAAAACTGGTAAAACCTACATTGTTGATAGAGTTGGGAGTACTTAGCACTGTGAAAACAGCACTTTCGCCAAAAGAAATTTAGTTCTCTAAGTCCGTGAAACAGTGAACAGAGAATGTATGAGTTTCTCAAGATTGGTAAGAGATAGAAACAAGAGAAAGTACACAGTGATTCATCTACCTAGAAAAGTTACCGAGGTTTACACAGAGAATTCCAAGTATAAGTACAAGAAAATAAGAGAGACTTAGAAAACTGGTAAAACCTACATTGTTGATAGAGTTGGGAGTACTTAGCACTGTGAAAACAGCACTTTGGCAGAAAGAAATCTACTTCTCTAAGACTGGGAAACAGTGAACAGAGAATGTATGAGTTTCTCAAGATTGGTAACAGATAGAAACAAGAGAAAGTACACAGTGATTCATCTACCTGGAGAAGTTACAGAAGTTTACAAAGAGAATTCCATGTATAAGTACAAGAAAATAAGAGAGACTTAGAAAACTGGGAAAACCTACATTGTGGATAGAGTTGGGAGTACTTAGCACTGTGAAAACAGCACTTTCGCAGAAAGAAATCTACTTCTCTAAGACTGGGAAACAGTGAAGAGAGAATGTATGAGTTTCTCAAGATTGGTAACAAATAGAAACAAGAGAAAGTACACAGTGATTCATCTACCTAGAAAAGTTACAGAGGTTTACACAGAGAATTCCAAGTATAAGTACAAGAAAATAAGAGAGACTTAGAAAACTGGTAAAACCTACATTGTGGATAGGGTTAGGAGTACTTAGCACTGTGAAAACAGCACTTTCGCAGAAAGAAATCTACTTCTCTAAGACTGGGAAACAGTGAACAGAGAATGTATGAGTTTCTCAAGATTGCTAACAGATAGAAACAAGAGAAAGTACACAGTGATTCATCTACCTAGAGAAGTTACAGAAGTTTACACAGAGAATTCCATGTATAAGTAAAAGAAAATAAGAGAGACTTAATAAACTGGTAAAACCTACATTGTGGATAGAGTTGGGAGTACTTAGCACTGTGAAAACAGCATTTTCGCAGAAAGAAATCTACTTCTCTAAGACTGGGAAACAGTGAACAGAGAATGTATGAGTTTCTCAAGATTGGTAACAGATAGAAAGTAGAGAAGGTACGCAGTGATTCATCTACATAGAAAAGTTACAGAGGTTTACTCAGAGAATTCCAACTATAAGTACAAGAAAATAAGAGAGACTTAGAAAACTGGTAAAACCTACATTGTTGATAGAGTTGGGAGTACAGAGCACTGTGAAAACAGCACTTTCGCCGAAAGAAATTTAGTTCTCTATGTCCGTGAAACAGTGAACAGAGAATGTATCAGTTTCTCAAGATTAGTAACAGATAGAAACAAGAGAAAGTACACAGTGATTCATCTACCTAGAAAAGTTACAGAGGTTTACACAGAGAATTCCAAGTATAAGTACAAGAAAATAAGAGAGACTTAGAAAACTGGTAAAACCTACATTGTGGATAGAGTTAGGAGTACTTAGCACTGTGAAAACAGCACTTTCGCAGAAAGAAATCTACTTCTCTAACACTGGGAAACAGTGAACAGAGAATGTATGAGTTTCTCAAGATTGGTAACAGATGGAAACAAGAGAAAGTACACAGTGATTCATCTACCTAGAGAAGTTACAGAAGTTTACACAGAGAATTCCATGTATAAGTAAAAGAAAATAAGAGAGACTTAATAAACTCGTAAAACCTACATTGTGGATAGAGTTGGGAGTACTTAGCACTGTGAAAACAGCATTTTCGCAGAAAGAAATCTACTTCGCTAAGACTGGGAAACAGTGAACAGAGAATGTGTGAGTTTCTCAAGATTGGTAACAGATAGAAACAAGAGAAAGTACACAGTGATTCATCTACCTAGAGAAGTTACAGAAGTTTACACAGAGAATTCCATGTATAAGTACAAGAAAATAAGAGAGACTTAGAAAACTGGGAAAACCTACATTGTGGATAGAGTTGGGAGTACTTAGCACTGTGAAAACAGCACTTTCGCAGAAAGAAATCTACTTCTCTAAGACTGGGAAACAGTGAAGAGAGAATGTATGAGTTTCTCAAGATTGGTAACAAATAGAAACAAGAGAAAGTACACAGTGATTCATCTACCTAGAAAAGTTACAGAGGTTTACACAGAGAATTCCAAGTATAAGTACAAGAAAATAAGAGAGACTTAGAAAACTGGTAAAACCTACATTGTGGATAGGGTTAGGAGTACTTAGCACTGTGAAAACAGCACTTTCGCAGAAAGAAATCTACTTCTCTAAGACTGGGAAACAGTGAACAGAGAATGTATGAGTTTCTCAAGATTGCTAACAGATAGAAACAAGAGAAAGTACACAGTGATTCATCTACCTAGAGAAGTTACAGAAGTTTACACAGAGAATTCCATGTATAAGTAAAAGAAAATAAGAGAGACTTAATAAACTGGTAAAACCTACATTGTGGATAGAGTTGGGAGTACTTAACACTGTGAAAACAGCACTTTCGTAGAAAGAAATCTACTTCTCTAAGACTCGGAAACAGTGAACAGAGAATGTATGAGTTTCTCAAGATTGGTAACAGATAGAAAGTAGAGAAGGTACGCAGTGATTCATCTACATAGAAAAGTTACAGAGGTTTACTCAGAGAATTCCAAGTATAAGTACAAGAAAATAAGAGAGACTTAGAAAACTGGTAAAACCTACATTGTTGATAGAGTTGGGAGTACTTAGCACTGTGAAAACAGCACTTTCGCAGAAAGAAATCTACTTCTCTAACACTGGGAAACAGTGAACAGAGAATGTATGAGTTTCTCAAGATTGGTAACAGATAGAAAGAAGAGAAAGTACACAGTGATTCATCTACCTAGAAAAGTTACAGAGGTTTACACAGAGAATTCAAAGTATAAGTACAAGAAAATAAGACAGACTTAGAAAACTAGTAAAAACTACATTGTTGATAGAGTTGGGAGTACTTAGCACTGTGAAAACAGCACTTTCGGAGAAAGAAATCTACTTCTCTAACACTGGGAAACAGTGAACAGAGAATGTATGAGTTTCTCAAGATTGGTAACAGATAGAAACAAGGTAAAGTACACAGTGATTCATCTACCTAGAGAAGTTACAGAAGTTTACACAGAGAATTCCATGTATAAGTACAAGAAAATAAGAGAGACTTAGAAAACTGGTAAAACCTATATTGTTGATAGAGTTGGGAGTACTTAGCACTGTGAAAACAGCACTTTCGCCAAAAGAAATTTAGTTCTCTAAGTCCGTGAAACAGTGAACAGAGAATGTATGAGTTTCTCAAGATTGGTAAGAGATAGAAACAAGAGAAAGTACACAGTGATTCATCTACCTAGAAAAGTTACTGAGGTTTACACAGAGAATTCCAAGTATAAGTACAAGAAAATAAGAGAGACTTAGAAAACTGGTAAAACCTACATTGTTGATAGAGTTGGGAGTACTTAGCACTGTGAAAACAGCACTTTGGCAGAAAGAAATCTACTTCTCTAAGACTGGGAAACAGTGAAGAGAGAATGTATGAGTTTCTCAAGACTGGTAACAAATAGAAACAAGAGAAAGTACACAGTGATTCATCTACCTAGAAAAGTTACAGAGGTTTACACAGAGAATTCCAAGTATAAGTACAAGAAAATAAGAGAGACTTAGAAAACTGGTAAAACCTACATTGTGGATAGGGTTAGGAGTACTTAGCACTGTGAAAACAGCACTTTCGCAGAAAGAAATCTACTTCTCTAAGACTGGGAAACAGTGAACAGAGAATGTATGAGTTTCTCAAGATTGCTAACAGATAGAAACAAGAGAAAGTACACAGTGATTCATCTACCTAGAGAAGTTACAGAAGTTTACACAGAGAATTCCATGTATAAGTAAAAGAAAATAAGAGAGACTTAATAAACTGGTAAAACCTACATTGTGGATAGAGTTGGGAGTACTTAGCACTGTGAAAACAGCATTTTCGCAGAAAGAAATCTACTTCTCTAAGACTGGGAAACAGTGAACAGAGAATGTATGAGTTTCTCAAGATTGGTAACAGATAGAAAGTAGAGAAGGTACGCAGTGATTCATCTACATAGAAAAGTTACAGAGGTTTACTCAGAGAATTCCAACTATAAGTACAAGAAAATAAGAGAGACTTAGAAAACTGGTAAAACCTACATTGTTGATAGAGTTGGGAGTACAGAGCACTGTGAAAACAGCACTTTCGCCGAAAGAAATTTAGTTCTCTATGTCCGTGAAACAGTGAACAGAGAATGTATCAGTTTCTCAAGATTGGTAACAGATAGAAACAAGAGAAAGTACACAGTGATTCATCTACCTAGAAAAGTTACAGAGGTTTACACAGAGAATTCCAAGTATAAGTACAAGAAAATAAGAGAGACTTAGAAAACTGGTAAAACCTACATTGTGGATAGAGTTAGGAGTACTTAGCACTGTGAAAACAGCACTTTCGCAGAAAGAAATCTACTTCTCTAAGACTGGGAAACAGTGAACAGAGAATGTATGAGTTTCTCAAGATTGCTAACAGATAGAAAGAAGAGAAAGTACACAGTGATTCATCTACCTAGAGAAGTTACAGAAGTTTACACAGAGAATTCCATGTATAAGTAAAAGAAAATAAGAGAGACTTAATAAATTGGTAAAACCTACATTGTGGATAGAGTTGGGAGTACTTAGCACTGTGAAAACAGCATTTTCGCAGAAAGAAATCTACTTCGCTAAGACTGGGAAACAGTGAACAGAGAATGTATGAGTTTCTCAAGATTGGTAACAGATAGAAACAAGAGAAAGTACACAGTGATTCATCTACCTAGAGAAGTTACAGAAGTTTACACAGAGAATTCCATGTATAAGTACAAGAAAGTAAGAGAAACTTACAAAACTGGTAAAACCTACATTGTGGATAGAGTTGGGAGTACTTAACACTGTGAAAACAGCACTTTCGAAGAAAGAAATCTACTTCTCTAAGACTCGGAAACAGTGAACAGAGAATGTATGAGTTTCTCAAGATTGGTAACAGATAGAAAGTAGAGAAGGTACGCAGTGATTCATCTACATAGAAAAGTTACAGAGGTTTACTCAGAGAATTCCAAGTATAAGTACAAGAAAATAAGAGAGACTTAGAAAACTGGTAAAACCTACATTGTTGATAGTGTTGGGAGTACAGAGCACTGTGAAAACAGCACTTTCGCCGAAAGAAATTTAGTTCTCTATGTCCGTGAAACAGTGAACAGAGAATGTATCAGTTTCTCAAGATTGGTAACAGATAGAAACAAGAGAAACTACACAGTGATTCATCTACCTAGAAAAGTTACAGAGGTTTACACAGAGAATTCCAAGTAGAAGTACAAGAAAATAAGAGAGACTTAGAAAACTGGTAAAACCTACATTGTTGATAGAGTTGGGAGTACTTAGCACTGTGAAAACAGCACTTTCGCAGAAAGAAATCTACTTCTCTAAGACTGGGAAACAGTGAACAGAGAATGTATGAGTTTCTCAAGATTGGTAACAGATAGAAACAAGAGAAAGTACACAGTGATTCATCTACCTAGAGAAGTTACAGAAGTTTACACAGAGAATTCCATATATAAGTACAAGAAAATAAGAGAGACTTAGAAAACTGGTAAAACCTACATTGTTGATAGAGTTGGGAGTACTTAGCACTGTGAAAACAGCACTTTCGCAGAAAGAAATCTACTTTTCTAACACTGGGAAACAGTGAACAGAGAATGTATGAGTTTCTCAAGATTGCTAACAGATAGAAACAGGAGAAAGTACACAGTGATTCATCTACCTAGAGAAGTTACAGAAGTTTACACAGAGAATTCCATGTATAAGTACAAGAAAATAAGAGAGACTTAGAAAACTGGTAAAACCTACATTGTGGATAGAGTTGGGAGTACTTAGCACTGTGAAAACAGCACTTTCGCAGAAAGAAATCTACTTCTCTAAGACTGGGAAACAGTGAACAGAGAATGTATGAGTTTCTCAAGATTGCTAACAGATAGAAACAAGAGAAAGTACACAGTGATTCATCTACCTAGAAAACTTACTGAAGTTTACACAGAGAATTCCAAGTATAAGTACAAGAAAATAAGACATACTTAGAAAACTGGTAAAACCTACATTGTTGATAGAGTTGGGAGTACTTAGCACTGTGAAAACAGCACTTTCGCAGAAAGAAATCTACTTCTCTAAGACTGGGAAACAGTGAACAGAGAATGTATGAGTTTCTCAAGATTGGTAAAAGATAGAAACAAGAGAAAGTACACAGTGATTCATCTACCTAGAGAAGTTACAGAAGTTTACACAGAGAATTCCATGTATAAGTACAAGAAAATAAGAGAGACTTAGAAAACTGGGAAAACCTACATTGTGGATAGAGTTGGGAGTACTTAGCACTGTGAAAACAGCACTTTCGCCGAAAGAAATTTAGTTCTGTAAGTCCGTGAAACAGTGAACAGAGAATGTATCAGTTTCTCAAGACTGGTAACAGATAGAAAGAAGAGAAGCTACGCAGTGATTCATCTACATAGAAACGTTACAGAGGTTTACTCAGATAATTCCAAGTATAAGTACAGGAAAATAAGAGAGACGTAGAAAAATGGTAAAACCTACATTGTTGATAGAGTTGGGAGTACATAGCACTGTGAAAACAGGACTTTCGCCGAAATAAATCTAGTTCTCTAAGACTGGGAAACAGTGAACAGAGAATGTATGAGTTTCTCAAGATTGGTAACAGATAGAAACAAGAGAAAGTACACAGTGATTCATCTACCTAGAGAATCTACAGAAGTTTACACAGGGAATTCCATGTATAATTACAAGAAAGTAAGAGGAACTTAGAAAACTGGTAAAACCTACATTGTGGATAGAGTTGGGAGTACTTAGCACTGTGAAAACAGCACTTTCCTAGAAAGAAATCTACTTTTCTAAGACTCGGAAACAGTGAACAGAGAATGTATAAATTTCTCAAGATTGGTAACAGATAGAAAGAAGAGAAGCTACGCAGTGATTCATCTACATAGAAACGTTACAGAGGTTTACTCAGAGAATTCCAAGTATAAGTACAAGAAAATAAGAGAGACTTAGAAAACTGGTAAAACCTACATTGTTGATAGAGTTGGGAGTACATAGCACTGTGAAAACAGCACTTTCGCAGAAAGAAATCTACTTCTCTAACACTGGGAAACAGTGAACAGAGAATGTATGAGTTTCTCAAGATTGGTAACAGATAGAAAGAAGAGAAAGTACGCAGTGATTCATCTACCTAGAAAAGTTACAGAGGTTTACACAGAGAATTCCAAGTATAAGTACAAGAAATGAGAGACTTAGAAAACTGGTAAAACCTACATTGTTGATAGAGTTGGGAGTACATAGCACTGTGAAAACAGCACTTTCGCAGAAAGAAATCTACTTCTCTAAGACTGGGAAACAGTGAACACAGAATGTATGAGTTTCTCAAGATTGGTAACAGATAGAAACAAGAGAAAGTACACAGTGATTCATCTACCTAGAGAAGTTAGAGAAGTTTACACAGAGAATTCCATGTATAAGTACAAGAAAATAAGAGAGACTTAGAAAACTGGTAAAACCTACATTGTGGATAGAGTTGGGAGTACTTAGCACTGTGAAAAGAGCATTTTCGCAGAAAGAAATCTACTTCTCTAAGACTGGGAAACAGTGAACAGAGAATGAATGAGTTTCTCAAGATTGGTAACAGATAGAAACAAGGGAAAGTACACAGTGATTCATCTACCTAGAGAAGTTACAGAAGTTTACACAGGGAATTCCATGCATAAGTACAAGAAAGTAAAAGAAACTTAGAAAACTGGCAAAACCTACATTGTGGATAGAGTTGGGAGTACTTAGCACTGTGAAAACAGCACTTTCGCAGAGAGAAATCTACTTCTCTAACACTGGGAAACAGTGAATAGAGAATGTATGAGTTTCTCAAGATTGGTAACAGATAGAAAGAAGAGAAAGTACGCAGTGATTCATCTACATAGAAAAGTTACAGAGGTTTACACAGAGAATTCCATGTATAAGTAAAAGAAAATAAGAGAGACTTAGAAAACTGGTAAAACCTACATTGTGGATAGAGTTGGGAGTACTTAGCACTGTGAAAACAGCACTTTCGCCGAAAGAAATTTAGTTCTCTAAGTCCGTGAAACAGTGAACAGAGAATGTATCAGTTTCTCAAGATTGGTAACAGATAGAATCAAGAGAAAGTACACAGTGATTCATGTACATAGAAAAGTTACAGAGGTTTACACAGCGAATTCCAAGTATAAGTACAAGAAAATAAGAGAGACTTAGAAAACTGGTAAATCCTACATTGTTGATAGAGTTGGGAGTACTTAGCACTGTGAAAACAGCACTTTTAGAGAAAGAAATCTACTTCTCTAACACTGGGAAACTGAACAGAGAATGTATGAGTTTCTCTAGATTGGTAACAGATAGAAACAAGAAAAAGTACACAGTGATTCATCTACCTAGAGAAGTTACAGAAGTTTACACAGAGAATTCCATGTATAAGTACAAGAAAATAAGAGAGACTTAGAAAACTGGTAAAACCTACATTGTGGATAGAGTTGGGAGTACTTATCAGTGTGAAAATAGCACTATCGCCGAAAGAAATTTAGTTGTCTTAGTCCGTGTAACAGTGAACAGAGAATGTATGAGTTTCTCAAGATTGGTAACAGATAGAAACAAGAGAAAGTACACAGTGATTCATCTACCTAAAAAAGTTACAGAGGTTTACAGAGAGAATTCCAAGTATAAGTACAAGAAAATAAGAGAGACTTAGAAAACTGGTAAAACCTACATTGTTGATAGAGTTGGGAGTACTTAGCACTGTGAAAACAGCACTTTCACAGAAAGAAATCTACTTCTCTAAGACTGGGAAACAGTGCACAGAGAATGTATGAGTTTCTCAAGATTGGTAACAGATAGAAACAAGAGAAAGTACACAGTGATTCATCTACCTAGAGAAGTTACAGTAGTTTACACAGGGAATTCCAAGTATAAGTACAAGAAAATAAGAGAGACTTAGAAAACTGGTAAAACCTACATTGTTGATAGAGTTGGGAGTACTTAGCACTGTGAAAACAGCACTTTCGCAGAAAGAAATCTACTTCTCTAACACTGGGAAACAGCGAACAGAGAATGTATCAGTTTCTCAAGATTGGTAACAGATAGAATCAAGAGAAAGTACACAGTGATTCATCTACCTAGAAAAGTTACAGAGGTTTACACAGAGAATTCCAAGTATAAGTACAAGAAAATAGGAGAGACTTAGAAAACTGGTAAAACCTACATTGTTGATAGAGTTGAGAGTACTTAGCACTGTGAAAACAGAACTTTCGCAGAAAGAAATCTACTTCTCCAACACTGAGAAACAGTGAACAGAGAATGTATGAGTTTCTCAAGATTGGTAACAGATAGAAACAAGAGAAAGTACACAGTGATTCATCTACCTAGAGAAGTTACAGAAGTTTAAACAGAGAATTCCATGTATAAGTACAAGAAAATAAGAGAGAGTTAGAAAACTGGTAAAACGTACATTGTGGATAGAGTTGGGAGTACTTAGCACTGTGAAAACAGTACTTTCGCCGAAAGAAATTTAGTTCTCTTAGTCCGTGAAACAGTGAACAGAGAATGTATGAGTTTCTCAAGATTGGTAACAGATATAAACAAGAGAAAGTACACAGTGATTCACCTACCTAGAAAAGTTACAGAGGTTTACACAGAGAATTCCAAGTATAAGTACAAGAAAATAAGAGAGACATAGAAAACTGGTAAAAAGTACATTGTTGATAGAGTTGGGAGTACTTAGCACTGTGAAAACAGCACTTTCGCAGAAAGAAATCTACTTCTCTAAGACTGGGAAACAGTGAAGAGAGAATGTATGAGTTTCTCAAGATTGGTAACAGATAGAAACAAGAGAAAGTACACAGTGATTCATCTACCTAGAGAATTTACAGAAGTTTACACAGAGAATTCCATGTATAAGTACAAGAAAATAAGAGAGACTTAGAAAACTGGGAAAACCTACATTGTGGATAGAGTTGGGAGCACTTAGCACTGTGAAAACAGCACTTTCACAGAAAGAAATCTACTTCTCTAAGACTGGGAAACAGTGAACAGAGAATGTATGAGTTTCTCAAGATTGGTATCAGATAGAAAGAAGAGAAAGTACGCAGTGATTCATCTACATAGAAAAGTTACAGAGGTTTACACAGAGAATTCCATGTATAAGAACAAGAAAATAAGAGAGACTTAGAATACTGGTAAAACCTATATTGTACATAGGGTTGGGAGTATTTAGCACTGTGAAAACAGCACTTTCGCAGAAAGAAATCTACTTCTCTAAGACTGGGAAACAGTGAACAGAGAATGTATGAGTTTTTCAAGATTGGTAACAGATAGAAACAAGAGAAAGTACACAGTGATTCATCTACCTAGAGAAGTTACAGAGGTTTACACAGAGAATTCCAAGTATAAGTACAAGAAAATAAGAGAGACTTAGAAAACTGGTAAAACCTACATTGTGGATAGAGTTGGGAGTACTTAGCACTGTGAAAACAGCACTTTCGCAGAAGGAAATCTACTTCTCTAAGACTGGGAAACAGTGAACAGAGAATGTATGAGTTTCTCAAGATTGGTAACAGATAGAAACAAGAGAAAGTACACAGTGATTCATCTACCTAGAGAAGTTACAGAAGTTCACACAGAGAATTCCATATATAAGTACAAGAAAATAAGAGAGACATAGAAAACTGGTAAAACCTACATTGTGGATAGAGTTGGGGGTACTTAGAACTGTGAAAACAGCACTTTCGACGAAAGAAATTTAGTTCTCTAAGTCCGTGAAACAGTGAACAGACAATGTATCAGTTTCTCAAGATTGGTAACAGATAGAATCAAGAGAAGGTACACAGTGATTCATCTACCTAGAATAGTTACAGAGGTTTACACAGAGAATTCCAAGTATAAGTACGAGAAAATAAGAGAGACTTAGAAAACTGGTAAAACCTACATTGTGGATAGAGTTGGGAGTACTTAGCAGTGTGAAAACAGCACTATCGCCGAAAGAAATTTAGTTCTCTAAGTCAGTGTAACAGTGAACAGAGAATGTATGAGTTTCTCAAGATTGGTAACAGATAGAAACAAGAGAAAGTACACAGTGATTCATCTACCTAGAAAAGTTACAGAAGTTTACACAGAGAATTCCAAGTATAAGTACAAGAAAATAAGAGAGACTTAGAAAACTGGTAAAACCTACATTGTTGATAGAGTTGGGAGTACTTAGCACTGTGAAAACAGCACTTTCGCCAAAATAAATTTAGTTCTCTAAGTCCGTGAAACAGTGAACAGAGAATGTATGAGTTTCTCAAGATTGGTAACAGATAGAAACAAGAGAAAGTACACAGTGATTCAGCTACCTAGAGAAGTTACAGAAGTTTACACAGAGAATTCCAAGTATAAGTACAAGAAAATAAGACATACTTAGAAAACTGGTAAAACCTACATTGTTGATAGAGTTGGGAGTACTTAGCACTGTGAAAACAGCACTTTCGCAGAAAGAAATCTACTTCTCTAACACTGGGAAACAGTGAACAGAGAATGTATGAGTTTCTCAAGATTGGTAACAGATAGAAACAAGAGAAAGTACACAGTGATTCATCTACCTAGAGAAGTTACAGAAGTTTACACAGAGAATTCCATGTATAAGTACAAGAAAATAAGAGAGCCTTAGAAAACTGGTAAAACCAACATTGTGGATAGAGTTGGGAGTACTTAGCAGTGTGAAAACAGCACTATCGCCGAAAGAAATTTAGTTCTCTAAGTCCGTGTAACAGTGAACAGAGAATGTATGAGTTTCTCAAGATTGGTAACAGATAGAACAAGAGAAAGTACACAGTGATTCATCTACCTAGAAAAGTTACAGAAGTTTACACAGAGAATTCCAAGTATAAGTACAAGAAAAGAAGAGATACTTAGAAAACTGGTAAAACCTACATTGTTGATAGAGTTGGGAGTACTTAGCACTGTGAAAACAGCACTTTCGCCAAAATAAATTTAGTTCTCTAAGTCCGTGAAACAGTGAACAGAGAATGTATGAGTTTCTCAAGATTGGTAACAGATCGAAACAAGAGAAAGTACACAGTGATTCATCTACCTAGAGAAGTTACAGAAGTTTACACAGGGAATTCCATGTAGAAGTACAAGAAAGTAAGAGAAACTTAGAAATCTGGTAAAAGCTACATTGTGGATAGAGTTGGGAGTACTTAGCACTGTGAAAACAGCACTTTCCTAGAAAGAAATCTACTTCTCTAAGACTCGGAAAACGTGAACAGAGAATGTATGACTTTCTCAAGATTGGTAACAGATAGAAAGAAGAGAAGGTACGCAGTGATTCATCTACATAGAAAGGTTACAGAGGTTTACAGAGAATTCCAAGTATAAGTACAAGAAAATAAGAGAGACTTAGAAAACTTTTAAAACGTACATTGTGGATAGAGTTGGGAGTACTTAGCACTGTGAAAACAGCACTTTCGCCGAAAGAAATTTAGTTTTCTAAGTCCGTGTAACAGTGAACAGAGAATGTATGAGTTTCTCAAGATTGGTAACAGATAGAAACAAGAGAAAGTACACAGTGATTCATCTACCTAAAGAAGTTATAGAAGTTTACACAGAGAATTCCATGTATAAGTACAAGAATATAAGAGAGACTTAGAAAACTGGTAAAACCTACATTGTGGATAGAGTTGGGAGTACTTAGCACTGTGACAACAGAACTTTCGCAGAAAGAAATCTACTTCTCTAGCACTGGGAAACAGTGAACAGAAAATGTATGAGTTTCTCAAGATTGGTAACAGATAGAAACAAGAGAAAGTACACAGTGATTCATCTACCTAGAGAAGTTACAGAAGTTTACACAGAGAATTCCAAGTATAAGTACAAGAAAATAAGAGAGACTTAGAAAACTGGTAAAACCTACATTGTTGATAGAGTTGGGAGTACTTAGCACTGTGAAAACAGCACTTTCGCAGAAAGAAATCTACTTCTCTAACACTGGGAAACAGTGAACAGAGAATGTATGAGTTTCTCAAGATTGGTAACAGATAGAAACAAGAGAAAGTACACAGTGATTCATCTACCTAGAGAAGGTACACAAGTTTACACAGAGAATTCCATGTATAAGTAAAAGAAAATAAGAGAGACTTAGAAAACTGGTAAAACGTACATTGTGGATAGAGTTGGGAGCACTTAGCACTGTGAAAGCAGCACTTTCACAGAAAGAAATCTACTTCTCTAAGACTGGGAAACAGTGAACAGAGAATGTATGAGATTCTCAAGATTGGTAACAGATAGAAAGAAGAGAAAATACGCAGTGATTCATCTACATAGAAAAGTTACAGAGGTTTACACAGAGAATTCCATGTACAAGTACAAGAAAGTAAGAGAGACTTAGAATACTGGTAAAACCTACATTGTAGATAGAGTTGGGAGTATTTAGCACTGTGAAAACAGCACTTTCGCAGAAAGAAATCTACTTCTCTAAGACTGGGAAACAGTGAACAGAGAATGTATGAGTTTCTCAAGATTGGTAACAGATAGAAACAAGAGAAAGTACACAGTGATTCATCTACCTAGAGAAGTTACAGAAGTTTACACAGAGAATTCCATGTATAAGTACAAGAAAATAAGAGAGACTTAGAAAACTGGGAAAACCTACATTGTGGATAGAGTTGGGAGTACTTAGCACTGTGAAATCAGCACTTTCGCCGAAAGAAATTTACTTCTCTAAGTCCGTGTAACAGAGAACAGAGAATGTATGAGGTTCTGAAGATTGGTAACAGATAGAAACAAGAGAAAGTACACAGTGATTCATCTACCTAGAAAAGTTACAGAAGTTTACACAGAGAATTCCAAGTATAAGTACAAGAAAATAAGAGATAGTTAGAAAACTGGTAAAACCTACATTGTTGATAGAGTTGGGATTACTTAGCACTTTGAAAACAGCACTTTCGCAGAAAGAAATCTACTTCTCTAACACTGGGAAACAGTGAACAGAGAATGTATGAGTTTCTCAAGATTGGTAACAGACAGAAACAAGAGAAAGTACACAGTGATTCATCTACCTAGAGAAGTTACAGAAGTTTACACAGGGAATTCCATGTATAAGTACAAGAAAGTAAGAGAAACTTAGAAAACTGGTAAAACCTACATTGTGGATAGAGTTGGGAGTACTTAGCACTGTGAAAACAGCACTTTCCTAGAAAGAAATCTACTTCTCTAAGACTTGGTAACAGTGAACAGAGAATGTATGACTTTCTCAAGATTGGTAACAGATAGAAAGAAGAGAAGGTACGCAGTGATTCATCTACATAGAAAGGTTACAGAGGTTTACAGAGAATTCCAAGTATAAGTACAAGAAAATAAGAGAGACTTAGAAAACTGGTAAAACCTACATTGTTGATAGAGTTGGGAGTACTTAGCCCTGTGAAAACAGCACTTTCGCCAAAAGAAATTTAGTTCTCTAAGTCCGTGAAACAGTGAACAGAGAATGTATGAGTTTCTCAAGATTGGTAACAGATAGAAACAAGAGAAAGTACACAGTGATTCACCTACCTAGAGAAGTTACAGAAGTTTACACAGAAAATTCCATGTATAAGTACAAGAAAATAAGAGAGAGTTAGAAAATTGGTAAAACCTACATTGTGGATAGAGTTGGGAGTACTTAGCACTGTGAAAACAGCACTTTCGCAGAATGAAATCTACTTCTCTAACACTGGGAAACAGTGAACAGAGAATGTATGAGTTTCTCAAGATTGGTAACAGATTTAAACAAGAGAAAGTACACAGTGATTCATCTACCTAGAGAAGTTACAGAAGTTTACACAGAGAATTCCATGTATAAGTACAAGAAAATAAGAGAGACTTAGAAAACTGGTAAAACCTACATTGTGGATAGAGTTGGGAGTACTTAGCACTGTGAAAACAGCACTTTCGCCAAAAGAAATTTAGTTCTCTAAGTCCGTGTAACAGTGAACAGAGAATGTGTGAGTTTCTCAAGATTGGTAACAGATAGAAAGAAGAGAAAGTACGCAGTGATTCATCTACATAGAAAAGTTACAGAGGTTTACACAGAGAATTCCATGTATAAGTACAAGAAAATAAGAGAGAGTTAGAAAACTGGTAAAACCTACCTTGTTGATAGAGTTGGGAGTACTTAGCACTGTGAAAACAGCACTTTCGCAGAAAGAAATCTACTTCTCTAAGACTGGGAAACAGTGAACAGAGAATGTATGAGTCTCTCAAGATTGGTAACAGATAGAAACAAGAGAAAGTACACAGTGATTCATCTACCTAGAAAAGTTACAGAGGTTTACACAGAGAATTCAAAGTATAAGTACAAGAAAATAAGACAGACTTAGAAAACTAGTAAAACCTACATTGTTGATAGAGTTGGGAGTACTTAGCACTGTGAAAACAGCACTTTCGCAGAAAGAAATCTACTTCTCTAGCAGTGGGAAACAGTGAACAGAGAATGTATGAGTTTCTCAAGATTGGTAAGAGATAGAAACAAGAGAAAGCACACAGTGATTCACCTACCTAGAGAAGTTACAGAAGTTTAAACAGAGAATTCCAAGTATAAGTTCAAGAAAATAAGAGAGACTTAGAAAACTTTTAAAACGTACACTGTGGATAGAGTTGGGAGTACTTAGCACTGTGAAAACAGCACTTTCGCCGAAAGAAATTTATTTCTCTAAGTCCGTGTAACAGTGAACAGAGAATGTATGAGTTTCTCAAGATTGGTAACAGATAGAAACAAGAGAAAGTACACAGTGATTCATCTACCTAGAGAAGTTACAGAAGTTTACACAGAGAATTCCATGTATAAGTACAAGAAAATAAGAGAGACTTTGAAAACTGGGAAAACCTACATTGTGGATAGAGTTGGGAGTACTTAGCACTGTGAAAACAGCACTTTCGCCGAAAGAAATTTAGTTCTCTAAGTCCGTGTAACAGAGAACAGAGAATGTATGAGTTTCTCAAGATTGGTAACAGATAGAAACAAGAGAAAGTACACAGTGATTCATCTACCTAGAAAACTTACAGAAGTTTACACAGAGAATTCCATGTATAAGTACAAGAAAATAAGAGATACTTAGAAAACTGGTAAAACCTACATTGTTGATAGAGTTGGGAGTACTTAGCACTGTGAAAACAGCACTTTCGCTGAAAAAAATCTACTTCTCTAAGACTGGGAAACAGTGAACAGAGAATGTATGAGTTTCTCAAGATTGGTAACAGATAGAAACAAGAAAAAGTACACAGTGATTCATCTACCTAGAGAAGTTACAGAAGTTTACACAGAGAATTTCATGTATAAGTACAAGAAAATAAGAGAGACTTAGAAAACTGGTAAAACCTACATTGTGGATAGAGTTGGGAGTGCTTAGCAGTGTGAAAACAGCACTATCGGCGAAAGAAATTTAGTTCTCTAAGTCCGTGTAACAGTGAACAGAGAATGTATGAGTTTCTCAAGATTGGTAACAGAGAGAAACAAGAGAAAGTACACAGTGATTCATCTACCTAGAAAAGTTACAGAAGTTTAAACAGAGAATTCCAAGTATAAGTACAAGAAAATAAGAGATACTTAGAAAACTGGTGAAACCTACATTGTTGATAGAGTTGGGAGTACTTAGCACTGTGAAAACAGCACTTTCGCCAAAAGAAATTTAGTTCTCTAAGTCCGTGAAACAGTGAACAGAGAATGTATGAGTTTCTCAAGATTGGTAACAGATAGAAACAAGAGAAAGTACACAGTGCTTCATCTACCTAGAAAAGTTACAGAAGTTTACACAGAGAATTCCAAGTATAAGTACAAGAAAATAAGAGATACTTAGAAAACTGGTAAAACCTACATTGTTGATAGAGTTGGGAGTACTTAGCCCTGTGAAAACAGCTCTTTCGCCAAAAGAAATTTAGTTCTCTAAGTCCGTGAAACAGTGAACAGAGAATGTATGAGTTTCTCAAGATTGGTAACAGATAGAAACAAGAGAAAGTACACAGTGATTCACCTACCTAGAGAAGTTACAGAAGTTTACACAGAAAATTCCATGTATAAGTACAAGAAAATAAGAGAGAGTTAGAAAATTGGTAAAACCTACATTGTGGATAGAGTTGGGAGTACTTAGCACTGTGAAAACAGCACTTTCGCCAAAAGAAATTTAGTTCTCTAAGTCCGTGTAACAGTGAACAGAGAATGTGTGAGTTTCTCAAGATTGGTAACAGATAGAAAGAAGAGAAAGTACGCAGTGATTCATGTACATAGAAAAGTTACAGAGGTTTACCCAGAGAATTCAAAGTATAAGTACAAGAAAATAAGAGAGACTTAGAAAACTGGTAAAACCTACATTGTGGATAGAGTTGGGAGTACTTAGCACTGTGAAAACAGCACTTTCGCAGAAAGAAATCTACTTCTCTAACACTGGGAAACAGTGAACAGAGAATGTATGAGTTTCTCAAGATTGGTAACAGATAGAAACAAGAGAAAGTACACAGTGATTCATCTACCTAGAGAAGTTACAGAAGTTTACACAGAGAATTCCATGTATAAGTACAAGAAAACAAGAGAGACTTAGAAAACTGGTAAAACCTACATTGTGGATAGAGTTGGGAGTACTTAGCACTGTGAAAACAGCACTTTCGCCAAAAGAAATTGAGTTCTCTAAGTCCGTGTAACAGTGAACAGAGAATGTGTGAGTTTCTCAAGATTGGTAACAGATAGAAAGAAGAGAAAGTACGCAGTGATTCATCTACATAGAAAAGTTACAGAGGTTTACACAGAGAATTCCATGTATAAGTACAAGAAAATAAGAGAGAGTTAGAAAACTGGTAAAACCTACCTTGTTGATAGAGTTGGGAGTACTTAGCACTGTGAAAACAGCACTTTCGCAGAAAGAAATCTACTTCTCTAAGACTGGGAAACAGTGAACAGAGAATGTATGAGTCTCTCAAGATTGGTAACAGATAGAAACAAGAGAAAGTACACAGTGATTCTTCTACCTAGAAGAGTTACAGAGGTTTACACAGAGAATTCCAAGTATAAGTACAAGAAAATAAGAGAGACTTAGAAAACTGGTAAAACATACATTGTTGATAGAGTTGGGAGTACTTAGCACTGTGAAAACAGCACTTTCGCAGAAAGAAATTTAGTTCTCTAAGTCCGTGTAACAGTGAACAGAGAATGTATGAGTTTCTCAAGATTGGTAACAGATAGAAACAAGAGAAAGTACACAGTGATTCATCTACCTAGAAAAGTTACAGAAGTTTACACGGAGAATTCCAAGTATAAGTACAAGAAAATAAGAGATACTTAGAAAACTGGTAAAACCTACATTGTTGATAGGGTTGGGAGTACTTAGCCCTGTGAAAACAGCACTTTCGCCAAAAGAAATTTAGTTCTCTAAGTCCGTGAAACAGCGAACAGAGGATGTATGAGTTTCTGTAGATTGGTAAGAGATAGAAACAAGAGAAAGTACACAGTGATTCATCTACCTAGAAAAGTTACCGAGGTTTACACAGAGAATTCCAAGTATAAGTACAAGAACATAAGAGAGACTTAGGAAACTGGTAAAACCTACATTGTTGATAGAGTTGGGAGTACTTAGCACTGTGAAAACAGCACTTTCGCAGAAAGAAATCTACTTCTCTAGCACTGGGAAACAGTCAACAGAGAATGTATGAGTTTCTCAAGATTGGTAACAGATAGAAACAAGAGAAAGTACACAGTGATTCAACTACCTAGAGATGTTACAGAAGTTTACACAGAGAATTCCATGTATAAGTAAAAGAAAATAAGAGAGACTTAGAAAACTGGTAAAACCTACATTGTGGATAGAGTTGGGAGTACTTAGCACTGTGAAAAGAGCATTTTCGCAGAAAGAAATCTACTTTTCTAAGACTGGCAAACAGTGAACAGAGAATGTATGAGTTTCTCAAGATTGGTAACAGATAGAAACAAGAGAAAGTACACAGTGATTCATCTACCTAGAGAAGTTACAGAAGTTTACACAGGGAATTCCATGTATAAGTACAAGAAAGTAAGAGAAACTTAGAAAACTAGTAAAAACTACATTGTGGATAGAGTTGGGAGTACTTAGCACTGTGAAAACAGCACTTTCCTAGAAAGAAATCTACTTCTCTAAGACTCGGAAACAGTGAACAGAGAATGTATGAGTTTCTCAAGATTGGTAACAGATAGAAAGAAGAGAAGGTACGCAGTGATTCATCTACATAGAAAAGTTACAGAGGTTTACTCAGAGAATTCCAAGTATAAGTACAAGAAAATAAGAGAGACTTAGAAAACTGGTAAAACCTACATTGTTGATAGAGTTGGGAGTACTTAGCACTGTGAAAACAGAACTTTCACCGAAGGAAATTTAGTTCTCTAAGTCCGTGAAACAGTGAACAGAGAATCTATCAGTTTCTCAAGATTGGTAACAGATAGAAACAAGAGAAAGTACACAGTGATTCATCTACCTAGAAAAGTTACAGAGGTTTACACAGAGAATTCCAAGTATAAGTACAGGAAAATAAGAGAGACTTAGAAAACTGGTAAAACCTACATTGTTGATAGAGTTGGGAGTACTTAGCACTGTGAAAACTGCACTTTCGCCAAAAGAAATTTAGTTCTCTAAGTCCGTGAAACAGTGAACAGAGAATGTATGAGTTTCTCAAGATTGGTAACAGATAGAAACAAGAGAAAGTACACAGTGATTCATCTACCTAGAAAAGTTACAGAGGTTTACACAGAGAATTCCAAGTACAAGTATAAGAAAATAAGAGAGACTTAGAAAACTGGGAATACCTACATTGTGGATAGAGTTGGGAGTACTTAGCACTGTGAAAACAGCACTTTCGCAGAAAGAAATCTACTTCTCTAGCACTGGGAAACAGTCAACAGAGAATGTATGAGTTTCTCAAGATTGGTAACAGATAGAAACAAGAGAAAGTACACAGTGATTCAACTACCTAGAGAAGTTACAGAAGTTTACACAGAGAATTCCAAGTAAAAGTACAAGAAAATAAGAGAGACTTAGAAAACTTTTAAAACGTACATTGTGGATAGAGTTGGGAGTACTTAGCACTGTGAGAACAGCACTTTCGCCGAAAGAAATTTAGTTCTCTAAGTCCGTGTAACAGTGAACAGAGAATGTATGAGTTTCTCAAGATTGGTAACAGATAGAAACAAGAGAAAGTACACAGTGATTCTTCTACCTAGAAAAGTTACAGAGGTTTACACAGAGAATTCCAAGTATAAGTACAAGAAAATAAGAGAGACTTAGAAAACTGGTAAAACATACATTGTTGATAGAGTTGGGAGTACTTAGCACTGTGAAAACAGCACTTTCGCAGAAAGAAATTTAGTTCTCTAAGTCCGTGTAACAGTGAACAGAGAATGTATGAGTTTCTCAAGATTGGTAACAGATAGAAACAAGAGAAAGTACACAGTGATTCATCTACCTAGAAAAGTTACAGAAGTTTACACAGAGAATTCCAAGTATAAGTACAAGAAAATAAGAGATACTTAGAAAACTGGTAAAACCTACATTGTTGATAGGGTTGGGAGTACTTAGCCCTGTGAAAACAGCACTTTCGCCAAAAGAAATTTAGTTCTCTAAGTCCGTGAAACAGTGAACAGAGGATGTATGAGTTTCTGTAGATTGGTAAGAGATAGAAACAAGAGAAAGTACACAGTGATTCATCTACCTAGAAAAGTTACCGAGGTTTACACAGAGAATTCCAAGTATAAGTACAAGAACATAAGAGAGACTTAGGAAACTGGTAAAACCTACATTGTTGATAGAGTTGGGAGTACTTAGCACTGTGAAAACAGCACTTTCGCAGAAAGAAATCTACTTCTCTAACACTGGGAAACAGTGAACAGAGAATGTATGAGTTTCTCAAGATTGGTAACAGATAGAAACAAGAGAAAGTACACAGTGATTCAGCTACCTAGAAAAGTTACAGAAGTTTACACAGAGAATTCCATGTATAAGTACAAGAAAATAAGAGAGACTTAGAAAACTGGTAAAACCTACATTGTTGATAGAGTTGGGAGTACTTAGCACTGTGAAAACAGCACTTTCGCAGAAAGAAATCTACTTCTATAACACTGGGAAACAGAGAACAGAGAATGTATGAGTTTCTCAAGATTGGTAACAGATAGAAAGAAGAGAAAGTACGCAGTGATTCATTTACCTAGAAAAGTAACAGAGGTTTACACAGAGAATTCCATGTATAAGTACAAGAAAATAAGAGAGACTTAGAAAACGGGTAAAACCTACATTGTTGATAGAGTTGGGAGTACTTAGCACTGTGAAAACAGTACTTTCGCCGAAAGAAATTTAGTTCTCTAAGTCCGTGAAACAGTGAATAGAGAATGTATGAGTTTCTCAAGATTGGTAACAGATAGAAACAAGGGAAAGTACACAGTGATTCATCTACCTAGAGATGTTACAGAAGTTTACACAGAGAATTCCATGTATAAGTAAAAGAAAATAAGAGAGACTTAGAAAACTGGTAAAACCTACATTGTGGATAGAGTTGGGAGTACTTAGCACTGTGAAAAGAGCATTTTCGCAGAAAGAAATCTACTTTTCTAAGACTGGCAAACAGTGAACAGAGAATGTATGAGTTTCTCAAGATTGGTAACAGATAGAAACAAGAGAAAGTACACAGTGATTCATCTACCTAGAGAAGTTACAGAAGTTTACACAGGGAATTCCATGTATAAGTACAAGAAAGTAAGAGAAACTTAGAAAACTAGTAAAAACTACATTGTGGATAGAGTTGGGAGTACTTAGCACTGTGAAAACAGCACTTTCCTAGAAAGAAATCTACTTCTCTAAGACTCGGAAACAGTGAACAGAGAATGTATGAGTTTCTCAACATTGGTAACAGATAGAAAGAAGAGAAGGTACGCAGTGATTCATCTACATAGAAAAGTTACAGAGGTTTACTCAGAGAATTCCAAGTATAAGTACAAGAAAATAAGAGAGACTTAGAAAACTGGTAAAACCTACATTGTTGATAGAGTTGGGAGTACTTAGCACTGTGAAAACAGAACTTTCACCGAAGGAAATTTAGTTCTCTAAGTCCGTGAAACAGTGAACAGAGAATCTATCAGTTTCTCAAGATTGGTAACAGATAGAAACAAGAGAAAGTACACAGTGATTCATCTACCTAGAAAAGTTAGAGGTTTACACAGAGAATTCCAAGTATAAGTACAGGAAAATAAGAGAGACTTAGAAAACTGGTAAAACCTACATTGTTGATAGAGTTGGGAGTACTTAGCACTGTGAAAACTGCACTTTCGCCAAAAGAAATTTAGTTCTCTAAGTCCGTGAAACAGTGAACAGAGAATGTATGAGTTTCTCAAGATTGGAAACAGATAGAAACAAGAGAAAGTACACAGTGATTCATCTACCTAGAAAAGTTACAGAGGTTCACACAGAGAATTCCAAGTACAAGTATAAGAAAATAAGAGAGACTTAGAAAACTGGGAATACCTACATTGTGGATAGAGTTGGGAGTACTTAGCACTGTGAAAACAGCACTTTCGCAGAAAGAAATCTACTTCTCTAGCACTGGGAAACAGTCAACAGAGAATGTATGAGTTTCTCAAGATTGGTAACAGATAGAAACAAGAGAAAGTACACAGTGATTCATCTACCTAGAGAAGTTACAGAAGTTTACACAGAGAATTCCAAGTAAAAGTACAAGAAAATAAGAGAGACTTAGAAAACTTTTAAAACGTACATTGAGGATAGAGTTGGGAGTACTTAGCACTGTGAGAACAGCACTTTCGCCGAAAGAAATTTAGTTCTCTAAGTCCGTGTAACAGTGAACAGAGAATGTATGAGTTTCTCAAGATTGGTAACAGATAGAAACAAGAGAAAGTACACAGTGATTCCTCTACCTAGAAAAGTTACAGAAGTTTACACAGAGAATTCCATGTATAAGTACAAGAAAATAAGAGAGACTTAGAAAACTGGTAAAACCTACATTGTGGATAGAGTTGGGAGTACTTAGCACTGTGACAACAGAACTTTCGCAGAAAGAAATCTACTTCTCTAGCACTGGGAAACAGTGAACAGAGAATGTATGAGTTTCTCAAGATTGCTAACAGATAGAAACAAGAGAAAGTACACAGTGATTCATCTACCTAGAGAAGTTACAGAAGTTTACAGAGAGAATTCCAAGTATAACTACAAGAAAATAAGAGAGACTTAGAAAACTGGTAAAACCTACATTGCTGATAGAGTTGGGAGTACTTAGCACTGTGAAAACAGCACTTTCGTCAAAAGAAATTTAGTTCTCTAAGTCCGTGAAACAGTGAACAGAGAATGTATGAGTTTCTCAAGATTGGTAACAGATAGAAACAAGAGAAAGTACACAGTGATTCATCTACCTAGAGAAGTTACAGAAGTTTACACAGAGAATTCCATGTATAAGTACAAGAAAATAAGAGAGACTTAGAAAACTGGGAAAACCTACATTGTGGATAGAGTTGGGAGTACTTAGCACTGTGAAAACAGCACTTTCGCCAAAAGAAATTTAGTTCTCTTAGTCCGTGTAACAGAGAACAGAGAATGTATGTGTTTCTCAAGATTGGTAACAGATAGAAACAAGAGAAAGTACACAGTGATTCATCTACCTAGAAAAGTTACAGAAGTTTACACAGAGAATTCCAAGTATAAATACAAGAAAATAAGAGATACTTAGAAAACTGGTAAAACCTACATTGTTGATAGAGTTGGGAGTACTTAGCACTGTGAAAACAGCACTTTCGCAGAAAGAAATCTACTTCTCTAACACTGGGAAACAGTGAACAGAGAATGTATGAGTTTCTCAACATTGGTAACAGATAGAAACAAGAGAAAGTACACAGTGATTCATCTACCTAGAGAAGTTACAGAAGTTTACACAGGGAATTCCATGTATAAGTACAAGAAAGTAAGAGAAACTTAGAAAACTGGTAAAACCTACATTGTGGATAGAGTTGGGAGTACTTAGCACTGTGAAAACAGCACTTTCCTAGAAAGAAATCTACTTCTCTAAGACTCGGAAACAGTGAACAGAGAATGTATGACTTTCTCAAGATTGGTAACAGATAGAAAGAAGAGAAGGTACGCAGTGATTCATCTACATAGAAAGGTTACAGAGGTTTACAGAGAATTCCAAGTATAAGTACAAGAAAATAAGAGAGACTTAGAAAACTGGTAAAACCTACATTGTTGATAGAGTTGGGAGTACATAGCACTGTGAAAACAGCACTTTCACCGAAAGAAATTTAGTTCTCTAAGTCCGTGAAACAGTGAACAGAGAATGTATCAGTTTCTCAAGATTGGTAACAGATAGAAACAAGAGAAAGTACACAGTGATTCATCTACCTAGAAAGGTTACAGAGGTTTACACAGAGAATTCCAAGTATAAGTACAAGAAAATAAGAGAGACTTAGAAAACTGGTAAAACCTACATTGTTGATAGAGTTGGGAGTACTTAGGACTGTGAAAACAGCACTTTCGCAGAAAGAAATCTACTTCTCTAGACTGGGAAACAGTGAACAGAGAATGTATGAGTTTCTCAAGATTGGTAACAGATAGAAACAAGAGAAAGTACACAGTGATTCATCTACCTAAGAAGTTACAGAAGTTTACACAGAGAATTCCATGTATAAGTACAAGAAAATAAGAGAGACTTAGAAAATTGGTAAAACCTACATTGTGGATAGAGTTGGGAGTACTTAGCACTGAGAAAACAGCACTTTCGCCGAAAGAAATTTAGTTCTCTAAGTCCGTGTAACAGAGACAGAGAATGTATGAGTTTCTTAAGATTGGTAACAGATAGAAACAAGAGAAAGTACACAGTGATTCATCTACCTAGAAAAATTACAGAAGTTTACACAGAGAATTCCAAGTATAAGTACAAGAAAGTAAGACATACTTAGAAAACTGGTAAAACCTACATTGTTGATACAGTTGGAAGTACTTAGCACTGTGAAAACAGCACTTTCGCAGAAAGAAATCTACTTCTCTAACACTGGGAAACAGTGAACAGAGAATGTATGAGTTTCTCAAGATTGGTAACAGATAGAAACAAGAGAAAGTACACAGTGATTCATCTACCTAGAGAAGTTACAGAAGTTTACACAGAGAATTCCATGTATAAGTAAAAGAAAATAAGAGAGACTTCGAAAACTGGTAAAACCTACATTGTGGATAGAGTTGGGAGTACTTAGCACTGTGAAAACAGCACTTTCGCAGAAAAAAATCTACTTCTCTAAGACTGGGAAACAGTGAACAGAGAATGTATGAGTTTCTCAAGATTGGTAACAGATAGAAACAAGAAAAAGTACACAGTGATTCATCTACCTAGAGAAGTTACAGAAGTTTACACAGAGAATTTCATGTATAAGTACAAGAAAATAAGAGAGACTTAGAAAACTGGTAAAACCTACATTGTGGATAGAGTTGGGAGTGCTTAGCAGTGTGAAAACAGCACTATCGCCGAAAGAAATTTAGTTCTCTAAGTCCGTGTAACAGTGAACAGAGAATGTATGAGTTTCTCAAGATTGGTAACAGAGAGAAACAAGAGAAAGTACACAGTGATTCATCTACCTAGAAAAGTTACAGAAGTTTAAACAGAGAATTCCAAGTATAAGTACAAGAAAATAAGAGAAACTTAGAAAACTGGTGAAACCTACATTGTTGATAGAGTTGGGAGTACTTAGCACTGTGAAAACAGCACTTTCGCCAAAAGAAATTTAGTTCTCTAAGTCCGTGAAACAGTGAACAGAGAATGTATGAGTTTCTCAAGATTGGTAACAGATAGAAACAAGAGAAAGTACACAGTGATTCATCTACCTAGAAAAGTTACAGAGGTTTACACAGAGAATTCCAAGTATAAGTACAAGAAAATAAGAGATACTTAGAAAACAGGTAAAACCTACATTGTTGATAGAGTTGGGAGTACTTAGCCCTGTGAAAACAGCTCTTTCAGCAAAAGAAATTTAGTTCTCTAAGTCCGTGAAACAGTGAACAGAGAAGGTATGAGTTTCTCAAGATTGGTAACAGATAGAAACAAGAGAAAGTACACAGTGATTCATGTACCTAGAGAAGTTACAGAAGTTTACACAGAGAATTCCATGTATAAGTAAAAGAAAATAAGAGAGACTTAGAAAACTGGTAAAACCTACATTGTGGATAGAGTTGGGAGTACTTAGCACTGTGAAAAGAGCATTTTCCCAGAGAGAAATCTACTTCTCTGAGACTGGGAAACAGTGCACAGAGAATGTATGAGTTTCTCAAGATTGGTAACAGATAGAAAGAAGAGAAGGTACGCAGTGATTCATCTACATAGAAAAGTTACAGAGGTTTACTCAGAGAATTCCAAGTATAAGTACAAGAAAATAAGAGAGACTTAGAAAACTGGTAAAACCTACATTGTTGATAGAGTTGGGAATACATAGCACTGTGAAAACAACTCTTTCGCCGAAAGAAATTTAGTTCTCTAAGTCCGTGAAACAGTGAACAGAGAATGTATCAGTTTCTCAAGATTGGTAACAGATAGAAACAAGAGAAAGTACACAGTGATTCATCTACCTAGAAAAGTTACAGAGGTTTACACAGAGAATTACAAGTATAAGTACAAGAAAATAAGAGAGACTTAGAAAACTGGTAAAACCTACATTGTTGATAGAGTTGGGAGTACTTAGCACTGTGAAAACAGCACTTTCGCAGAAAGAAATCTACTTCTCTAACACTGGGAAACAGTGAACAGAGAATGTATGAGTTTCTCAAGATTGGTAACAGATAGAAACAAGAGAAAGTACACAGTGATTCATCTACCTAGAGAAGTTACAGAAGTTTACACAGAGAATTCCATGTATAAGTACAAGAAAGTAAGAGAAACTTAGAAAACTGGTAAAACCTACTTTGTGGATAGAGTTGAGGGTACTTAGCACTGTGAAAAAAGCACTTTCCTACAAAGAAATCTACTTCTCTAAGACTCGGAAACAGTGAACAGAGAATGTATAATTTTCTCA
Organism: Heterohyrax brucei; assembly: GCA_028571685.1. Taxonomy (NCBI): domain Eukaryota; kingdom Metazoa; phylum Chordata; class Mammalia; order Hyracoidea; family Procaviidae; genus Heterohyrax; species Heterohyrax brucei. The sequence goes on along the minus strand of CM053148.1, from coordinate 119,150,761 downwards.
AGATTGGTAACAGATAGAAAGAAGAGAAGCTACGCAGTGATTCATCCACATAGAAAAGTTACAGAGGTTTACTCAGAGAATTCCAAGTATAAGCACAAGAAAATAAGAGAGACTTAGAAAACGGGTAAAACCTACATTTTTGATAGAGTTGGGAGTACTTAGCACTGTGAAAACAGTACTTTCGCCGAAAGAAATTTAGTTCTCTAAGTCCGTGAAACAGTGAACAGAGAATGTATGAGTTTCTCAAGATTGGTAACAGATAGAAACAAGAGAAAGTACACAGTGATTCATCTACCTAGAAAAGTTACAGAGGTTTACACAGAGAATTCCAAGTATAAGTACAAGAAAATAAGAGAGACTTAGAAAACTGGTAAAACCTACATTGTGGATAGAGTTGGGAGTACTTAGCACTGTGAAAAGAGCATTTTCCCAGAGAGAAATCTACTTCTCTGAGACTGGGAAACAGTGCACAGAGAATGTATGAGTTTCTCAAGATTGGTAACAGATAGAAAGAAGAGAAGCTACGCAGTGATTCATCTACATAGAAAAGTTACAGAGGTTTACTCAGAGAATTTCAAGTATAAGTACAAGAAAGTAAGAGAGACTTAGAAAACTGGTAAAACCTACATTGTTGATAGAGTTGGGAGTACTTAGCACTGTGAAAACAGCACTTTCGCCGAAAGAAATTTAGTTCTCTAAGTCCGTGTAACAGAGAACAGAGAATGTATGAGTTTCTCAAGATTGGTAACAGATAGAAACAAGAGAAAGTACACAGTGATTCATCTACCTAGAAAAGTTACAGAAGTTTACACAGAGAATTCCATGTATAAGTAAAAGAAAATAAGAGAGACTTAGAAAACTGGTAAAACCTACATTGTGGATAGAGTTGGGGGTACTTAGCACTGTGAAAAGAGCATTTTCGCAGAAAGATATCTACTTTTCTAAGACTGGGAAACAGTGAACAGAGAATGTATGAGTTTCTCAAGATTGGTAACAGATAGAAGCAAGAGAAAGTACACAGTGATTCATCTACCTAGAGAAGTTACAGAAGTTTACACAGGGAATTCCATGTATAAATACAAGAAAGTAAGAGAAACTTAGAAAACTGGTAAAAACTACATTGTGGATAGAGTTGGGAGTACTTAGCACTGTGAAAACAGCACTTTCCTAGAAAGAAATCTACTTCTCTAAGACTCGGAAACAGTGAACAGAGAATGTATGAGTTTCTCAAGATTGGTAACAGATAGAAAGAAGAGAAGGTACGCAGTGATTCATCTACATAGAAAAGTTACAGAGATTTACTCAGAGAATTCGAAGTATAAGTACAAGAAAATAAGAGAGACTTAGAAAACTGGTAAAACCTACATTGTTGATAGAGTTGGGAGTACTTAGCACTGTGAAAACAGCACTTTCACCGAAGGAAATTTTGTTCTCTAAGTCCGTGAAACAGTGAACAGAGAATGTATCAGTTTCTCAAGATTGGTAACAGATAGAAACAAGAGAAAGTACACAGTGATTCATCTACCTAGAAAAGTTACAGAGGTTTACACAGAGAATTCCAAGTATAAGTACAGGAAAATAAGAGAGACTTAGAAAACTGGTAAAACCTACATTGTTGATAGAGTTGGGAGTACTTAGCACTGTGAAAACAGCACTTTCGCAGAAAGAAATCTACTTCTCTAGCACTGGGAAACAGTGAACAGAGAATGTATGAGTTTCTCAAGATTGGTAACAGATAGAAACAAGAGAAAGTACACAGTGATTCATCTACCTAGAAAAGTTACAGAGGTATACACAGAGAATTCCAAGTACAAGTACAAGAAAATAATAGAGACTTAGAAAACTGGTAAAACCTACATTGTTGATCGAGTTGGGAGTACTTAGCACTGTGAAAACAGCACTTTCGCAGAAAGAAATCTACTTCTCTAGCACTGGGAAACAGTGAACAGAGCATGTATGAGTTTCTCAAGATTGGTAACAGATAGAAACAAGAGAAAGTACACAGTGATTCATCTACCTAGAGAAGTTACAGAAGTTTACACAGAGAATTCCAAGTATAAGTACAAGAAAATAAGAGAGACTTAGAAAACTTTTAAAACGTACATTGTGGATAGAGTTGGGAGTACTTAGCACTGTGAAAACAGCACTTTCGCCGAAAGAAATTTAGTTCTCTAAGTCCGTGTAACAGAGAACAGAGAATGTATGAGTTTCTCAAGATTGGTAACAGATAGAAACAAGAGAAAGTACACAGTGATTCATCTACCTAGAAAAGTTACAGAAGTTTACACAGAGAATTCCAAGTATAAGTACAAGAAAATAAGAGAGACTTAGAAAACTGGTAAAACCTACATTGTTGATAGAGTTGGGAATACATAGCACTGTGAAAACAACTCTTTCGCCGAAAGAAATTTAGTTCTCTAAGTCCGTGAAACAGTGAACAGAGAATGTATCAGTTTCTCAAGATTGGTAACAGATAGAAACAAGAGAAAGTACACAGTGATTCATCTACCTAGAAAAGTTACAGAGGTTTACACAGAGAATTACAAGTATAAGTACAAGAAAATAAGAGAGACTTAGAAAACTGGTAAAACCTACATTGTTGATAGAGTTGGGAGTACTTAGCACTGTGAAAACAGCACTTTCGCAGAAAGAAATCTACTTCTCTAACACTGGGAAACAGTGAACAGAGAATGTATGAGTTTCTCAAGATTGGTAACAGATAGAAACAAGAGAAAGTACACAGTGATTCATCTACCTAGAGAAGTTACAGAAGTTTACACAGAGAATTCCATGTATAAGTACAAGAAAGTAAGAGAAACTTAGAAAACTGGTAAAACCTACTTTGTGGATAGAGTTGGGAGTACTTAGCACTGTGAAAAGAGCATTTTCCCAGAGAGAAATCTACTTCTCTGAGACTGGGAAACAGTGCACAGAGAATGTATGAGTTTCTCAAGATTGGTAACAGATAGAAAGAAGAGAAGCTACGCAGTGATTCATCTACATAGAAAAGTTACAGAGGTTTACTCAGAGAATTCCAAGTATAAGTACAAGAAAGTAAGAGAGACTTAGAAAACTGGTAAAACCTACATTGTTGATAGAGTTGGGAGTACATAGCACTGTGAAAACAGCACTTTCGCCGAAAGAAATTTAGTTCTCTAAGTCCGTGAAACAGTGAACAGAGAATGTATGAGTTTCTCAAGATTGGTAACAGATAGAAACAAGAGAAAGTACACAGTGATTCATCTACGTAGAAAAGTTACAGAGGTTTACTCAGAGAATTCCAAGTATAAGTACAGGAAAATAAGAGAGACTTAGAAAACTGGTAAAACCTACATTGTTGATAGAGTTGGGAGTACATAGCACTGTGAAAACAGCACTTTCGCCGAAAGAAATTTAGTTCTCTAAGTCCGTGAAACAGTGAACAGAGAATGTATGAGTTTCTCAAGATTGGTAACAGATAGAAACAAGAGAAAGTACACAGTGATTCATCTACCTAGAAAAGTTACAGAGGTTCACACAGAGAATTCCAAGTATAAGTACAAGTAAATAAGAGAGACTTAGAAAACTGGTAAATCCTACATTGTTGATAGAGTTGGGAGTACTTAGCACTGTGAAAACAGCACTTTCGCAGAAAGAAATCTACTTCTCTAACACTGGGAAACAGTGAACAGAGAATGTATGAGTTTCTCAAGATTGGTAACAGATAGAAACAAGAGAAAGTACACAGTGATTCACCTACCTAGAGAAGTTACAAAAGTTTACACAGAGAATTCCATGTATAAGTACAAGAAAATAAGAGAGACTTAGAAAACTGGGAAAACCTACATTGTGAATAGAGTTGGGAGTACTTAGCACTGTGAAAACAGCACTTTCGCCGAAAGAAATTTAGTTCTCTAAGTCCGTGTAACAGAGAACAGAGAATGTATGAGTTTCTCAAGATTGGTAACAGATAGAAACAAGAGAAAGTACACAGTGATTCATCTACCTAGAAAAGTTACAGAAGTTTATACAGAGAATTCCAAGTATAAGTACAAGAAAATAAGAGAGACTTAGAAAAATGTTAAAACCTACATTGTTGATAGAGTTGGGAGTACTTAGCACTGTGAAAACAGCACTTTCGCAGAAAGAAATCTACTTCTCTAAGACTGAGAAACAGTGAACAGAGAATGTATGAGTTTCTCAAGATTGGTAACAGATAGAAACAAGAGAACGTACACAGTGATTCATCTACCTATAATAGTTACAGAGGTTTACACAGAGAATTCCAAGTATAAGCACAAGAAAATAAAAGAGACTTATAAAACGGGTAAAACCTACATTTTTGATAGAGTTGGGAGTACTTAGCACTGTGAAAACATTACTTTCGCCGAAAGAAATTTAGTTCTCTAAGTCCGTGAAACAGTGAACAGAGAATGTATGAGTTTCTCAAGATTGGTAACAGATAGAAACAAGAGAAAGTACACAGTGTTTCATCTACCTAGAAAAGTTACAGAGGTTCACACAGAGAATTCCAAGTATAAGTACAAGAAAATAAGAGAGACTTAGAAAACTGGTAAAACCTACATTGTGGATAGAGTTGGGAGTACTTAGCACTGTGAAAACAGCACTTTCGCAGAAAGAAATCTACTTCTCTAACACTGGGAAACAGTGAACAGAGAATGTATGAGTTTCTCAAGATTCGTAACAGATAGAAACAAGAGAAAGTACACAGTGATTCACCTACCTAGAGAAGTTACAAAAGTTTACACAGAGAATTCCATGTATAAGTACAAGAAAATAAGAGAGACTTAGAAAACTGGGAAAACCTACATTGTGAATAGAGTTGGGAGTACTTAGCACTGTGAAAACAGCACTTTCGCCGAAAGAAATTTAGTTCTCTAAGTCCGTGAAACAGTGAACAGAGAATGTATGAGTTTCTCAAGATTGGTAACAGATAGAAACAAGAGAAAGTACACAGTGATTCATCTACCTAGAAAAGTTACAGAGGTTTACACAGAGAATTCCAAGTATAAGTACAAGAAAATAAGAGAGACTTAGAAAACTGGTAAAACCTACATTGTGGATAGAGTTGGGAGTACTTAGCACTGTGAAAAGAGCATTTTCCCAGAGGGAAATCTACTTCTCTGAGACTGGGAAACAGTGCACAGAGAATGTATGAGTTTCTCAAGATTGGTAACAGATAGAAAGAAGAGAAGCTACGCAGTGATTCATCTACATAGAAAAGTTACAGAGGTTTACTCAGAGAATTCCAAGTATAAGTACAAGAAAATAAGAGAGACTTAGAAAACTGGTAAAACCTACATTGTTGATAGAGTTGGGAGTACATAGCACTGTGAAAACAGCACTTTCGCCGAAAGAAATTCAGTTCTCTAAGTCCGTGAAACAGTGAACAGAGAATGTATCTGTTTCTCAAGATTGGTAACAGATAGAAACAAGAGAAAGTACACAGTGATTCATCTACCTAGAAAAGTTACAGAGGTTTACACAGAGAATTCCAAGTATAAGTACAAGAAAATAAGAGAGACTTAGAAAACTGATAAATCCTACATTGTTGATAGAGTTGGGAGTACTTAGCATTGTGAAAACAGCACTTTAGCAGAAAGAAATCTACTTCTCTAACACTGGGAAACAGTGAACAGAGAATGTATGAGTTTCTCAAGATTGGTAACAGATAGAAACAAGAGAAAGTACACAGTGCTTCACCTACCTAGAGAAGTTACAAAAGTTTACACAGAGAATTCCATGTAGAAGTACAAGAAAATAAGAGAGACTTAGAAAACTGGGAAAACCTACATTGTGGATAGAGTTGGGAGTACTTAGCACTGTGAAAACAGCACTTTCACCGAAAGAAATTTAGTTCTCTATGTCCGTGTAACAGTGAACAGAGAATGTATGAGTTTCTCAAGATTGGTAACAGATAGAAACAAGAGAAAGTACACAGTGATTCACCTACCTAGAGAAGTTACAGAAGTTTACACAGAGAATTCCATGTATAAGTACAAGAAAATAAGACAGACTTAGAAAACTGGTAAAACCTACATTGTGGATAGAGTTGGGAGTACTTAGCATTGTGAAAACAGCACTTTCGCCAACAGAAATTTAGTTCTCTAAGTCCGTTTAACAGTGAACAGAGAATGTGTGAGTTTCTCAAGATTGGTAACAGATAGAAACAAGAGAAAGTACGCAGTGATTCATCTACATAGAAAAGTTACAGAGGTTTACACAGAGAATTCCATGTATAAGTAAAAGAAAATAAGAGAGACTTAGAAAACTGGTAAAACCTACATTGTGGATAGAGTTGGGAGTACTTAGCACTGTGAAAAGAGCATTTTCCCAGAGAGAAATCTACTTCTCTGAGACTGGGAAACAGTGCACAGAGAATATATGAGTTTCTCAAGATTGGTAACAGATAGAAAGAAGAGAAGCTACGCAGTGATTCATCTACATAGAAAAGTTACAGAGGTTTACTCAGAGAATTCCAAGTATAAGTACAAGAAAATAAGAGAGACTTAGAAAACTGGTAAAACCTACATTGTTGATAGAGTTGGGAGTACATAGCACTGTGAAAACAGCACTTTCGCCGAAAGAAATTTAGTTCTCTAAGTCCGTGAAACAGTGAACAGAGAATGTATCAGTTTCTCAAGATTGGTAACAGATAGAAACAAGAGAAAGTACACAGTGATTCATCTACCTAGAAAAGTTACAGAGGTTTACACAGAGAATTCCAAGTATAAGTACAAGAAAATAAGAGAGACTTAGAAAACTGGTAAAACCTACATTGTTGATAGAGTTGGGAGTACTTAGCACTGTGAAAACAGCACTTTCGCAGAAAGAAATCTACTTCTCTAACACTGGGAAACAGTGAACAGAGAATGTATGAGTTTCTCAAGATTGGTAACAGATAGAAACAAGAGAAAGTACACAGTGATTCATCTACCTAGAGAAGTTACAGAAGTTTACACAGAGAATTCCATGTATAAGTAAAAGAAAATAAGAGAGACTTCGAAAAATGGTAAAACCTACATTGTGGATAGAGTTGGGAGTACTTAGCACTGTGAAAACACCACTTTCGCAGAAAGAAATCTACTTCTCTAAGACTGGGAAACAGTGAACACAGAATGTATGAGTTTCTCAAGATTGGTAACAGATAGAAACAAGAGAAAGTACACAGTGATTCATCTACCTAGAGAAGTTACAGAAGTTTACACAGGGAATTCCATGTATAAGTACAAGAAAGTAAGAGAAACTTAGAAAACTGGTAAAACCTACCTTGTGGATAGAGTTGGGAGTACTTAGCACTGTGAAAAAAGCACTTTCCTAGAAAGAAATCTACTTCTCTAAGACTCGGAAACAGTGAACAGAGAATGTATAAGTTTCTCAAGATTGGTAACAGATAGAAAGAAGAGAAGCTACGCCGTGATTCATCTACCTAGAAAAGTTACAGAGGTTTACTCAGAGAATTCCAAGTATAAGCACAAGAAAATAAGAGAGACTTAGAAAACGGGTAAAACCTACATTTTTGATAGAGTTGGGAGTACTTAGCACTGTGAAAACAGTACTTTCGCCGAAAGAAATTTAGTTCTCTAAGTCCCTGAAACAGTGAACAGAGAATGTATGAGTTTCTCAAGATTGGTAACAGATAGAAACAAGAGAAAGTACACAGTGATTCATCTACCTAGAAAAGTTACAGAGGTTTACACAGAGAATTCCAAGTATAAGTACAAGAAAATAAGAGAGACTTAGAAAACTGGTAAAACCTACATTGTTGATAGAGTTGGGAGTACTTAGCACTGTGAAAACAGCACTTTCGCAGAAAGAAATCTACTTCTCTAACACTGGGAAACAGTGAACAGAGAATGTATGAGTTTCTCAAGATTGGTAACAGATAGAAACAAGAGAAAGTACACAGTGATTCATCTACCTAGAGATGTTACAGAAGTTTACACAGAGAATTCCATGTATAAGTAAAAGAAAATAAGAGAGACTTAGAAAACTGGTAAAACCTACATTGTGGATAGATTTGGGAGTACTTAGCACTGTGAAAAGAGCATTTTCGCAGAAAGAAATCTACTTCTCTAAGACTGGGAAACAGTGAACACAGAATGTATGAGTTTCTCAAGATTGGTAACATATAGAAACAAGAGAAAGTACACAGTGATTCATCTACCTAGAGAAGTTACAGAAGTTTACACAGGGAATTCCATGTATAAGTACAAGAAAGTAAGAGAAACTTAGAAAACTGGTAAAAACTACATTGTGGATAGAGTTGGGAGTACTTAGCACTGTGAAAACAGCACTTTCACCGAAGGAAATTTAGTTCTCTAAGTCCGTGAAACAGTGAACAGAGAATGTATCAGTTTCTCAAGATTGGTAACAGATAGAAACAAGAGAAAGTACACAGTGATTCATCTACCTAGAAAAGTTACAGAGGTTTACACAGAGAATTCCACGTACAAGTACAAGAAAATAAGAGAGACTTAGAAAACTGGTAAAACCTACATTGTTGATCGAGTTGGGAGTACTTAGCACTGTGAAAACAGCACTTTCGCAGAAAGAAATCTACTTCTCTAGCATTGGGCAACAGTGAACAGAGAATGTATGAGTTTCTCAAGATTGGTAGCAGATAGAAACAAGAGAAAGTACACAGTGATTCATCTCCCTAGAGAAGTTACAGAAGTTTACAGAGAGAATTCCACGTATAAGTACAAGAAAATAAGAGAGACTTAGAAAACTTTTAAAACGTACATTGTGGATAGAGTTGGGAGTACTTAGCACTGTGAAAACAGCACTTTCACCGAAAGAAATTTAGTTCTCTACGTCCGTGTAACAGTGAACAGAGAATGTATGAGTTTCTCAAGATTGGTAACAGATAGAAACAAGAGAAAGTACACAGTGATTCATCTACCTAGAGAAGTTACAGAAGTTTACACAGAGAATTCCAAGTATAAGTACAAGAAAATAAGAGAGACTTAGAAAACTGGTAAAACCTACATTGTGTATAGAGTTGGGAGTACTTAGCACGGTGAAAAGAGCATTTTCGCAGAAAGAAATCTACTTCTCTAAGACTGGGAGACAGTGCACAGAGAATGTATGAGTTTCTCAAGATTGGTAACAGATAGAAACAAGAGAAAGTACACAGTGATTCATCTCCCTAGAGAAGTTACAGAAGTTTACACAGGGAATTCCATGTATAAGTACAAGAAAGTAAGAGAAACTTAGAAAACTGGTAAAACCTACATTGTGGATAGGGTTGGGAGTACTTAGCACTGTGAAAACAGTACTTTCGCCGAAAGAAATTTAGTTCTCTAAGTCCGTGAAACAGTGAACAGAGAATGTATCAGTTTCTCAAGATTGGTAACAGATAGAAACAAGAGAAAGTACACAGTGATTCATCTACCTAGAAAAGTTACAGAGGTTTACACAGAGAATTCCAAGTATAAGTACAAGAAAATGAGAGACTTAGAAAACTGGTAAAACCTACATTGTTGATAGAGTTGGGAGTACTTAGCACTGTGAAAACAGCACTTTCGCAGAAAGAAATCTACTTCTCTAAGACTGGGAAACAGTGAACACAGAATGTATGAGTTTCTCAAGATTGGTAACAGATAGAAACAAGAGAAAGTACACAGTGATTCATCTACCTAGAGAAGTTACAGAAATTTACACAGAGAATTCCATGTATAAGTACAAGAAAATAAGAGAGACTTAGAAAACTGCGAAAACCTACATTGTGGATAGAGTTGGGAGTACTTAGCACTGTGAAAACAGCACTTTCGCCGAAAGAAATTTAGTTCTCTAAGTCCGTGTAACACAGAACAGAGAATGTATGAGTTTCTCAAGATTGGTACCAGATAGAAACAAGAGAAAGTACACAGTGATTCATCTACCTAGAAAAGTTACAGAAGTTTACACAGAGAATTCCAAGTATAAGTACAAGAAAATAAGACATACTTAGAAAACTGGTAAAACCTACATTGTTGATAGAGTTGGGAGTACTTAGCACTGTGAAAACAGCACTTTCGCAGAAAGAAATCTACTTCTCTAACACTGGGAAACAGTGAAAGAGAATGTTTGAGTTTCTCAAGATTGGTAACAGATAGAAACAAGAGAAAGTACACAGTGATTCACCTACCTAGAGAAGTTACAGAAGTTTACACAGAGAATTCCAAGTATAAGTACAAGAAAATAAGAGAGACTTAGAAAACTGGTAAAACCTACATTGTGTATAGAGTTGGGAGTACTTAGCAGTGTGAAAAGAGCATTTTCGCAGAAAGAAATCTACTTCATTAAGACTGGGAAACAGTGCACAGAGAATGTATGAGTTTCTCAAGATTGGTAACAGATAGAAACAAGAGAAAGTACACAGTGATTCATCTCCCTAGAGAAGTTACAGAAGTTTACACAGGGAATTCCATGTATAAGTACAAGAAAGTAAGAGAAACTTAGAAAACTGGTAAAACCTACATTGTGGATAGAGTTGGGAGTACTTAGCACTGTGAAAACAGCACTTTCGCCGAAAGAAATTTAGTTCTCTAAGTCCGTGAAACAGTGAACAGAGAATGTATCAGTTTCTCAAGATTGGTAACAGATAGAAACAAGAGAAAGTACACGGTGATTCATTTACCTAGAAAAGTTACAGAGGTTTACACAGAGAATTCCAAGTATAAGTACAAGAAAATGAGAGACTTAGAAACTGGTAAAACCTACATTGTTGATAGAGTTGGGAGTACTTAGCACTGTGAAAACAGCACTTTCGCAGAAAGAAATCTACTTCTCTAAGACTGGGAAACAGTGAACACAGAATGTATGAGTTTCTCAAGATTGGTAACAGATAGAAACAAGAGAAAGTACACAGTGATTCATCTACCTAGAGAAGTAACAGAAATTTACACAGAGAATTCCATGTATAAGTACAAGAAAATAAGAGAGACTTAGAAAACTGCGAAAACCTACATTGTGGATAGAGTTGGGAGTACTTAGCACTGTGAAAACAGCACTTTCGGAGAAAGAAATCTACTTCTCTAACACTGGGAAACAGTGAACGGAGAATGTATGAGTTTCTCTAGATTGGTAACAGATAGAAACAAGAAAAAGTACACAGTGATTCATCTACCTAGAGAAGTTACAGAAGTTTACACAGAGAATTCCATGTATAACTACAAGAAAATAAGAGAGACTTAGAAAACTGGTAAAACCTACATTGTGGATAGAGTTGGGAGTACTTAGCAGTGTGAAAACAGCACTATCGCCGAAAGAAATTTAGTTCTCTAAGTCCGTGTAACAGTGAACACAGAATGTATGAGTTTCTCAAGATTGGTAACAGATAGAAACAAGAGAAAGTACACAGTGATTCATCTACCTAGAAAAGTTAAAGAAGTTTACACAGAGAATTCCAAGGATAAGTACAAGAAAATAAGAGAAACTTAGAAAACTGGTAAAACCTACATTGTTGATAGAGTTGGGAGTACTTAGCACTGTGAAAACAGCACTTTCGCCAAAAGAAATTTAGTTCTCTAAGTCCGTGAAACAGTGAACAGAGAATGTATGAGTTTCTCAAGATTGGTAACAGATAGAAACAAGAGAAAGTACACAGTGATTCATCTACCTAGAAAAGTTACAGAAGTTTACACAGAGAATTCCAAGTATAAGTACAAGAAAATAAGACATACTTAGAAAACTGGTAAAACCTACATTGTTGATAGAGTTGGGAGTACTTAGCACTGTGAAAACAGCACTTTCGCAGAAAGAAATCTACTTCTCTAACACTGGGAAACAGTGAACAGAGAATGTATGAGTTTCTCAAGATTGGTAACAGATAGAAACAAGAGAAAGTACACAGTGATTCATCAACCTAGAGAAGTTACAGAAGTTTACACAGAGAATTCCATGTATAAGTACAAGAAAGTAAGAGAAACTCAGAAAACTGGTAAAACCTACATTGTGGATAGAGTTGGGAGTACTTAGCACTGTGAAAACAGCACTTTCGCCAAAAGAAATTTAGTTCTCTAAGTCCGTGTAACAGTGAACAGAGAATGTGTGAGTTTCTCAAGATTGGTAACAGATAGAAAGAAGAGAAAGTACGCAGTGATTCATCTACATAGAAAAGTTACAGAGGTTTACACAGAGAATTCCATGTATAAGTACAAGAAAATAAGAGAGAGTAAGAAAACTGGTAAAACCTACATTGTTGATAGAGTTGGGAGTACTTAGCACTGTGAAAACAGCACTTTGGCAGAAAGAAATCTACTTCTCTAAGACTGGGAAACAGTGAACAGAGAATGTATGAGTTTCTCAAGATTCGTAACAGATA